>VWZE01025985.1:134271-148755 GCA_013396675.1 Eubucco bourcierii | reverse complement strand
TGAGGGCATAGCTCATTGCTCTCTACAGCTACCTGAAGGGACATTGTGGAGAGGCTGCTGGTGGGCTCTGCTCACAGGGAATTGGAGACAAAACAAGGGGGAATGGCCTCAGGCTGAGGCTGGGTAGGTTTAGATTGGACATTTAGAAAAAGTTTTTCACAGAAAGAGTGATCAAGGACTGGAATGAGCTTCTCAGGGAGGTGGTGGAGTCACCCACCCTGGATGTGTTTAAGGGTGGTTTGGATGTGGTGCTTAGGGCTATGGTTTAAGGTGAATCCTGTAGAGTAGGGTTCTAGGTTGGACTTGGTGCTCCTGAGGGGCTTTACCAGCCTGGGTGTGTCTGTGATTCTGTGATTCTTGCCAACAAGGAGCAGAGCTTGCCCCTTCCTCGCTCCAACATCCCTTCAGGGAGTTGTGGAGTGCAATGAGATCTCCCCTCCCTCCTCCAGACTGAACACCCCCAGCTCCCTCAGCCCCTCCTCTTAGCCCAGGTGCTCGAGGCCCTTCTCCAGCCTCATTGCCCTTCTCTGGACATGCTCCAGCCCCTCCATGTCCATCCTCTCCATATAGGTGAACACAACACTCGAGATGTGGCCTCACCAGTGCTGAATACAGGGGGATGATCATCTCCCTGTTCCTGCTGGTCACAGTGGTTTTAAGTGGGTCTTTTACTTCCCCAGCTAGCTCCAGTAATTTACAAACAAATGGGAGAACAAAGTTTGGACCAAATAAGAGAAAATATTTTGTTAGCCTGTTTCCTGAGGGCTTTTTCATGAGTCTCCTGTGATCATGTCATCATAGCCTCTGCATGACACCAGGCTGTGCCTTGGAAGAAGAAACTCCTCTGTAGCTTTCCTCAAATGAGTTATGTCAGATTTGTACAGGCTGGGTGGTAAATGGCTGAGAGGAGCCCTGAGGAACAGGACCTGGGGGTCTGGGATGATGAAAAGCTCAACATGAGCCTGCAGTGGGAGTGCAGCCCAGACAGCAACTGAGTGCTGGGCTGCAGCAAGAGCAGTGTGGGCAGCAGGGCAAGGGGGGGGATTCTGCCCCTTTGCTCTGCTCTCCTCAGACCCCGCCTGCAGTCCTGTGTGCAGTTCTGGAGTCCCCAGCACAGGAAGGACATGGAAGTGTTGGAGTGGGTCCAGAGGAGGCCATGAAGATGCTCAGAGGGATGCAGCAGCTCTGCTATGAGGACAGGCTGAGAGAGTTGGGAAGAAGCTTTTCTCTGCCTGGAGAAGAAAAGGCTTCCAGGAGACCTTAGATTAGCCTTCCAGTATCTGAAGGGGGCTTACAAGAAGGCTGGGGAGGGACTATTGACAATGAGTGTAAACTGGCAGAGGGGAGATTGAAACTGGATGTTAGGAGGAAGTTGTTTGCAGTGAGGGTGGTGAGACACTGGCACAGGTTGTCCAGGGAGGTTGGGGAGCACAGAATCACCCAATATGATCTTCAATCACATTGGGTTATTCTGCGCTCCCCAACCCCCCTGGAGGTGTTCAAAGCCAGGTTGTACAAGCCCTTGAGTGACCTGTACTAGTGGGAGTTGTCCCTGCCTATGGCAGGGGATTGGAACTGGATGATCTTTGAGGTCCCTTCCAACCTTACCATTCTATGATTCTATGAAATTAACTATATAAAGCAGAGGAACAGCCTTTTGAGATGAACATTGTTTGGATGAACGCAAGCAAAACTCAAATTGGAGAGCATTGACCATCCTGTGACCTCACAAAATTGCCTCCTTCACTCTTGGCTGAACACGACGATAGAGCACAGTATGCATGAGAACCTACCCACATTTGTGAGTGTATTAGGCCCTGTTTAAGGCTGAAGGACAGAGACAGGATATACCCAGGCTGCATCTCTCCCCAAAACATTTGCTGATGCTCTAAGTACTACCCATGTGAGCCTATTCCAGCATCAAAATGATAGGCATATAGAAAGAGGAAATATATAAGAACCCTTAAAATAAGTTCTTGGATGTATTTTTGATGGTTCAGCTGAGTAGAAAGTTAGCATCAAAGGGAATTAGTGTAAATGATTGGCTAAGTCAGGTAAGCATATGCATTAGAAATGTGTTGACAAGATGAGAGTTTAGGGTATTATCAAACACCTATTGTGGATATAGTTCTAAATTCCTGGTCATAATAACAAAACACTCCTATTACTTAAGAAGACTCTTCTGCCCCCATCTAAAATAGCCAAAGTAAAACCTGATTTTAATACTGCTGATTTAATACAGTGATTCAAAACAGAGCTTAAAATTTTCACTTGCAATGCAGACTAGGAGCAGATGAGAACTCAGAGCTCTGACTGAACCTCTACATGTGTTGTTTGAATGTGCTGAATCTGTCTGGTCCCTATAGATTTTTGCTTCTTGGCCAAATCCAGATTAAAAAAGGGACTTACTTGTCACTTGAGATGCAACTGAACTTTGCATGTGACCTCACGAATCTTCCAGCACTCACACGGCTGGAAGCTTCTGCGCAATAAATGGTCACAAAAGTTTTTCCCTTTTGCAAACTACTAAATCAGAGTCTAACACTGTTCTAGCCTTTAGCCTACACCCCAGCTCCAGTCTACACCTCAATTCCAGCCTACACCCAAACTCCAGTCTAGACCTTAACTCCAGCCTACACCCAAACTCCAGTCTACACCTCAATTCCAACCTACACCCAAACTCCAGTCTACTCCCAAACTGGGTTCAAGCACATGCTGAACTAACTTGCTGCTATTTGTGACGTCTGAAATACCTTTTGGCATAAATCTACTGTCAATTTTCTTTCATCCTTTGACATTAAGTCTATCTAAAACTGAACTGGAGGTATTTTGGAACACGGAAACTCCCTTACAGAAACAATCCTCTGCAGTGTGTGACTGGGAGTCTTAACAAAGTCTCTCTGTGTTCCTTAATTAAAAGATGATGGGCAGAAGGGATAATAGGTTGTTTCTCAAATTTTAATGAATTTTATCATCATAATGATGATTAGCAAATGTCTATATTTGCAGAAGAACAGCAGTTCATAAATATCAAATTTGTGCTATTATTAACATGCAGAATGTGCCAGTTTTTATCAATATAGGAATCTGGCAATTATCACTGAAGCTATTCATTAAAATTAAGAAGTAACTAAATTAGGAATGGGGATGCCACTTAGTTCTTAACATTTGAAAAGCAGAAATCTCTACCTATTATCCTTTTCAGGCATCTGACACTGTGACAATGGGATAGAAGGTTGTCACAGGATAATAGTCCCCAGCTGCTGGGCGAATGTGAGCAGAAAGTGAGGCACTTATCAAAATGGGGCTCTGCAGCTTGGAGAAGAGAAGGCTTCCAGTAGACCTTATAGTAGCCTTCTAGTATCTGAAGGGGGCTACAGGAGAGCTGGGGAGGGACTACTGACAAGGTCTTGCAATGACAGGAGGAGGAGGAATGGGTTTGAACTGGCAGAGGGGAGATTGAAACTGGATGTTAAGAGGAAGTTGTTTACAGTGAAGGTGGTGAGAAACTGGCACAGGTTGTGGGATGCTCCCTCCCTGGAGGTGTTCAAGGCCAGGTTGGATGAGGCCTTGAGTGATCTGTACCAGTAGGAGGTGTCCCTGCCTATGGCAGGGGGTTTGAACTAGATAATCCTTGAGGTCCCTTCCAACCTTACCATTCTATGGTTCTATAAGATGAACTTTGAGTGTCTCTTCCAACCCAATGCAACCTGTGCCTCTGTGACTTGAAGCATGACTCCAGAGAAAGAAGAAGCACATGCTACACACCACAGAGGAGCCCAACACCACTGACAAGACTCTTGACCATACCTGGAAGATTTGATGGGGGGAAACAAAGCAGGACTTACTCTCTGTTCTCTAAGCTTGTCATGCAGGAACTCCAGGCACTTGTTGGCATCGTCAAGCTTCCTCTTGGTTTGCTGCAGGAGAAATAAATTCATCAGCATCATTTTGGCTGGAGGTGACCTTTAATGATCATTGAGTCCAATCATCAACCCAACCTCCACCCAAACTAAGGAACAAACAGAATCTACTGAAGAAGTAAATTGTGTGCTGTGCTTTTGTTGTAGAATGAAGCTGGCTGCTCCCTCTGTGTGTGCTTCTCCTGTGGAACTTCAGGTGGAATGACCCAGATAAAGATCCATGCACCTTCAGGTGTGTTGGAGTTTGCAGGGCCAGATCCAGCCCAAGACCACAACCAGTTTTTTCTGCCCCAGAACAACAAGAGAGCTGGAACAGGAGCACAGGAGGTTCCACCTCAATGCAAGGGGAAACTTCTTTACTGTAAGGGTCCCAGAGCACTGGCACAGGCTCCCCAAAGAGGCTGTGGAGTCTCCTTCTCTAAAGACTTCCAAGGCCTGCCTGGATGTGTTCCTGTGTTCCCTGAACTAGACTGTCTGGTCCTGCTCTGGCAGGGGGGTTGGACTGGATGATCTCTTTAGGTCCCTTCCAACCCCTAACATCCTGTGATGCTGTGAAAAACAAACACCAGGGGAGGCTGGGGGAAGCTGGATCCTGGGACACCTCTGGTAAATCAGCAGTGCTTCTGTCCCAGAGAGTGACCGACAGGTGTGCAACTGCCTGGGCTGGTGGCTGTCACCAACTGTCCCCCTTGCTACGCCGTGGGCAGCCACGGGCGATTGCCCAGGGGTCCACATAGTGTGCCCAGTCAGAGGGCTTTCCGAGGTGTCGAACAGTGTCACCTCTTGATCACCCTCTGCTTTACTCCCAGCCTCCAGTTGATGTCATGATAAAATGAGAGGGAATGGATTGAAGCTTAAGGAGAGCAGGTTTAGACTGGAGATTTGGAAGGAATTCTTTACAGTGAGGGTGGGGAGACACTGGCACATGTTGCCCAAGGAGGCAACAGGTTGAAGCATAAAGGTTGCCACCTCCCTGGAGATGTTCAAGGCTAGGTTGGATGAGGCCTTGAGCAACTTGGTCTTTAAGGTCCCTTCCAGCCCAAACCCTTCCATTAATCTATGAATCTATTGTTTATGTGAACCAGACCTGGTGGTGGAGACCAAATAGAGATTACGCAGTGGCAGAGAGGCTCCCATCCCTGCCCTGGGGACACCTATGGCTAAGGGCTCAGCGTGGTCCCCTCAGAACGCTGATGGACAGGGAGGTCAGTGCCTCACCTCTGGTGTGGACTCATGCCTCAAACCTTGGAAGACTGTGCATAGTGGGGCCAGCAGACATGAGCATGAAATGCCTGAGGAACGAGGCTGACCTGCTGCAAAGCAACCCTAGTGTCTTCCCTCAGTGCACTGAGAGGGCGCAAACCAACCTGGAGGAGGTCTGGCAGTGGAGGTCACAAAGGAAGGAAGGGTCAGGGAGAAATGGAGGCTTGGGGAGTAAAAAGAGGCTGTGCTTTCTGATGCCACAATCACTCTCTGGTAAAGCTGGAACCAAGCAGAAGAACAGGAGGCTCAATGAGGACCCACAGCCACACAATACAGCTGTAGGGTGGCTACTGCACACCCCCAGAAAAGCAGCCATGTAGGTACTCACTGCAAGCCGGGTGAGGTCTGAGGCATGGGAAGGGCATGAGAAGGGCTGCAGCTGGAAGAGACTACCATCATGCTTATCAAGACATTACTGCTAGCCAGCGGGCCTCATCTGCACTGGACAGTAGAGATTTGGAAGCAGACCCAGTCTTCCAAGGCAGTCAAGAAGGAGGTGGAAAGGATCCTTTTTTATTTTCTTTTTGGGGTTGTTCATTGGGGGTTTTTTTTAGGCAAATGCTAGTTAACACTGTTTCATAAAGGCCTTTCTGCTCTCCTGGAACTGTGTTCTACATCTTCAGCCTCACTCACTGCCCCCTCCTGTGTAAAATTTACACAAGCATTGAAAGATTGTGGAGTACCCAAGGAAATCATTTTTCAGTCGATTGAGTTCTTAATGGAAAAACCTCCCTGAATGCTATCTTACAAATTAGAAGATCCCCTGCTTTCTAAATAGTTCAATTGAAATCAGCTTTTGTATTTATCCTTCAGGTCATTCAGGCTCAAATGTTGTTAGCTCTGAGTCAAAAAGTCAGATTTTTAAAGGGAAAATGTCAAGTCCTTTTAGGCTTCAACTGACCTTTTAAACCAGATTAGGGATTTGAAGCATTACACATGGATTTCTACATTTTATATCACAGTATTTAACAAATGATCAAATACAACTCCCAAGAATACTATTTTTACAAGCTTGACATTTCAGGCCTTAAAGGATGTTGCTGGTCTTTCTTTTGCATAAAATTACCCTGGAGAAATTCAGCCTGTTTCCTGCTCTTCCATTTCTCTTTCATAGGAGGAGAAGTTCTGTGCATTTTATTTCATGCTCTCATTTTCTCTCTGGCATAGCAAGCAGCAAAATACCATGATGAAATCCTTGAGATATGCTCAAAGTGATTGCTACAACAAATTCAATCAGTGAGTGTCACATACAGTTAGAGTACAACTCTGAAAGTTAGAGATGCCATCAGGGCCCTAGGAATAGATCTGACCTTACTTTTGTGTCTGGACTGTCAGATAAGGCCACTAAGAACATACTATATCTTCCTAGAAGGAAGCAACAGAAACTCTCATCTGATTCCAAGTATTTCCCTCATACAGGTAGGATGAAGAAACTGGATGACAGAGTGGGATTGTAGATCACAGACTCCTTACAAAGGGCTGCAGTGATAGGACAAAGGACAATGGTTTGAAATTAGGGAAGAGTAGATTTTGATTGGATGTTAGGAACAAGTTCTGCACCATGAGGGTAGTGGAACACTGCAACAGGTTGCCCAGAGAGGTGGCTGAGGCCCCATGCCTGGAGATATTCAAGATGAGGCTTGACAGAGCAGCCTGATCTAGTTGTGGCTGTCCCTGCTGACTGCAGAGTTGGCCTGGGTGACCTTTGGAGGTCCCTTCCAACCCAAACCATTCTACAATTCTGTGATTCTATGATTTTATGTGTCAGAGGACACTCATGAACCAAAGGAACAAACTCAATCCAGTCTCCAGAGTGTGCAGGCACAGTGAGATCAAGAGGAGTCCCATTCTCAGCTACCGTGGTCTGTAATAGGTCTCTTAAACACAACCTTACATTCTCTGACCTGAACAATTCTCATTTGGTGCTGCTAGATGACGCTGCTTATGGTGAAGTCAGAGACAAGGCACATTTACTTCTGCTTTACTTGGACCAGTTCTCTGATCATAGCTGGAGAGATACCAGCAAATGATTTCACATGCACCAAGCAGGTCTCAGATAGGTGAAGTAGCTCAGGTTTAAAATGACCCAGCAGAACCAGTAACTCTTTTGAGGTCTGTGGATGATATCCAGTTTGTCATTTGGGCATGTGGGGGTTTTTAATACCAAACTAAGACCTGAAGGTTCCCTAAGGAGTTTTGCTGGTAGGTCCAAACCCACCTGTGAAGTCAGTGTTATTATGCAGTGTAGAGGCCATCTCAAGGCTTCACACATAGCCCCATTTTTCTTCAAGGTCTTTCCCCAGTGGCTTGACTCTAACAAAAAGAAACAGAATGCAACATAGAGTCATTTGCAACACACTTTAAGTAGGCACAGAATTTTAAGGTTCAGTTGCTCAAGTTATTGTTGTTTTGGAAGGCAGTGAAGTGGGAAGTCTTCTCACAGCCAGCAGAGGTGCTGACTTTGAGTCACTTCTGATAATTGCTAACTGTAAAGGAAACATCATTCTCTGTATAAAACAAGTGTGTCCCTCTGTATGGTATGCTTTGATACCTTCTGCATTGTGATGCTACTGCTGTCATTTTAGGATCAGAGTAACACACTTTTCCCAAGTCCCACATCTGAAAGCAAAAATATAAAAGAAGGAATTAGCAGCTCTGAGCCTGGGATACAAAATTATTGTAGTCTGAAGCTAACATACCAGAATTAGAGGAATTATTCACAGTCCTTTAGGTCAGTTTTGCTAGTGATTTCACTATTTTTCAGCTCTTCCTACTGATTGGCTTAGAAGTTCTATGGGTGTAATGGCTTGGGAGTTCCCCACCCCCCAACACTTTGTAAAATGACCCAGACTAGAACTCAGCCAGCTGGAAGTTAAGGACTGAAGCTCTATTTACAGCTCAGCACAATGTACAAGCAGAGATATACACAACAGACAGGAATAGTTACAGAAATGTACAAGTTAAAGGTAATACAGCAACACAACTCCCCTCCCAGAAACCAGAGACCCCAGGAGGGGCTCCCAACCACCCTTCTACCTTCTCCCCACCCCTGTGCCTTACCCCAAGGTTTGCCTTATGCAAAAGGTGAATTAGGAGGATCGGCCAGGGGGGTTAGAAGGAAAGTGGTTAGTAAAGATTAATCGACAGAGGAGCCAGAACCAGAAGCTGCTAGACTGCCCCAGCACGCTGTTCTCCCAGAAAGAGAGAGACAGAGAAAATGCCTTATCTATGTTTTGGTTTCTTTTCCCAAAACAATCTCAGCAAACCTATGAGTGAAGTAGACATCACCATGTTTTCCTTTCACAGCCTGTAGTGTAATTTTCTCTATTAAAACATTCCAATTAGCCTCAAACCAGCACAATGGGATTCAGAACTAGTATTTATAATATAGGAGAAAGAAATTGAATGCAGAAAAAAAAATTTTTTTTTAAATGTTGCTTATAGCCAGATGTAGAAAGTGAAGACAACAACTAATGATAAAATTACCAAAGGTGTCTGACAGATGCCATCTTTGGTTTATTCTAAAATAAAATAAACTCAGCAGCTATGCAGCTGCTTTAAAGATCTTTGTCAGACTCGATCAAAATCATTTACCTATCACCACAGATTTGTTTCTTGTAAATGGAAAATACCTGTAGTATGACAAGAAGATGAGGTTAATCTGAAGCAAATCAACATGATAGTTTTCCATTATTGGAACTCAAACAGGCTTGTCAGCAAGAGGTGACACAGAATAACAATGCTGCTCCCCTTACACAAACAGGCATTCAGAGAACAAAGAGTGGTTTCTGATATGATTTTTTTCTCATTTGGCAACATTCTATCATGAAAATTAGGCTATTCTGTTCAGGCTCTGAAAGGCAAGTCCTTGTGAAATTCCATCTTCTTGAAGTTCCTGCTTTGCTGCAGTTTATCTCTTCTCCTGCCACGCCAAGGAGGCTATCATTGCTTCAGTGATTATTAGAAATTAAGCATTAAGAAAAGCTTGCCGGCAAAAAAAGTGTTCATCATGAGCTCCAGTGTTAATGGGGAGTGCTTGGTTTCTGATACAAAAGTTCTGTATACTTAATTTGTAAGTTTAGTGGGCAGACCTTCTGGTCATTTGTTATTGCCTTGGGAGCAACTCAACCTGGAGCTGTGTTGGACTCTCTATCTCCATAGGCACTTTCATTTATGCCAGTCAGCTATGTTCATTAGCAGTTGCATGTTTGTCTGGGTTGTGCTGAAATGCTTGCAAGAAAAAATTCCTAAACAAAACAAAGAAGCAAACAAAAAAAGGATATTGCCCCCATAACTCCAATTCACAACGTTCTGGACTTCCTTTCTTCATTAACCAAGTGTGGTAAGGAAACAGCACCACAGCACTGAAAAGGCTGGCGACTGATGATAACTTAATGGATGTAACACCACAATTCATCTCCAGTTTGGGGATCAGCCTGTCACAACAGAGCTCTGTAGTAGGTGACTGGAGCCTATCAATTTTGAAAAGCCTAAAGGACATCATTTTTCTTTTTTTAGAAAAAGGAGGAGCACAATGAATTGGTAAAGTTAAGTCTGGGGTAGAGAAGAAAACTTGATAATGCTAACACCCCCCCACCCCTAATTTTTGCTTGCTTTTTAAAGGACAAAACCCCTCAGCTCTTGTTTCAGAAGATCAATATTCTCTCTAAAGTGTGCTGCAGGGTTGGTTTTCAGCAAGTAACTCTAGGGACAGCCTGACTAGTGAGGAACTCATTGGGTTTCTAAAGCAAATTTGAAAAGTGCTGGTTGAGCTCCTGGTAGAGCTGTTGGTAACCAGTGGGCCATGGTCTTGTCTTCACCATGCAACAGAGTGTGATGCAGAGCTTTCTGAACAAATGCCAGGTGCAACAGTAGGCCTGGAGCCTTGTCAGTGTGTCCAGAAGAGTGGATGGCATTTCTGACTTGTCATCTCAGCTGGCATCTGGGCAGGCTGTTCAGAAGCAGCATGGACCAGCTCCTGGAGTGTGGTTAACAACAGTGCTCTTGCATTTGCTGGCATCCACATATCTAAGAGTAGCATTCAGCAGTTTACACCTGGTCCTCTCCCTTATTCTTCCACTTTTCTGATTTCCTTAGTCTGAGAAGTCCTCCCCTGCCTCCCCATGCTCCAACAGCATTAGCAGAAGCAGCCTGAGTGCTGTCTTCTGCATCCATCCTGCCCTCTTCCTGGGAACAATCCATTGGAATAACAACTGGAGTGTGTGGGTGCAGGTAAACATTGAGGGTTTGGAGACAGAAATGAGATGGAGAAAGGTAAAGTGCACATAGAATTAGAATTATTTCCTTTTCTAACACAGAGGATGTTCCTAGGGCCTTACACCAGCAGAATGGCAGAAATCTCCTTTTCAGAAGCACGTGGTTGCCTTGCTCTCAGTTATCATCTCTCTTTAAACTGGCCAGACAGAAAGATTTGGCAACCATTTTCTGGGGCTCATGCTGGCTTACCACCACATGGACTTAGTTTTCCCATCATTCTGCCTGTGCCTTCTCCCTTCTAATTCACTGCTTTCTTCTGGTCACCCACTTTGCCTCATGCTAAAGCAGCTCGTTTCCTTCCCCCAAACTCATGCCTAGACTACAGATTACAGTTAGGAGCTCAGGGCTTCACTTCTGTGCCTGAGCTCTATGCTGAGCTTCCCCCAGCATCCATGGTTTTGAACATAAAACCTTTTGTTTGCCCAAGAACACTTCCCCTTGCCCCTCTCTTCTAGGCAAAATGGCTTTTCTTTGCTAACTACTTTACATTTATATTGGGTCTATCTTCTCAGAGCACCCCAAAGCTCTTTATGCAGGAATCAGTGGAGGATGACTGTGTTGGGGCTCTCTTGTTATTCCTCTGCTCTTAGTTACAGCAGTCTGTGTCATGGAAGCTGCCTTGGTGACTGACAAGGTTAATTCTGCTTTGCCTAATTCATTCCAGTAGAGAAGCCATAGAAAAGTACAGTTTAAGTGCACAGTATTTTAAAGCACACTTCCTACACTGTTCTAATCTTGCTATAAGGGAATATACAAGAAGCACAATTGATAGGAAAAAGTACTTACATAATTTGTATTACTCCAGAGCACTTCATTAGAACACCTAGAAAGGATCTTTGGGAGGTTGCTAGCTGGGTCTCAGAACCATCCTTAGCCAATGGTGCAAACCAATCCTTACAGCAGTCAAGGAGCACAGGGTTTGGGTGATGGTCATTGGAAAAGTGTGAAAAATGTGAGAAAGAAAACAATATTTTACACCTCCATGAACATGCCTCTTCCTCATATTTCAACCTTTCAATGAAGAAGTCACCAGCAAGGTATGCAGGAGAAGATGCTGCCAGCATTCCTTAATAAAAAAACATATTAGTGTGAAGACTTTGTAGTCTTCCAACAAGAATGGTTGCAATGCTTACACCAGAATAGAGGAGAGTGTAGGAGCATATTTAAACTTAAGAGATCAATAATTCACAGCAGCCAAGGAATAGACAAACACAGCATTTCATGTAATGAGTTCAATACTTAATGCAATATGTTACAAGGGATTGTTTTGCAACTGCTGGAAGAGTTGAACAGAACTGATAGTAGTGAGAATCCATATGGAAACTGATGAGAGAGCAGTCACAGGCTAGGAACAGCAAACATCTACACTGTACATTCACAGACTCGTGGAATGGTTTAAATAGGAAGGGATCTTAAAGCTCATCCAATTCCAACCCCCTTGCCATAGGCAGGGACACCTCCCATTAGAACAGGTTGCTCAAGACCTCATCCAACCTGGCCTTAAGCACCTCCAGGGAGGGGGCATCGACAACCTCCCTGGGCAATCTCACCACCCTCACTGGAAAGAATTTCTTCCTAATCTCCAATCTAAATCTCCCTTCTTCTATCTCAAAGCCATTTCCCCTCATCCTATCACTACAAGCCCTTGTCAAAGACACTCTCCAGCACTCCTATAGCCCCCTTCAGGTACTGGGAAGCGACCTCGAGGTCTCCCCAGAACCAGCTCTTCTCCAGGCTGAATGGTCCCAGCTCCCTCAGACTGTTCCCACAGGGGAGGTTCTCCAGCCCTCCGATTATCTTTGTGTCCCTCCTCTGGACCCACTCCATATGTCCCAGATGTGCTTGTCTAAAAGAAGAACTAATCCTTACTCTTCATAGGTGGTTACTGTGCCCCAAAACATACCACCGTAACAAGAGTATTATTGTTTCTAGTCACTCAAAAGCAAACTAATAGAAGGTATGTAGGCAAAATCCCAAGCACAGCTCCAGACTGGGTGCTGAATGGCTGAGAGCAGCCCTGAGGAAAAGGACCTGGGGGTCTGGGGTGATGAAAAGCTCAACATGAGCCTGCAGTGTGAGTGCAGCCCAGACAGCAACTGTGTGCTGGGCTGCAGCAAGAACAGTGTGGGCAGCAGGGCAAGGGAGGGGATTCTGCCCCTTTGCTCTGCTCTCCTCAGACCCTACCTGCAGTCCTGTGTGCAGTTCTGGAGCCGCCAGCACAGGAAGGACATGGAAGTGTTGAAGCGGATCAGGAGGAGGCCATGAAGATGCTGAGAGGGCTGCAGCAGCTCTGCAGTGAGGACAGACTGAGAGAGTTGGGGCTCTGCAGCCTGGAGAAGAGAAGGGTTCCAGGAGACCTTAGAGTAGCCTTCCAGGATCTGAAGGGGGCTCCAAGAAGGCTGGGGAGGGACTATTGACAAGGTCTTGCAATGCCAAGTCAAGGGGCAATGGATTTGAACTGGCAGAGGGAAGATTGAAACTGGATGTTAGGAGGAAGTTGTTTACAGCGAGGGTGGTGAGACACTGGCGCAGGTTACCCAGAGAGATTGTGGGTGATTCTGTGCTCCACAACCTCCCTGGAGGTGTTCAAGGCCAGGTTGGATGAGGCCTTGAGTGACCTTTACTAGTGGGAGGTGTCCCTGCCTATGGCAGGGGGTTGGAACTAGGTGATCTTTGAGGTCCCTTCCAACATTACTATTCTATTATTCTGTGATTCTGGAATCTCATGAGTTGCTCTGTATTTGTTAGGGGATCATCAGAGAATTGTTCCACATTTTATGTGGATTAGAATACAATAATTTTTTTCCATTTTATCAGATGCTTCTGCATGCTCCAGCACTCTATCAAATAACACTGCCAGGGATAGATAAGGTGGCAGTCATTCATACTGACAACTTTATTTTTATGAATCTGAGCTTCTCTCTGACTTCCTTTAGTGACATTCCTATGTCACTAAAGTATTTCATAAAGCAAAACGAACTCCAAAATATTTGCTATGAATACAGTGGAGCCCTTTTCTCTATGTCATCCTCTTCAATGACAGCATGAGCATCTCTTTAAGTATTCACAAGTGCATTGATTTTGATTTGCCTAAGTTTCCTCAAGGCAATTCAGCAAAGATTTTTCAAAGGCAATGCCTCACTGTTCTTCAAAACACAACACTGACTGGGTAAATGAATTCATGTCCATCTTTAACCAGTTTAAAGAGCCTTCAGTGCCTTTCTGAGTCCAGATTGAACAAAATGCTTCTTTGTGCAGATGAATACATAGAGTTACAGAATTGGTCCTGACCTTTTGCCACCCAAGAATCCCAAAAGCAACACTGTTTGTTCACATTCAATTCCCACAGCTAAGTATGAAAGTGGCAAGGAACTTCAGGCACCAAGGAGGCCTTCGGGCAATAGCATTGGTGCTTGGAAGGTGAACAATGTCTGATTCAGGTTTTCATAAGGCCTAAGAACCTCAAAATGGTCCAAAAAAGCCTTGATCTGATACCAAATTCAAGGATCCTTTTTTCTTCTCTAGAATCAGTCCCACAGTGCTGCCCTGCTCTGAGATCGGTAGTCCTGTGTGTTCTACAAGTACAAATATGAGTACAAAGATACTGTTGGTGCAGCCAGAGCTGTGGTAAGGAAAGCTAAGGCACAGATCGAATTGAATCTGGCCAGGGACATTAAAGGGAACAAGAAGAACTTCTTCAGGTATATTAGTGAGAAGAGGAGAACTAGGGACAATGTGGGACCCTTACAGAAGGAAAATGGAGAGCTGCTGACAAAGGACATGGACAAGGCTGAGGTGCTCAATGACTTCTTTGCCTCAGTCTTTAACAGCAAGGGCTCCAACCACAATGTCCAAGTTGCAGAGGGTAAAAGTGAGGACTGGGAGCAGGCAAATCTGCCTACTATAGTAGAAGATCATGTTTGTGAGCTCCAAAGAAACCTGAATGTGCACAAGTCCATGGGGCCTGATGAGATCCACCCACGGGTCCTGAGGGAACTGGCAGATGAAGTTGCCAAACCAC
>VWZE01025985.1:114331-133166 GCA_013396675.1 Eubucco bourcierii | reverse complement strand
GATGTGTGCAAGGCCATATTGGATGAGGCCTTGAGTGAGCTGTACTAGTGGGAGGTGCCCCTGCCTATGGCAGGGGGTTGGAACTAGATGATCCTTGAGGTCCCTTCCAACCTTACCATTCTATGATATGATTGTATGATACAAATATCTCCACTCAGAGAGCACCTTCTAGCAGCTTTCAGTGATGTTGTCATCTTCCCATTTCATCCCTGTCTCCATAATCTGGAATCTACTACCCAATATTAAAGTCAGATCCAGCCAGAATCTGTTTTCTCATGAACCAAATTGTTCCAAGGAAAACTCAAGTCTTCATTCCACATTTCAGGTCAAGAATGAGCTTCCATTCTTCAAAAACTAGTTTTACTCTTGGGATAACTAACCCCCACTGGGCTACTAAGATCACTCTATGATCTTGTGTCACCTTGGATGTTTTGAACAGCTATGAGCACCCAATCTCTTCAGACCACATTTGAAATCTTCACACGCTGTGGGCCAGTTTTGTTGGTGATTACAGATCTCATGTGGTCCCTTACTTCTGGCAGACAGAGGTGGAGATGAATCAGCCCTGCCTGGAACCCTGTTTTCTGTTACATGGAACATTCACATCTATTCAAATGTCATGGGAAGAGGTCAGCGGACCCTCTGGGACACAGAGAGACTAGAAAGGGATTGCCACTGCTGGAGCAATTCCTCCAGTCAGCAACCCACTCTCTGTCCTGCACTGAGGAGCCTCTGGGAAAGCAGAAAAGAAAGGCAAAAGGCCACATGTGCTGTGTGTGTTCAGGACATCTGTGTCTTCCCAAGAGACAGGCCACCGAGTACCACCCTTGGTAGCAACCAGAGGAAGATGTGTGGCCCACCCAGTGGGAGAGGTTGGGCACCCCTGGTCAGGAGCAGTAGTTTTAAATAGCAGTTAGGGAAACAGTTGTTTTTCAAGTGCTCGAATCACTTGCCCCTACAACACAGTTTCAGGACCTTTCTCCTCGCCTTCAATTACTTGGGCGTAGCTTTGCCCCTGTTGAGTCCTCCTGTCTGCAGAACAACTCCTACACCTTTATCTCATGCCCATGGGGGCTGCCACTTGGAGCCACAGCCTCACCCCAGCTTGGACCTCTTTCCTGAAGGCAAAGAGCTGTCTGTGCCACACCGTGGAGGGGAGGCTTTGTTGTACTGCTGTCTCTGGCTAATTGGCTCTCAAAGACCTGATATTCTCCAGGACTTTTTGTACAAACAGCAGGGAAACTTAGGGGGACAGAAGAGGCCTGGGGGTGAAATGCTTAATGCAAAACTCCCTTTGACTTCAGCAGGGTCAGAGTTTTAGCCTATAGCTTTAATTAGCTCACATTGTTGTAATTGTCCTGTGTGGGTGCATGTGGAATGTAAAGAATGATGTGTTCGGTAGTGATGCATACATCAATGATTTAAGAGGCTATTAAAGCAGAGGAGTGCATTTAAATGGATGAAGTTACAGGAGCAGACAGTTTAAACACTACCTTCCCCATGCTCTGGAACCAAACTCCAGTCTGTGTGCAGCCCCTGAAATTTAACAGAACAAAGTGGGTGCCCCCAAAACAAGGATTCCTGAATCTCTGGGGAAAACACAACATGGGAAAATGATGTGACAAAAATAGCCTATAAAGTGAGCCCACTTCCAAATCAGTCAGAGTGGCTTTTCTGATAGAGCCCTGGAGCTTTTCTACAGATTGTTGTGGTAGGTCTAAATAGGCCAAATAGACTTATACCTGTCCTGGCTTGCCCAGACCTGTTCTCCTACTCCCCCTCCTTCTGTGCTGGGGGAAGCAACTGTGAGAAAGAGGACCAAAGCCCTGACTGCACCTAATATGATCAAACTTGGCAAGTGCCATCCTGATTAGCTAATCTATGTCCAAAGGCCCATTAGTCTCAGGTTGCATGGATATAAAGGGATGAGCAGGGAGCACAAGGAGTGCTCTGCCATTGTATCTGTACTTGCCTGCTACCTCATTGCATCCTGAGCTGTTGGAACTCAAGCGACCAGGATCAGCCTCTAAGTGCCTCCATGTGTTCAGCCTGCACAGCCAGCGTGACACAGTGCTGAGACTGCACATGGCATTGCATCTTGCCTGCACCTGAAAGCCTCCTGCCAAGATGGGAGGTCCTGGAGATGACAGAGATCATCTAGAGAGTCAGGACCAGGTCAGAGCTTGTCTGCCTCCTTTCTGAGGTGATGGTTTGGGAGTTACCCACCCTCCCATACTTTGTAAAATCACCCAGACTAGACTCAGCCAGCTGGACATTAAGGACTGAAGCTCTATTTACAGCTCAGCACAATGTACAAGCAGAGATATACACAATAGACAGGAATATTTGCAGAAATATACAAGTTAAAGGCAAGACAGAAACACAATCCCCCTCCCAGAAATCAGAGTCCCCAAGAGGGCTCCCAACCACCCTTCCACCTTCTCCCCAACCCTCTGCCTTACCCCAGGATCTGCCTTACATGCAAGGTGAGTTTGGAGGATGGGCAACGGGAGTTAGAAGCAGAGGGGCTAGCTAGGTTATTCAGCAGAGAGCAGAAGACACACTGGCTCCCAGAGAGAACAAGAAACTCTGTGTGTTATCTATGTTTGTGTCCTTGTTCTTATCCACCTCAGCAAGCCTATGAGTGAAGCACACATCACCAGTGTTTGCTTTTCATAGCCTATAATTTTTTTCATTAAAATATTCCAATTAGCCTCAAACCTGCACAACCACCCAGAAGCCTGGGGAACTCCAAAGCCTCCAACAGCTTTGAGACCACTGACAGCAACCCCTCCACCTGCTTTGGGTACTGTTTGATAATATTTTGTGAGTAAATACTTCAAGCCTCTTGTAATCACTAATTGCCTTCTGCCATGAGCAGAGAGGAGCTTCCTGCATTCATCCAGTGGCTAAGCAGGATCATGAACTGCCAGCAGTGTAGTGACTGCAGGAACCTTCTCTTCCAGTATAAATGTTTACCTTTTCTGTGTACCTCTTACAGTGTTCCAGTTTTGCCTGTTCCATGTGTGTATAAATTTCCAAACTCTGCGTTTTGAACCTTGTAACTAAGTTTTCTGGTGAGATTTAATGTGAATAAACAATTTGCATAGCTAGTAACAATCTCTACCTGGAAATCAAAACTAATATCGATTATAAATTTTGCATCATTCTGTAACACAGATTTACAGGTTTTAAGCTGGATGGGATCACTAGGGCTGGACAGGAAAGGAAGAAACATCTTAACCATCCTGCCCAGGGGAAGAGGATGTGTGGTACAGGACCCTGGAGTGCAGTGGGTCTAGGAAACACACATCAAGGTATCACAAGTGGTGGGTGATGGCCAGAGAGCCTATGTTGCAGTGATGGGTATTTTGACAGGAACCACTGTGTGAAGTGTGTTCTATGCAAATGCTGTGCTTGGGATAATGAATAGTGTAATTTTTTCCTCTTCTGAGAGTTTCAATGGAAAGGACACCTGGATTTCACAGAAAAACCCCCACAGAGGAATAAAAAAAAAANTAACATATATTTTGTGTTTATCAACCTAAAAAAAAAAAAAAAAAAAAAAAAAAAAAGTTTTATTCATTTATGATGCTGACTCTGTCTTGGGTGCAGATTTCATTGTCTTTGGTACCTCAAAGAACAGCCAGCTGGGTCCTCATTAGATGGTTCCATAGAGGAGTTAATTTACTGTATTTTATCTATTATTAATTTTTTTCCCCTGGAAAAATACCAGTCCTCTGCTCTGAGGACAGGCTGAGAGAGTTGGGGCTCTGCAGCCTGGAGAAGAGAAGGGTTCCAGGAGACCTTAGAGTAGCCTTCCAGGATCTGAAGGGGGCTACAGGAAGGCTGGGGAGGGACTATTGACAAGGTCTTGCAATGACAGGGCAAGGGGCAGTGGGTTTAAACTGGCAGAGGGGAGATTGAAACTGGATGTTAGGAGAAAGTTCTTACAGTTATGGTGGTGAGACACTGGCACAGGTTGCCCAGGGAGGTTGTGGCTGCTCCCTCCCTGGAAGTGTTCAAAACCAGGTTGGATGAGGCCTTGAGTGACCTTTACTAGTGGGAGGTGTCCCTGCCTATGGCAGGGGGTTGGAACTAGATGATTTTTGAGGTCACTTCCAACCTTACAATTCTATGATTCTATGATTTTATCTAAGTGCTATATAGCAGCTCTTCTTCCTTTCAGGAAACTTTGGAGAGACAGAATATCTCTATCAAGAGAATCCCCTGCATGAGGGAATTAAAAATTAAAAAAAAAAAAAAAATCAAACCAAAAACCAACAAACCAAAACCAAAGAAACAAAAACAAAATCAGAAAAACCCAACAACTTGTAATGAAATATGCTACAATTGTATAAAAATACTTTGTGTGGGACTTTTGCCTGTGGCAGTGTGTATATGCATGAATGACAGGATTGTGTGAGACAGAGCATTGTGTTGTTCACTGCCAGTGTATAAAGCTACACTCATTTTGCATAAATATTTGACTGCTTTCTGGGATGTCTGGGATTTTTTTGGGGTTGTTTTTGTTGTTTTTTTTTTAATGTAACGTTCCATTTCTCTTTCTGCTTGGATTTGCATGTTTCAATCATGGGTGTCGCGATGTGGAATTTGATCAGATTGGGGAAGGGGAGAAGTGGGAAGGAAATGTATGGCTTGAAAAATCAATAGAATCATATCACTTTTTCATTCCAAAAATACAAAAGAGGTTATGCCTTTAGACAGACAGTGCTTTGATTGTCTAATTATTCAGGCTTTACAATGTTCCATATACTTACGGGATACCTCCGTGCTTCTTTAGTCTGCTCTTGTGAGACCCCACCTCAAATACCACATCCAGTTCTGGTGTCCCCGTCATAGAAAGGACACAGAGCTGTTAAAGTGAGTCCAGAGGAGGAGCTTGGGTTGAAAGGGAGAGTACCAATGTTTGCTTGTATTTTTATTTTTTTTTTAATTACTTCTTATGTGTTTTATTATGTTCTTTAGTTGGAAAGACACTAAAAGGAGGGTGGGAGGAAGAATCTTACACCCATGTAGAGAACTGGGTTAATAACCTTTATTATTCTATCAGGAATATAGGGACGTGACAGAGCAGACACACAGAATCATACCATGAAATGGCTTAGGTTGGAAGGGACCTCAGAAATGCTCTGCTCCAACCCCCTTGCCACAGGCAGGGATACCTCTCAACCACACTTGGTTGCCCAAGGCCTCAATCAATCTGGCCTTAAACACCTCCAGATAGGGGACATCAACAGCCTCCCTGTGCAGTCTATCCACAGTCTCACCATCTTCATACTGAAGAACTTCTTCCTAAGCTCCAGTCTAACCCTGCTCCCTCAGCTTCTTGTCCTATCTCTAGACACCCTTGTGAAAAGTCCCTCTGCAGGAGAGAGCCTTCCTGTAGGATCCCTACAGCAAGTATTGGAAGGCATCAATAAGGTCCCCCTAGAGTCTTCTCTTCTCCAGGCTGAACAACCCCAACTCCCTCAGCCTATACTCATAGCTCCATCCCTTGCATCATTTTTGTGGCCCTCCTCTGGATTTGGTCCAACAGTTCTGTGTCCTTCTTATGATAGGGATACCAGAACTAGATGCAGTATTGAAGGTGGAGTCTCACCAAGGAACCTAAAGTCCTCATTTAATCTAACAGACAATAATGGTTGAAGTCACACATCTTGGTGATGTAAATTAACTCACATTTAACACTCAGTGTATCCTCTGAGTAAGGGTAACCTTGTTAATAAACCTCCTTATGTGGGAGATCCAGTGGCATAATCTAATGCCCCTTGAGACTGTATACCTCATGAGCTCAAAGGAAGCTCTTAGAAGTCTAGATGGAGACAAAGAATTCTCCCATTGCTCCCATTTTGCTGCTGCTTCTGCTCGGTTTGTTCACTCAGCTCTTCCAGATGTCAGCTGTGACACTTCCCATAGGCATCAGCATAACCAAAACTGAAGGGAAGGCAAGAACAGAGAGTGGCTTGAAGCTTCACCCAGCAACAAGTTGGCATACGGAGTTCTATTGTACCTCCTGCTGTCACCCGCAAGACAACTGCAAAAGCACAAATGGCTTTTCAGTCCTCAGTAGCTCATGGAGAGCACTCTTTAAAGGTACACTGACTTACTAAATATCCAGTAAGTCTTGCTCTGACCCATCTAATCTGGCTTTGCTGATCTTGATATGCACTGTCAAGCCTATGGAAACACTGCAGCTTCCTTTTATTGAAAAGGAGTGATTTGCTTTCTCTATATTTAGGCTTGAGAAAGCCCTCATTCAAAAGCAAATACAAAGCTACTTCATATTGTACCAAATCAGAGTGTTTGCCTCTTTGCTCAGGCAGAGCTGAGCAAGATGAGGTCCTCTGATATTGTTCTGTTATCGTAGTATCACACAGTATCACCAAGATTGGAAGATACCTCAAAGATCATCAAGTCCAACCCATTACCACAGACCTCAAGACTAGACCATGGCACCAAGTGCCACATCCAAACTTGCCTTGAACACCTCCAGGGATGGTGACTCCACCACCTCCCTGGGCAGCCCATTCCAGTAGCCAATGACTCTCTCAGTGAAGAACTTTCTCCTCACCTCCAGCCTAAACTTCCCCTGGTGCAGTTTGAGACTGTGTCCTCTTGTTCTGTCACTGCTTGCCTGAGAGAAGAAGGTAACCTCCCCCTGGCTACAACCACTTTTCAGGTAGTTGTAGACAGCAAGAAGGTCTCCCCTGAGCCTCCTCTTCTCCAGGCTAACCAATCCCAGCTCCCTCAGCCTCTCTTCATAGGGCTTGTGCTCGAGGCCTCTCCCCAGCCTCGTTGCCCTTCTCTGGACACACTCAAGCACCTCAATGTCCTTCTTAAATTGAGGGGCCCAGAGCTGGACACAGGACTCGAGGTGTGGCCTAACCAGTGCAGAGTCCAGGGGGAGAATGACCTCCCTGCTCCTGCTGGCCACACTATTCCCGATGCAGGCCAGGATGCCATTGGCCTTCTTGGCCACCTGGGCACACTGCTGGCTCATGTTCAGGCAGGTGTCAATCAGCACCCCCAGATCCCTTTCTGTTTGGCTGCTCTCCAGCCACTCCCACCCCAGCCTGTAGCTCTGCATGGGGTTGTTGTGGCCAAAGTGCAGCACCTGGCACTTGGATTTATTGAACGCCATCCCCTTGGACTCTGCCCATCTGTTCTTCCAGAGCACTAAAGTAACTTTTTTGACAACAGATACAGGAAGAAAGACTCACCACAGCCAGTGCCAGTCTCAACTGGGAGGTGACAGAAGAGAGCCATGAAGATGATCAGAAGGCTGGAATACCTCCCCTATCTGCACAGGCTGTGAGCTGGGGCTGTTCAACATGGAGAAGAGAAGGCTCTGGGGAGATGTCAGAGCAACCTTCCAGTAGCTGAAGTGGGCTACAAAAAAACCAGGAAGAGACTTATTGCAAGGGCTTATAATGACAGGGTGAGTGGGAATGGATTGAAGCTGAAGGAGGGCAGTTTTAGACTGGCTATTAGGAAGAAATTATTTTGAGTAAGGGTGGTTAGACCTTGACACAGGTTTCCCAGGGAGGTTGTGAACACAGAATCACCCAACGTGATTCACATTGGCTGATTCTGTGCTCCACAACCTCCCTGGAGATGTTCAAGGACAGATTGAATGAGGCCTTGAGCAACCTGTTCTAGTGGGAGGTGTCCCTGCCCATGGCATGTGGATTGAAGCTAGATGATTTTTAAGGTCTTTCCAACCTACTCCATTCTATGAATCTATGGACAGTCTCTTGAAAGAGATAAAGCAGTACTGTGAGAGTGTTCATATTTGTTAACATCAGGTATTTTCATTATATTTCCATTGAATTTTCCTTGGCAGGGATCCTTCACCTTACTAAATTCTGGGGATACTCTTTGAAAGAGTGATTTAGTTGCTGTACATTAATCGACATGGGTTTTTACTGTCACAGAGAAAAGCCACTAATTTCAGCCCTGTAAAAAAAAAAAAAAGAAACCAAACCAAAGCACCAACTTGTGTTCTGATGAAGGAGGTGAAACAGCTGAAAAAACTGAAACTGCACATGGCCAATGGAAAAATCAACAGATGACAAAAATTAAAACATGATGCAATAAAATGAAATCAGCTACACTTTATCCTAGGGAATCATTCGTGGAGTGTTAACCCTGTGTGAAGGGAAACCTGATAGCTTTTCCCTCTTGCAAAATACTCAACAACAGAATTTGCCAGCTATGCCCTGGCAAATCCTCATTCCCATGTTGCTATACTGAATAGTGATGAATGGTTGTGTTTTGTTTTGTTTTGTTTTTTATAATAGATGATCTCACAGACTATTTGCTTTTAAAAAGGAACTATCATATTTAAAGTTGAAAAAAAAAAAAGAATAAGATTCTGTGGGGGAAAAAATAAATATTAGATTGTTTTCAAACTTTGCATGCAAAGAGAGATAAATGCCCTTCAAAGTGAACTGTTCTTGAAAAATAATCAAAAGCTTTGTGTCCATTCATATGAAATACTTTAACAGACACATATTTTCTTCCTTACTTTCATGTGAGCACCCAGAGCAGTTCAAGAGTTCTTCAATAAAATGCTTTGTGACAGAAAAGCACTTTCTGCAAAATCAAAATTTCCACAGGGAAAATTTATCAAGTTTCTATCCTTTTTTTTTTTTCTTTAATTTTTTTTTTCTTTCTCTAGGGAAAAGAGAATTTAAATATTTAGTTCTGAAGCATGCTTTGAAGTGTATGAATTACCTCCAAGCTGAAAATTCTGCTTTCTTGCATCTGTAAATAAACCTGCCTGGCTCTCAGTTGTGCACGTTGGCAGTTAGCAACGGGTCTGGACCTCAGGCATTTGCTCCCGAAGGGCACAGGAAGGGATCCAGTCTGACTTCACCCACACTTCACACTCTACCAGATACACCTTCTGAGAGACTCTGCAGAGGTGAAAGCATTGTGTGTTCTGTGCTTTCAGAATGAATTGGTAATAACTGGGAGTGTGAAACAGTTTGCTAGCATTTCATCTCCTGGCAGCCCCCCGATGATGAGTTTTCATGTAGTAGTTCACTCCTTTCCTTGTAATAGTTCGCTGCTTTGTCCCAGTAGGGGATAACCAGTTCAATACCACACAACGCTGCAGTTCAGAGCAGAGGCACTACCCAGAACCACAGAATCACAGAGTCACAGAATCACAGAATTAATCAGGTTGGAAAAGACCTCTAGGATCATCGAGTCCAACCTATCACCTCACCCTTCTAATTAACTAACCCATGGTACTAAGTGCCTCATCCAGCTTCCTCTTAAACACTTCTAGGGATGGGGTCTCCACTACCTCCCTGGGCAGCTCATTCCAATGCCAATCACTCTTACTGGGAAGAACTTCTTCCTAACATCCAGCCTGAACTTGCCCTGGCACAGCTTGAGGCTGTGTCCTCTTGTTCTGTCCCTGCGTGCCTGGCAGAAGAGACCGATCCCCACCTGGCTACAACCTGCCTTCAGGAGTTGCTAGAGAGCAATGAGGTCTCTCCCCTGAGCCTCCTCTTCTGCAGGCTGCACACCCCCAGTTCCCTCAGCCTCTTCTCACAGGGCTGGGCTCCAGGCCCCTCACCAGCCTTGCTGCCCTTCTGTGGACACCTTCCAGCACCTCAACATCTCTCTTAAATTGAGCAGGCCAGAACTGGACACAGGACTCAAGGTGTGGCCTGACCAGTGCTGAGCACAGGGCCAGAAGGACTGGTCACACTGTTCCTGATCCAGGCCAGGATGCCATTGGCTTTCTTGGCCACCTGGGCACACTGCTGGCTCATGTTCAGCTGCCAACCAGCACCCCCAGGTCCCTCTCTGCCTGGCTGCTCTCCAGCCACTCTGTCCCCATCCAGTAGCACTGTATGGGGTTGTTGTGGCCAAAGTGCAGAACCTGGCACTTGGGCTTGTTAAAACTCATGACACTGGACTGTGCCCATCTGTGCAGCCTGTCAAGGTCCCTCTGCCAGAGCCCTCCTGCCCTCTAACAGATCCACACATGTTCCCAACTTGATGTCGTCTGCAAACTCACGGATGGAGGACTCAATCCCCTGGTCCAGATCGTCAGTTAAGATATTAAACAGGACTCAGTCACAATTCCAGATTTCCAGTTACAATCACTGGCAAGTAAAGCTGACAAACTACCAAAAAGAAATTCTCTGGGACCTGAAATGTGAGTTTGCTCCACATAAACTCTGAGCTCATCGTTTATTAAACTGTTACTTGTATTAGTTGTTGTCAGCTGTTATTGATTTGCTGAACACAATGGTCAGATGTTATACTCATTATTTTGTCTGCTATTGATGGCTGCTTTGTAACTGAATAGTCTGAGCCACGGAAAGGAAGACGACAAAAACATATGCAACAATAACAGAAAGAAAAGAGATTGCGTTAGGTTTAAATGAAAAATTACAGTAAGCAAATACTCTGAGCACTCTTAAATCAATACCAGAGCTGGATAGTACTTAAGTGGAAGTGACACTGCTAATAAAGGCTTGCAGATCAGTTCAGGTACTGTTCCTGGTGATCTTCTGCTCTGCCTGCTGTTTGTTTCTTGTGTCCTCAAAAGCCATGCGCTGCTGCTAACAAAGACCCCCAAAAATCCACCTGTGTTAACTGCTAATTGTGAACTGAAAAGTTTCACAACCTGCATGAAGGTTCATCTGAAGGGCAAGGGCACCCAGCTGCCAGCAGCCCCAGGAGGTCAACAACAGGATGATCAAAGCAGAAACAAAGACTCACATGCAAAACCTTTGAATAGATCAGGCTAACCAATTGCTGAATGCCACAGAGCTTGTGCCTTAATGATTTGAACCAATTGCTTAACAATGAACTGACCTGCACAGTCTGTTAAAAGGTAAATAAGTGCATGCTTATATTCAATAAATGGGCATTGCTTAGATCATACTGGTCTGTATACAGCTTTGTCTAGGATCTTCTGCAGGGAAAGACCTCAGAGGAGGTCTTGAGCCAGGAAGGGCTGCAGGTACCCCCAGGTATAGATACCTTGTCTGGCCTAGTCACCTTTACCGTTCTCTTAAAAGTCTATGAATGATGCTGGCCATGAAGAAAAGGCTCACAGAGTGTCAGGGAACAGCAAGGCTTTCAGAAAACCTAGATGTCAGATGCAATTTCTAGAAAAGAGACTGTCTTTTCATGAGGTTCTTCATACTTGTAAAATCCACCTCCTGCCAAAGGTAGCAGGAACTCTGATGATAGTCCCTGGGTAACTGCTTCATGAAGGGAATATTCTGAAATAAGTGAATAAATTGCCCTACTGAAATGGGAAAAAAAAAAAAAAAAAAAAGACAGCTCCAGGGTTGTTAGCTTTACAGGAAGTCCTGTCTCACTTGGATGGATATGGAGAGCCTGAAAACCAGCAGAACTCTTAGCTAGCTGTGGTGAGAAAAAGAGTTACAGAAATGCTTTACAAAGGGACACTATTGGCTCTGTGTGTGTATGGACTGCATGTGCAGAAGGCTCTGCTCTCTAACAGAGATGTGTAACACCTCTGCACAAAGTGCTCTTTCTCCAGCTTTTCCTGAGACATGCCACAGTGCATCCCTGTTGCTAGGCTGTGGCAGCCGGTGTGACCAGACCTGCTTCACCAACCCAAGAAAGCCTTCGTCTGTCATGGGAATTTGTGCTGGAAAAAAATTAAAATAAAGGGAAATAGAACACCTGAGGGAAAGAAGATGAGTCTGAAAAGTCATCTCCAGAAACAACAGTTCTGGGCCCTGAAAAACTAGTTCTAGGGAATGGAGGTATTTTTCTTGAAGCTGTCCTGCCTTGAGACACAGGTACACATTTGCAGAGGCCCTGGCAAGGAAGGTGCCCTTTGACATCCCCCTCACTTACAGATCATACCAGGTGATTAGCTGGCAGTTGCACAGTTGCAAGCCCATCCTGCATGCATTCACCCTCAACCACATGTACCCATCGAGTCTGGTCTCTTTAGATTTTGTATCTGCCAAGTTGATATGCAGGGAGCTTATTAACACATAGAGGATTCAAAGCTGAGTAGGCCTTATAGGTCAAAATTAACCCACAATTAATTACTTGCCAAGGAGCAAATCTTCACAGAAGCGTGCATCAAGTCCCAGGGTTAAGGACAAAAAACTTCACCTGCTTGACTTCATCTCAAGTGTTAAATGAATCCTGGGCTTGAGCAAAGCACAGCCAAGGTTAGACAGCAAAGCTGACACTGGATTTTGATCTGGTTAGGACAGTTAAGGTTTAAAACACGGGAAGGTAAAGGTGGAGTAGCAGTAAGCCAGAGCACTTCTTCAGATTCATATTCTCCCTCACTTAGCATTTTGGATTGAAACCAGTATGATGCAAGGCAGCATTTTATTATGAAATGCTGACTGCCTTNATGCTGACTGCCTTTTTTTTTTTTTTTTTTTGTGGGCAGGCAGATGGGATTT
The DNA here is from genome assembly GCA_013396675.1 of Eubucco bourcierii. Lineage (NCBI taxonomy): Eukaryota > Metazoa > Chordata > Aves > Piciformes > Ramphastidae > Eubucco > Eubucco bourcierii. Next base: position 120,711 of record VWZE01025985.1, on the reverse strand, counting down.
TGGGGTCAGCTTTTATCTGCCATCCATCAACATGCAATGCTTAGTGATGGAGAGTAATAAAGCAGTTCATCAGAGTATGATTTGCAATAGAGTGAAAGTATTTAGGTTCTCTGTTTGAGCATGTGTGAGATTTCTGCCTGCTGTCCATAATGAAACCCAAATGGGATAGCAAAGCATCCATTTCTGCCCTAAAATAGTCAAGACAGTAGAACCATGTCCTCTTTTATCCTCAGCAATTATTGCATATGCCCTTCCAATAGCTACTTTGCACTGGTTTACACAAAATTATTTTTCTCTTTTTGGTTTTGTAACCAAAACCCTACAAGAATTTTCCGCAGCTAAAAGATTATTTTGTGGCTGGCTTTCTGCTGCATGGCTAAGCTTTGTCTCCTGTGTGGCAGTAAGTTATTCTTACTGCAGAGATTGTCATTATTCTAGAATAGCAAGCCACTGGACCATATCCAAGCACTCAGGCACCTCATTGATAACAAAGAATTCGTATGTGGGGAAGGTGAAGTACAGTTTCGTGCCATCTGTACATCGCTGGCTTTTAAATCCAGTTCACTTAGTAGCTGCCTGCGTGTAGACATTGAAAAGGACTAGAGAAAGAATGAGTCTTTGTCTGGTTGAAGACTCACTTTGGATTCATGCCACCTGTCAGACTTGACATAAGGTCAGCAGTGCCAAACGCTGCAAAGATACTAAGGAGAATGAGAATGGATTTCTCCCTTGTATCCATTGACAGCAACAGACCTTCTGTGCCAGTCATCCATCAGTGCCAGCGAGACAGATTCAGCTCCCTGCCCTGGCCTGTCTCTCTACTGCCTGTGACCCTAGATTAACATGAATGAACTTGTAAGTGAGTTCTCTGTGAGCTTGCCTTAGAATACCAGGTTTGATGGTAGGTGGCAGATGAACTGAAATGATGTATTCAGGACAGATTATTGAGGAGAAAAAAAAAAAAAAAAAAAAAAAAAAAAAAAAAAAAAGAAATAGCAAGCTGTTTCTGCCTGGATGATAAAGCAGAGGATATAATGATAACACAAATCCACAGCTCTTTGACTCCTTGTCCTCTGGGTGCAAAGCCAGTATAAATTAGAAAACTGTCTAACTGGCTGGAGCCTGGGAATCCCCACAATTGTACTGGGACAATTAGGCTTGGGAACAGACAGGGAAATCTCCATAGAGGGCTCCTGCACAGGCACATGAGCACAGGAGAGCTCTGTAAACTGTCTATGAAATTGATGGAAACTAGTAATGTGTTGTAATTCAGAGTGAGCCCCAAACGAGGCAGAGAGGAGAGGGTTACATGGTTGCTCACAGGTTACCAACTGTAATAGAATCATAGAGTCACAGAATGGTTTAGGTTGGAAGGGACTCCAAAGATCATTCAGTTCCAACCCCACGCCATAGGCAGGGACACCTCCTGCTAGAGCAGTTATCGCTGTTCTTTTGGTAGTGTAGCGCAAATTCAAAGGTGTTTTGTCACGACCTACCACAGAACCACAAAGAACCATTTTATCAGATTCTGTGAAGCTCTGGTAGGGCTGGAGCCCACTAGTCCCTGCACAGAAATACCTCATCTTCACGTTACAAGGTTGGGTAGGAGGACCAGACATGAGGCCCCTTGTGCTGGTGGCAGACAATAGAAATAAGTCAACCTGATTTGTTTTCTTGTGTTAGGACATTATTGATGGCCTGTTCTTCAGACAAACTGTTAAGACCTGGCTAACAAAACTGTTTTATCACTCATGAATCAATAAGTGAACATCAAAACTAAACCTGAAGAGCATCAGCAAAACTGTGGAGAGGTGCAAGAGGTTGAACCTTTCATTTTTTCCCTTGTTTAGGCATTTAGTTGTTATCGAACTAAATTCAATTTATTAAACTATTGAACTATTATTTATTAAACTATTGAACTACTAAATTCTGTCTTCAAAATTCCAGATGAAGACAGACTGAGTGAGTTGGAGCCGTTCAGTCTGGAGAGGAGAAGACTCCAAGGAGACTTTATTGAGGCCTTCCAGTATCTGATGGGAGCTACAAGAAAGCTGCTGAGGGATTGTTTAAGATGTCAGGTAGTGATAGGACTGGTGGGGAATGGAGCAAAACTGGAAGTGGGTAGACTCAGATGGGATGTTAGGAGGAAGTTCTTCAGCATGAGGGTGGTGAGACCCTGGAACAGGTTGCCCAGGGAGGTGGTGGAAGCCTCATCCCTGGATGTATTTTAGAGGACAGGCTGGATGTGTCTCTGGGCAACCTGATTTAGTGTGAGGTGTCCTTACCCATGGCAGGGGGGCAGGGACTGGATGATCCTTGAGGTCCCTCCCATAGGCTGAGTCTATGATTCTCTGAAATTTTCAACCAAATTTTCCAAATTCCACATTGATCTGAGAACCTTTGATTGGACCTTACACAGAACAGAAAGATCCCCACAATTTTGGGTGCATTTTCAGTTGTGTCCCATTTGACACGTTACAGGATCAAACAGCTTTAATTTGGAGCTGCCTAAAGTGTCTACGTCTGTTGGAATGGCAGTGAGAGTGATGGAAACAGGAATACATTAAAGTGACCTGATTTTAATATATTGTTTTGGAAGACTGGGTGGGCTTATGACAAACATGGCAGCTTTTAATCTGAATTTGGCTTAACTGAAGGAACCATCCCTACCCTAAAATTAAATATTCACATCCATTATTATTCTTGGATGAGGGACAATAATTTAAATTAATATCAAGATGCATTTTTAAAAATCATCAATCTGCCATCTTAACTACATTATTTTCTACCTTCAGGCACTTGTTGTAGTTTTTATGAACATGATTCAAATAAATTGGCTGTTTTTCCTCGGTGGCTTCTTTAATTACTTTGTTATTATCCAAGGAACTGGTTTAATTTGAATGAACACACTGTTCCTGCTACTACTACCCAGAGAAAACACAGTCTCAGAACATGCTGTTTTGTAGTTACAGTGAATGCTTCTGCATGTGGGTGCCAAAACTGGCCTGGTCTTAGCCATTTACCTACCATTATGGGATGTGAAAGACTCCTTCCAGCCCAGGATAACGATTGTCATGAGCATCTGTCGTGGTAGACCTAAGCAGGCCAAAATAGGCTTGTACATGTTCTGCCTTGCCCAGAGATGTTCCCCTGCTCCCCCTCCTTCTGTTTTGGGGAGAAGCAACCACGGGAAAGTGGACTAAGAACCTGGAGCCACTGAATCTGAGGCCCCTGGCCCTTTGCATCCTGTGGTAAACAAGGTACACAGGCGCAGCTTGTGCCTGCCTTGTGCCAGGCCTGTGCTCTGCCCTAAAAAGGGTAAAGCGAGCCTATGGCTTCACCTAATGTGGGCAAGCCTGGCTAACTGCCATTCTGATTGGCTATTCTATGTCCAAAGGCACATTAGTCTCGGACTGTATGGTTAAAAGGAAATGAGCAGGTGACACAACCTGCTCTGCCCTTGTATCCATGCTCTGACGTTCCATCCATGCTCTGCTGTTGTATCCATGCTTGCTACTGCCTTATTATATCCTGAACTGCCTGGAAACTGCCTGCCAAGAGTTTACCAGGAACAGGCTCTAAATGCCTACAGGTAATCAGCCTGCACAGCCAGTGTGACACCATGCTGAGACTGCACATGGCATTGCATCCTGCCTGCACCTGANTCCTCCCTGCACTGGAAAGGCCCCTGCCAAGGCAGGAAGTCCTGGAGATACACAGATCATCCAGAAGAGATCAGGAACAGGTCAGAGACTCTTTGCCTCCTTTCCCCAGCAGCCTGAAGCCTGGGAAGAATCAGAAGTCCCAGTGACTGACAAGGCAGTAACAGAATTCCCTGAAAGCATTTGGGTACTGTCTGAAGCTGTAGCCAGCCCTGCCAGTCAGGAGATATTTTGTGAGTGAATACTTAAAGCCTCTTTTCATCATTACCTTCTGCCATAAGCAGAAAGGAGCTCCCTGAGTCCATCTAGTGGGCAAGTGGAGAATTGACCACAAGTGGTCCACTGGAATAGGTACCCTAACTGCAGCAACCTTCTCTTCCAGTTCAATTGAGTTCAATTAATGTTATATATTATTCCTAGTTATTTCTAGCTCCTGTGTTATTACCTGTATAAAGTTTCCATGACCATGCAAAGAACCAATTATTATTAAAATTAGTGATCGAAGTGGTGCGAATCCTGAATATTGAATATTAATCATCAATATTAATCTTTGAAAATAATCTCTCGTTAATTAATTACCCCTCCACTACTCTATCTTTTTGTGAGGTTTTTTTCCAGATAAGGAACAATCAGGACACTTCTACAAAATGTTTGTTTTATCCTTAGACCACATGGTTTCTTCATCTTACCAGGAGCAATCTCCCCAAATATTAGTGTATTTTTCATCAAAGAAATATGTGTTTCAAATAAACACCAGGAATTAAAGGATGCAGCAGCTGTGAGGACAGGCTGAGGGAGCTGTGGTTGTTCAGCCTGGAGAAGAGAAGACTCCGGGGGGACCTGAGAGCTGCCTTCCAATACCTGAAGAGATCCTCCAGAAAGGCTGCAAAATGACTTTTCCTAAGGGTGTTTAGAGACAGGACAAAGGGGAATGGCTTTAAGCTGAGGGAAATCAGGGTTAGACTGGAGTTTAGGAAGAAGTTCTTCAGTACAAGGATGGTAAGACTCTGGAATAGGCTGCCCAGGAAGGTTGTGGATGTCCCCTATCTGGAGGTGTTTAAGACCAGATCGATTGAAGCTTTGGGCAACCAAGTGTGGTTGAGACCACACTTGGCCAACCAACCTGTGGCAAGGGGGTTGGAGTAGAGCATTTCTGAGGTCCCTTCCAACCTAAGCCATTTTATGGTATGATTCTGTGTGTCTGCTCTGTCATGTCCCTATATTCCTGATAGAATAATACAGGTTATTAACCCAGTTCTCTACATAGGTGTAAGATTCTTCCTCCCACCCTCCTTTTGGTGTCTTTCCAACTAAAGTACATAATAAAACACATAAGAGGTGATTAAAAAAAAATACAAGCAAACATTGGTACTTCATAAAACATTTAAAGACCTTACAAAAACGCAAAACTGTATTTCATTTCCTGAAATAGTTATGGTTTCAAACTCCATCTATTTCTCTTAAACCAAACCCATATGTGTTTGAGGCAGTTTTAATCTGTGGAAAGACTTTATTTCTGGCTGGCCTGCATGAGTGAGCATTGAGTATGAAGCAACAAGGACAGCAAGTCAGGATATTGAGGAAAAACTGTTGTATCTCAAAGAGCAAATTGTCAAAATCTAAGCAATTTCAACTTGTTTGTCTTTTTTGTGTGGTGAAGTATGAGCTACAGGACTGTGTTTTATGGGGACAGTCTAAGTAGCTAGCAGGCTTGTATTTTCATGTGTGTTTGAATGATAAGAAGTTCCTTCTACAAACCTGCCATTTGCACATTGACAGATTGCATTGGGTTGGAAGGGACCCTCAAAGGGCATCTTGTCCAAGTCCCTTGCAGTCAGCAGAGACAACTACAACTACAGCAGACTGCACAGGGACACATCCAGTCTGATCTTCAGTGTCTCCAGAGACAGGGTGTCAAGCACATCCCTTTGCAACCTGTTGCAGGATTTCACCACTCTCATTGTGCAGAACTTCCTCCTGATGTCCAATCTAAATCTCCTCTGCTCCAGTTTCAAACCATTGCCCCTCATCCTATCCCCACAGGTCCTTCTAAACAGTCCCTCTCCAACCTGCCCTTCAGATACTGAAATGCAGCTCTAAGGATGTTCAAATCAGAACGGAGAATGATATGAATAATACACTACAGTACAAATCAATGGTTCCTTCAAAATGCTTCTTCCCCATATGACCTTTTTCTACTTCTGTGGAGCACAGCAGGCATATCCAGTCTGATCTTGAATGTCTCCAGGGCCACAGTATCAACCACATCCTGAGGCAGCCTGATGCAGTTTTTTATCACAGTGTTTTGTGTCCCTTCCCTCTCCAGGTGCTACATGCACTGCATTTTTCAGAGCAGCCTTCACATGTATGGTCATATGGGAGCCAAATCACCACACAGACTCCTTGCTTTTGTTCTTTAGCACTTTCTTAGTACCAAATGGAATCATAGAATCATAGAATCAAACAGGTTGGAAGAGGCCTCCAAGCTCATCCAGCCCAACCTCAGCCCTAACCAATCAACCAGACCATGGCACTAATTGCCTCATCCAGGCTTTGCTTGAAAACATCCAGAGATGAGCACTCCACCACCTCCCTGGGCAGCCCATTCCAATGCCAATCACTCTTGCTGGGAAGAACTTCTTCCTAACATCTAGCCTGAACCTGCCCTGGCACAGCTTGAGGCTCTGTCCTCTTCTTCTGTCCCTGATTGCCTGGCAG
>VWZE01025985.1:83701-114308 GCA_013396675.1 Eubucco bourcierii | reverse complement strand
GGAGAAGAGACCGATCCCCACCTGGCTACAACCTCCCTTCAGGAGTTGTAGAGAGCAATGAGGTCTACCCTGAGCCTCCTCTTCTGCAGGCTGCACACCCCCAGCTCCCTCAGCCTCTTCTCACAGGTCTGTACTCCAGGCCTCTCACCAGTCTTGCTGCCCTTCTCTGGACACCTTCCAGCACCTCAACACCTCTCCTGAATCCAGGGGCCCAGAACTGGACACAGAACTGGAGCTCTCAGAAGCAAACTGTTGCAGACAGGAGCACAGGTTTCTACAGGGAGCAGCACAGGGCCAGTGAGGAAGCAGCTCCCAGTCACTGGTCTCACAGTGCAGACACCCTCAGGTTTGCAGTACAGGTGAAACAGTCTCTGGACTGAATGGCTTTTTACACCATTCTTGTACAGGCAGAGTCAACTGCTCTAACTAAAAGCCAGGGCAGAGCCTGGCCAGGCAGCTCTTTCTGCTGCTCTGTGCTGGCTGTAGGCAGTGACCCTGGCTGGCCCTTGTGCATCTCCAGCATTTGATCTGAATCCTGTTGCTGTTAGCCAATTAACATCTTTCATCACAAAAACAGAGGGAGAGGCAAGCACAAGAAAGGGTCTGTGATTATTTTCTTTTGTAACGTGGTCTCTACTGAGCATAAGGTTTGTATTTGCTTAATTAGGACTTCACTATAAACATTAACGACCCCGAGGCCAACCTGAGTTGTTTGAGAAAGGTAATAAATTATCTGCCAGAACAGTTTGATCTCCAGAGAGAAGTCCAGCTGGAGCCTGACTGCAACCCCAAGCTTCCCATCAGTTCATCTCGGATGTCTTTTTGGCGCACCACAAATCCTCTCGCAGCAGCCTCAGACATGTCAGGGAGAAAAAAGAAACCTCAAGCCCCACACGACATGAAAAGCCTGGGCTGTGCCTTTCAGATGGATGCGCTGCTGCCCACCCCGGCGCTGCACCCCGAACAATCATCGCTTCTCACCACTACCAGGAACATGTCAGGGTCTTGAAAGAAGTAATTAGATGCCAACTTTGGATAATAGAGTATTTAAAAATCAATTAGCCTTAATGGGGAATACTCCTCGAGTTTTCTCATGATTCTGCCGTTTGACACCATGCGTTGAAGTGTGTCTCACAGACAAGCAGTAGCCTGGGATCTCACGGGAAAGCGAAGCCTCCGCTGCCGTGGACTAAGAGTGCATTTTGCTGCCCCTGGAGCCCATTCATTTCTTGCCATCCCAGCTTCAATGCACTTCCTAGCTGCTGTCAATGTGTTGGGTGCATGTGTCAAGCCAGCACCACACCGGCCCTGACATCAAACAAATCGGCAGCAATTGAGAGATTACCTCAAGCTGGCAGGGAATGAAAATAGCAGGAGCCTAGAAGGAGCAATAACTGAAATATATTCTTTATTGACCACTCCAAGCTTCCTGTCCTCCTGTGGCCGCAGAATAATTAATCCAGCACAGATGATGAGATGGAGTGTGTCGAGGAGGAGCAAATTATGTCTTTGTCCTCAACTCCATGGAAATATTATTTTAAAGGTGAATCTGCCTTGGCAGGGGGGGTTGGACTCAATGATCTCCAGAGGTCCCTTCCAGCCCCTACCATTCTGTGATTCTGTGAGAACTGAGGGTTCTCATTTCCCGGGGTCTCCTTGGGAATCAGTCTGGTACAAACCGGAATCAGTATGGTTCACATTTTCCTCCTGCAAATGTATCAGTCTGGTCCAAATTTGCCCCCTGAAAGTGCATCAGTCTGGTCCAGATTTGCCCTCTGAAAGTGCATCAGTCTGGTCCAAATTTACCCTCTGAAAGTGCATCAGTCTGGTCCAAATTTGCCCTCTGAAAATGCATTGGTCTGGTCCAAATTTGCCCTCTGAAAGTGCATCAATCTGGTCCAAATTGCCCCCTGAAAGTACATCAGTCTGGTCCAAATTTGCCCTCTGAAAGTGCATTGGTCTGGTCCAAATTGCCCCCTGAAAGTGCATCAGTCTGGTCCAAATTCCCCCCCACCCTTGCTATAAGTGCATCCTTGAATACCTCTTCCAGAAGGGAGATCCCAGACACAGCACTTGCTGTGTTTGTTTTTAACTTAACTGCTTTCTCTTTGGTGATCTGATGGTGTACAATAGGACTGATAACCTGAATACAGCTCATCCTGAATCACTTCAGGTCGATTTGAGTGTGAGATTTACTTCTTTTCTAGTATTTCCATTAAAAATTGCACATTTTATTTTGCCCCCTCAAAGGAAAGGAAAGAAACTAAGGAACCACAGCAATGTCACTTCTTTCTCTGTTCTTCTTTTGGTCCATCCCTGAGAGCAAAGCACATGAGAGGTGACAGCCTCAGGATTATCCTTTCCTTTTCTGATGGGTACCTGAGCCCATTTTTCTGGGGAGCCACCAGCATCAACAAGCTACCAAGTTCTCCTAGACAGAATTCTTCTTAACTCTTCCTATCGATGCTATTCCAGCTCCTATAGATACCAGATCCTCCCCACTCCAGCTGACAAAAAAGGACATTCAGTCCTGGGGCCTAAGAAATATCAGGGAGAGGAGATATGAGGAGTCTGGAGCCCAGTAGAGCCAGCAGGGCAGCTCAAGCAATCCCCACACTCTGCAGCAGTGCTTTGCCCGCTCCTCCTGGGAGAAGGGAAATCCAGGGTCCATGCTTCATACAGCAGCTGCCCTCCAATGTCTTCTATCCATGTGCTAGGCCATGGATAAAAGGGGAGAAAGACCCCCAGCCCTGCTTTCTCCCCACTATTTTGTGGCTGAGAAAGCCTTTCTAACACACACACACACACAAGAGCAAATGCAGAGCAAACCAATAGCTCTTATTTTATTTCAGTCCAAACCAACTCCATGTTTTGTTGATGTTGCATCTCAAAATGCCTCTTTTTGTTGTTGTTGTTGTTGTTGTTTTGTTTATTTGTTGTTTTTTGGTTGGTTTTGGTTTGAACCATTTTGACACATTTAAAACATTTCAGAAATTCAACAAATATTTGCCTGTTCTATGTGCTAATAGAACAAATGTACTGCATGGGCAAAGGAACCATGAAGATGCTTTTTAAAAATGCTTCATAAGTAAACACAAACACATATATAAATAATAACAACAACAACAACCACAAAGACAACCAATAAATCAGATTTTGTCTGTGGGGTGCCCTTTCAAGCATCAGAGCGTGGGAAGAGACTGCTGTGAAACATTAAAAAAAAAAAAAGAAAAAGAAAAAGAAAAAAAAGAAAAAAAGAAAAAAAAAATATAAAAGCTCTATTTGTATCATTTCAGTGGCTCCAGACAAAACAGCCATCATTGCATGAGATGAATAAGGGATGCTCTTTCCCCTGTCATTTTGCCTGGCACTTTCTGACATCACCTCAAACTTTAGGCAGCATTCAGCCTGTCTTTGCAGTGTTATCCTATCAGCTTTGGCTGTAAAACAAATAAATAAGCAAGCAACCCCACCCAGACTGCAGCAGGAGAGCTTGTTTGCAGAGCTCTCCCTGAAGTTATTTCCTCAGGCTTTTTATATATGGGCCTTGAGTTCATCTATCTCTTTAAGTACCAACACTATGAATCACCTTGGAGAACTTTTTACAAGTACAGGAAAAGAAGGGAAAAAAAAAAAAAAGAGAGAGAGAGAAAAAAAAATCCTTTCCTCTTGTACTAAAAATGAAAAATGGAGTTCCTTCTGGCTGAGAACTGTGTCATCATTTTCTTTTTCTTCTTCTAGTTTATAGACTTAAGGAATAACTATTTCCCAGGGTTTACCTGACAAATATTTGTGTGTGAAAACACCTGCATGGCTAAACAGAACAACATGTTTAGATCTTGTCCTTTACTTGGCTTAGCAATTGTTTCTTTTGCAGATTTGCATAGTTGTGATGATGCAGCAGCAAGGAACTCTAAGCACTTGTTTCATCTGCCTCCTTTTTTCAAGTGCTTGTCATTCAAATATGCTAAAAAATATTGCTTGGAGCTGTAAAAACTCCTAGGACCCTGGAAAAGATGCAGGGACTACTGCTTCAGCTGGGATGTGCGTTATGGCAGTACTCTGTCCTCCTTTCCCAAAGCAACAGGTAGAAGCAGATAATTCAGTTAGAGTAGAGGGGCAGGAGTCCTTCTTAGCTAGCTCCATCTTCTTTTGGGATGTTTGGCAGGTTTCTGTACTGCTGTTATTGCCAATAAAGGCAACCTGGAGCAGAAAAAGGAATCTCACATTCAAGTCCCAGCTCCTTGAACATGGAGCCAACCCTTGTTCTCTTGTCTTTCAATCTATTTTACTATAGATATAGTAATGCTGAAGGTTTAATTTGGAGTCATTACCACCTATTATGTAAAAAAAAAATTGAAATGTTTGGAATTAGAGATGGTTCATTTTTCTGAAGTGGCTGTGACTAAACAGGAATGTAAACAAAAAAAAAATTGTAAATCCAGCCTGCTTTTAAAAATTCCTTACATGAATCCATTGCAAGGATAAAAAAAATAAAAGGGAAAAAAAAGCAGGTAATAAAAACAAGCAAACAAATCCACCAAGGCTGTATTTAGCACCAGAACACATCCCAGTATGGAGGCATTTTCTGTTCTGTAGTTAACAAGGAGTTAATTTTGTGATTATTTAGCACCAGAACACATCCCAGTATGGAGGCATTTTCTGTTCTGTAGTTAACAAGGAGTTAATTTTGTGATTATTTAGCACCAGAACACATCCCAGTATGGAGGCATTTTCTGTTCTGTAGTTAACAAGGAGTTAATTTTGTGATTATTTAGCACCAGAACACATCCCAGTATGGAGGCATTTACTGTTCTTTAGTTAACAAGGAGTTAGTTTTGAGATTGTATTTCCTCCTTTCCCTTGCAAGCACAATAAGGCTATAGGCACTGTTGAGGAGGCAGAGGATGGGAATACAAGGAGGGAAGGCATCCCGCCGATGGGTTTGTTTGTTACTGTCTGGCTTCCTGTTCTCATTTGTTTTCATAGAGGCTTTCCCTTCATCAGTCTATTTCCTGCTTTGCCTCTGCTTTCCAGCCCTTCCAGGTCTGAGAGCAGCTGTGCTAGCCTTGAACATCACTGTGTCACCAGACAGAGCCAGCGACTGACCCTGTGGGATACTGAGAGTCTGCAGTATCCTCTGGGGTGCTTTGGTTGAGATGAGGCTATGGAGATACTGAAGGAGGCTGCCTTCTCTCCACTGAAGGAGGCTGCCTTCTCCCCTCTGAAAGAGGCTGCCTTCTCCCCACTGGAGGAGGCTGCCTTCTCCTCTCTGATCTTGCCACATGGAAGCTCCAAGGATGAGGGGGGCACTGTTTCACCTTCAGCATGGGATCTGGCATCAAATCAAGTGATGGCAATGGGATGCAGAAGAGGAACAGAATAAATTCATCTGAAAGGGGCTCTTGTGCCCAGACCACAGCCCTGTAGGCAGGAGAGTGAAGCTGTGCATTTATATGCAGTGTGGAGGGTTGGTGAGGCTGCTTTCTGGGCTCCGAGCACTCTCCTGGTTAGACTTCGACATGACAGACAGCCATCAGGTGCAGACACAGATGGGAGATGTAGGAATCCTTCCTAGAGAGGACTGAAATAGCTCCTGACATTCAGAGAGCTGCACTGGAGATGGACACTTGACAGAGACAGAGGTAAAACCCACTGTGGCTCAATGCTGGGGGGGGGAGGGAGGGCAACATGGAAGAAACTCTGTTTCCATGAGAAAAGATCATAGCACCTCCTGGAAAGAGATCTCTTCTCCAGGTTGGGAGCCTCCAGAGTCGCTTAGCAAAACTCCTTCACTGCCATGGAGCATCTGAGGCAGCCTGAATTTTTTTTTCCACACTCAGATTTAGGCCATCCTCATTACTGCTGTCAGGGCACCCCAGGTAGTCCTACCTAGCAGTCAAGGAGGAGTCAGGTCACTGCACCTTGGAAGGCAAAAGCACATCACACCTCTTCCCCTAAATGATGCCCAGGTCAGTTATTGAAGTGGATGTTCAGGGCTGATTTTATTACAGTATTGCAAGCTTGAATAACAGTGTGGTGCTCCCTGCCAGTGAATGAGGAATCCTCTTCCCATTAGACCATCCCAGTCTATTTGCAGTGTGGGTTTTTCTCTTCCAGCATACAAAGCTTTGCCACTTCAGCTATTTGGCTGTCACTGCTTTTGTGCTCTTGGTTTGCTTCCTGTGCACATGGGAGCAAAGAGGAAGTGAAGAGCAGTCTTAGGTGGAGTGGAAGTGCTTCACACAGGGGCTTGTTAAAAATGATCACTACTGCATGCAGGTTGGTGAGAAAAATGGCACCCAGAGGTCTGCTTTTCTCAAAACGAACAACCAAACCTAAGAACATGGAATAATAGCAGCAAGGAATGAAATGAAAGACAGGCAACACACACCCCACCCCACCCCCATTGTCTGAGCTGGGATCCTGGTGAATGGGAGGGTGACCATGAGCCATCAATATGCTCTGGTGGGCAGGAAGAGCAATGCCATTCTGGGGCTGTGGTTAGTAGGTGGAAAGAGGTTCTCCTGCCCCTCTACTCTGCCCTGCTGAGGCCACATCTGGAGTCGTGTGACCAGTTCTGGGCCCCCCAAATCAAGAAGGACATAGAACTGCTGGAGAGAGTCCAGCACAGAGCCACAAAGATGCTGAAGGGAATGGAACAGCTCTGTTAGGAGGAGAGCCTGAGGCAGCTGGGGCTGTGCTGCTGGGAGAGGAGACTGAGAGGTGACCTCAGCAATGATTGTAAAGATGTAAAGGTGAGAGCCAGGAGGCTGGAGCCAGGCTCTGCTGGGTCATGCCAAATGATAGCACAAGGTGCAATGGGTGGGAAATGAGGTATTGGAAGTTCCATGGGAACACGAGGAGGAATTTTTTCCCTGTGAGGGTGCCATAACGCTGGAACAGGCTGCCCAGGGGGATTGTGGAGTCTCCCTCTCTGGAGATATTAAAAATCCACCTGGATGTCTTCCTGTGTGATCTGGTCTAGGTGATCCTGCTCTGGCAGGAGGTTGGACTGGATGAGCTTTGGAGGTCCCTTCCAGCCCCTAACACTCTGTGATTCTGTTTAATCAATGCTTCAGCAGCTATGCTGCAAAGGAATGACACAGACTTTGAACCTGTGGTGACTCACAAGCAGCACACACATGCCAGGAGGAGTAGCTGTGGGCTCTTCCACTCACACAGGCTGCAGCAAACCCTACCTAACTCAGAGTTTCTCACCAGCTCTCTATCAGATAAATTCTTGGTCCAGCTTCAAATACATGCAGCCCTGGGTTAACACTATTCACTCAGAAGCACTACAAACAAAGAATCTCATAAAAGTAGAGAGGGATTTTCAAATAAAGAGCATGATAAAACCCCCAGGCTTATAATGAACAATGTGAGCCCAAGGTACAAACCAGTAGCACCTGCATTTTTGTTATGCTCCCTAAATGTCACACTTGTCCTTGCTTGCACTTCTGAGGAAGATTATTGCAATGAACCTTGGATGGGTATAACACAGTGCTTCTAGCTCCCCATATACTGCAAGCTTTTCCCTCAACCCCAGCTCCAACCCCAATGGACTTGTCAGCAGTTTCTATCATTAGCAACATAATCCTTCCACTCTCCTGCTCTCTTTTTATGTTTTCCCAGGGCTGCACCAATAATGAATAATTTACCAGTGTGGAGAAAGAAAAGTGTCACTACTGGAGTCTCAGGGCTCATCACTCACAAACCTGTCACATGGCGAGGAGTCATCAGTGCCATTATTTGTGTGAAGAGAAATTAGCACTAATCTGCTGCTTAGTGTCTTGCTCCAGCCACTGTAAGCAGTGCCAGATTCTTAACAGAGCAGATTGGCTGTGCCACTGCAAATTGCTTATCTCTTTGAAGCTAAATAAATAAATAAATAAATAAATAAAGAAAGAAAGAAAGAAAGAAAGAAAGGAAGGAAGGAAAGAAGGAAGGAAGAAGGAAAGAAAGAAAGTCTTCTTCTCACTCACGTCACAGGGAGCATCCCCAGAAGGGTTAGAGGAGAGGCACTGCAATGCAAAGGGCTGTTACCTTTCTCACCCTGCAGTACTACTAAAGGTTTGTCTCTCTGCTATTAATAAAGGGCCAGAAGGTATTCCAAGCAGGACTTTGCAAAGTGTCTGAGTGTATTTGTGACAATATGGCTTTCCATCCAAAGGAATAAGCACATGAATGGGTAAATTTGAATTTTAGGATGGAAAGGAAATGCGCTCTGTTGAACTATGAAACATAAGCAAGGCACAAAATACAAAAAAAATGGTGCCTTGAGTAAATAATCAGGATGACAATGAGAATTATTGTACTGTGAGGGGCTTCCTCCTGTGAAGGAAAGGAAGAGATGGGTAATGGTTTTCTCCAGCAATTGTTTTCCACCCATCAGTTGGGGGATTTTAAAGCTGCTATCATCAGCAGGCTTTTGGAACACCCCCTCTGTGAAATCTACACTGAAAGCAAAGCTACCGTGGTCTCAGCTCATCCCTGCTGCAGAAGAATGACAGCTGGGGTTTGCAGGCAGAAAATCCCACAGCCCTCCCTGCCCCCCCCCCAGTGGATCCCTTCAAAGGACAAGGTTTGCTCTCCACTGGGGACCAGCTCCCACATCTGCTGAAGTCCAAGCAGAGCTCCTGGCAGAGGGGAAAAAAAAAAATAAATAAAAATTAAAAACTAAAAAGAAAAAAGAAAACAGTAAAAAGAAAAAGTAAAAAAAAAAAAGTAAAAAGAAAAATGTAAGAAAAAATAAATAAAAAAGTTTACAACATGTTACAAAAAGCAAAAAGTAAAAAAAAAAAAAGTTTACAAAAAAAAAAAAAAAAAGGTAGTTCCCACCTCACAAAGTCTGAAATGGATTCATTTTGTCTCTCCCTTTGTTCCAAAGAGTTTCCCAACTTTAATTGCCTGTCTGGATAGGGGAGTCATGAACGAAAAATGTAATTCTTTGGATCATGAGAGATGCCCTCCTAAAACCAGAACCATTCCATGGCAAAACAAAATCTTTTAAGTTTTGGGCAGAAAAACACTCAGTTTGTCCAAGAGCCTTGCCTTTTCTCCCTGTAGAGGGATCTACAGGGAGTTGGGTCTCCAGTCTGGCTCTGTGCCCAGCAGCTAGCCTTTAGCACTGCCCTCACACTTCTCCTTGGCAGTGCAGCTCCACCAAAGCACACTCTGGAGGCACCCCCCAGCTATGGCAGTCAACATAATCCCCAAAGTGGGAGGCTACATGAGAAACATAACACAGCCTTGGGCAGTATTATGGTTTGCACCTACGATCCTCCAAGGACACTAAGCATCCTTCCTGCCAGATTCACCTCTTCTCAGCCCTTGAGGAGCATTCTGCTTCCAACTGAACCTGCAAGGAGACTACCATGTTTGCTTTTGAGGGAAAGCAAGATAGATGGTGTAGCTTGGAGAAGACCCCTCTGGAACAAGAGGAGGACTGGCATGTGGAAGGGCTCATTAATGCTGGATCAGAATCCAAAAACCAATGGAAAACCTCAAAAAGCTTCTTGGATAGTAAAATAAGTCCAAAAATGTGGGGTTTTTAATGTTTTTTTTAAGGATTTAAAAATATTCAGTTTTTCTTTCCTTCTCAAACTCTCCCTGCTGCTCAGCCTTCTATTCCACTGCAGCTTCGGTGCAGTTGCATGTCCCAAATGAAAACACAGCACTGCCAGTGGCTCTCTGCCTTGCTGCACTCACTGCATCCTCACTGCCCAAGGCTGTCTCCCTTCCCCAAGGACAAGATTTCTGTTACTTATTCCACCTTTGCCAGGAGAAGTTGCCTACTTTCCAGAATCCTAAATATTGCAGGTGCATTCTGTGACTGCAGGGCCAGCAGTTGGCGTTGATGGCTGGCACTCGGTAAGGTCCAGTCACAAAAGGGAAGATCAGAAACTATGAAGCAGCAGCTTGACTGAAGAGTCATCTCCTGGTGGTGCTGGGGATGAGCCCATTCTATCCTGTCTCTGCTCCTCTTCATCTCTGCACAGTGAATTGCTGTTGATGACCCAGCTAGCTAGAGCAAAAAAGTAGAAACCTTGGTTACAATGTTTGAAAGGATTCTTCAGAAAGAGAATGTGGCTGGAGGCTTAAGATACACCGCATCCGGACCTGGATTTTACTGCTGTATTGCTCAGGACCAATCAATGCTTTCTAGATGCCTAAGCACAGCTGTTACTGGGAACATAACAGTGTTTATCTCAACTTGTGTCAGAAAGCAGCAAGGAAGACCAGAGTGGCTGTGGAGGCTCCCGAGGGAGATTTCCACCACACATGGCTCTCTGCAGCTTGCAAGCTGAAGGAGAAGACACCTTTGGCTCCATGCCTGGACTTGGTTACAAAGGCACTCTTGACAAATCTTGGCCTCATGATTAACCACAGGAGGGGTGGTCTCCATCTTCCAGAGGGAGGGCAAAAATCTAAGCTGTGAAAGCACCTTACATCACTTCATTGGCAAACCAGGGCTTTCCTCACCTGTTAGGGAAGTCTGTCAAACCCATGAAACCTTCTGATCACAGGTCTGCTAGGCAGATCTTGGCTTTCTCTGTGATTTTCCAGTGTCTCCATTCCCACAATGGTATCATTTGGCTGGATGTTGGTGCCCGTGATGTTTTCCTGGCTAGATGAGAACATCATAAATGACAGAGTAACAGGCAGGCACCCACAAGAGATATTTTGGTTTTCTGCAGCTGCATCTGTTCTGCCCAGCATTTTGATCTTTTTAGTCGCATTCATTTTGCCTTCAAAAAAAGATCTTTATTATGACCTTTGCTCAGGTCGAGTGGAACCAGCCTGAGACATGAAAACTCTGATGATGTCAGCTTACACATCCCTGTGAGCCTCATCCAGATTGAGTCATAGCAGAAAGATTCAAAAGTGAATACTTAATAGCATTAACTTAAAGATATGCTGCCAGGAGGATAATTTATCAGGAACTGAGAAGGGAGGGAATCTTCCTGACTGGTTGGTGCTGCCTTATCTGTCTCCCAGTGAACACAAAGCAAGGTACTCTTCCTGTCTCTCAAATTAGCAATGAGCTTGAGATGATTTAAATTTACAATCACAGCTGTGGTATCTGCTTCAGATATTTCTTAGCATACACTGTACACCCTTGTGCAGTGTTAGGTATCAAACTTTTAATTTGGAATTAAAAAAAATACTTACACTAAAAAAAAAAAAAAATAAAGCAAGACTCTGTGTTTAACCAGTTCATGGCAAACTGTCCTCTGTCTGGTGTGCATCCCAAAGCCTTGTTTGGCAATTTCAGATCTGTTGTGGAAGGCCTAAAATATGTCCTGGCTTGCCCCAGCCTTCTGCTGATGGGGGAAGCAAGGACAAGAGGAAAACAAAGGCTTGGGACATTATGGCCACTCCCAAAGTGCTAAGCAGGTACCCACAGATGTTTATGCACTTGTGAGTGTCTTGCCCAAATAAGGGTAAGCAAGCCCTGGTTTCACCTAATATGCTCAGTTTGGCAAAGTGCCATTCTGCTCAGTGAGTCTGTGTGGCCATGGGAGCCATTGCACTCGGGCACATAATAGAAATGGAGATCAATTGCAAGCAGTTGTGTTGCTTTCTCCTGCTTCACTGCTCTGCTCAGACAACGTGCTCTGCTAAGACAGCGTGCTCTGCTCTGCCTCAGTGTGTTCTGCTCTGCCTCAGTGTGTTCTGCTCTGCCTCAATGCGTTCTGCTCTGCCTCAGTATGTTCTGCTCTGCCTCGGTGTGTTCTGCTCTGCCTCAGTGTGTTCTGCTCTGCCTCATACTTCAGACCAGCTTAGCCCTGATGTTTTGGGCTTGAACTACCTTGAAACTTAAGTGCCTCAAGTTTACCAGGAGAAGGCATTAAGTGCCTCATACCATGGTGAGACGTGCCACTGACATTGTGTTCTCTGCACAGATCTGGCCTGCTCCTCTGCAAACCTCCATACCAAGAGGAACCAGAATCAGGTCAGAGATGGTCTGCCTCTTTCCCATCACCCTGTTAGAGCCTGGGAAGATCTAGAAGCCTCTCAATGGCTATCAAGACACCAACAGAACTCCCTTTAAGTGTTTGGGTACTGTCTGGAAACTGTACTTAGCCCAGGGAATCCAGAGACAATATTTTTTGTGAGAAAATATTCATAAAGCCTCTATAAACTGAATTCTGTTGTGCCTTCTGCCTAGCAGAAAGGAGTTGCTTGGGTCTCCCTCAAGGGCGAGCAGCATATATTGGCCACAAGATTCTCTTTCCTAAATAGTTAATGCTTGTTATGTTATTGCTAGTTATTTTCAAAGTGTTTTAGATTCCATGTTTATTTCCCTCTGTGTAGTACTTTCTATGACCGTGCAAAGAACCTATTCTTATTAAAAATTACGGTCTGGGAATAGATCCTGCCCATACCCTTACAGGATCCTCCAAAGCAATCCTAAACCGAATCAGAATATTAACCTGCCTCCGAACAGTAAAACTCAGGTCACAGGCTGTATTTATGGTCTTCAGGAAAAGCTTTTAGGGTGACAGACATAGAGCCCATTAGACTCTCCTGAACAGATGTGACACACATAGCAGAACTTCTAAATGAGTTGCTCTCTTGCACCAACACAAGTCATTAGCATCTGACTATCACAGGTATTGATCTATCAGTGTTTCAATACCCAGTCCCCACTCTTAGACTGGCTGCTCTCACAAGCAGCAAGCACTTACCAAGCAGACGACATTCACTTCTGTCTCTGCAGCACTGTTGACTCAGAATGCCTCTCCATAAATCTCTTGCTCTGCTTTGGCTCTGAGCACAGCGGTGTCAGCAGACATCTGCAAAACCAGCTTCTGCTGTAGGTCCACTGTGAAATTTGTTGCACCACTCACAAGTGGCCAATATCTCTCAGGGACTTAATGAGCTTCTCTGAAAAAAAAAAAACAAACAACAAACCCACAACATTCTGCCTCACCCCAGAGAACCCTCTGATTGATGCAATCTGCAGCATTCACCTTTTGTCAACTCGTGCTTGCCTCATGGCGCTGCGATAAATTACAAACACTATGATGCAGTAACTGGTTTCACTGCAGATTGAACCCACTGCGAATATAGACTTAAACACAGAAATATAGATTTAAACAGTTCCTTTGAAACTTAAAGCTTTGGGGTTTTTTTCCCCCAGCTTTTTTAACTGAGGAATGTTCCACAACAACCCTTGTCTGCTTTCTCTCACACTTTATTATTATCAATTAGCAGGGTCAAAGAGCTCCCTTTAGGAAGGTTTAAAACAACATTTTCCCCTTTGGGTTTTAATGCACTACACCAGTTTCTGTGCCATCTACTGTGTACCAGTACACCTCCCACTTGGCCTTTGTAATCCTAAATATCTATGCCCTGATTCATGGCTAGGGGCATGAAGCAGCAGCCAGATCACAGCACTTCCATGCCAAATCTTTTTTTTAAGAGCACGATGGTATCCGTTAACAGAAATGGAATCTTTTGCTTCAGGAAAAAATAAAAAATAAAAAAATAAAGCAAAACCAAGCAAACACACACACACACACACAAAACAACCCACAGCTACTTCATATTACAGTCTGTAGCTAAATCTGAAGCTGTAGAGACCCCAAGCCAAAACATAATCATAGTTTAGGGAAAGCGGTATCATATGTACTGTACCTGCAAGCTTTCACCACAACAGCAGACCTGTAGTGCCACTCAAAAGGTGGGTTTATTTGTCTGTGTTGGAAGGATTTGGGTAGATTTCTTTATTGGAAATTTCTTCTTTCCTTTAAAAGAAGGAAATGGAACATTCCCCTTTCCCTGTTACTGCTCACCAAAATGGCAGTGAATGGATTCCTGGATACCCTATCAGCTGAGGTTAGTTTCCTAACACTGATCTCTTTTCTCTGAGATATTATTTTACTGGTGGCTATAATGCCAGCTTTGGTGGCCTCAACACAAGAAGGACATGGACCTGATGGAACAGGTCCAGAGCAAGACCAAGAAAATGATCAGGGAGCTGGAGCACCTCTGCTGTGAGGACAGGCTGAGGGAGTTGGGGGTGTTCAGCCCGGAGGAGGGAAGGCTCTGGTGAGACCAAATAGCAGCCTTACAGTACCTGAAGGGGACTACAAAAAGGATATTTCCAAAGGCCTGAAGTGATAGGGCAAGGAGCAATGGTTTGTGATTAGAGAAAAGTAGACTTAGATTGCATGTTAGCAGGAAGTTCTTCAGTACAAGGGTGGTGAGACACTGGAACAGGTTGTTCAGAGAGGTCATGGATGCCCCCTCCCCGGAGGTGTTCAAGACCAGGTTGGAGAAGGCCTTGAACAACCTGGTCTAGTGGTAGGTGTCCCTGCCACTAGGCAGGGTTGTTGGAACTAGATGATCAATCCAACCTAAATCATCCTATGACTCTATCAGCTTGGCTTTGAGGTCATTTCAGAGACATGCAGAGTGTAGGAGCACAGTGTGAGCTTTAGCCTTGGGATTTATTTAACAGTCACACATCAAAAGGAGTTAGCCAAACTAACTTGTGTTGGAAGGGATCTATTCCAACCTGCCTACCACAAGTCCCCTCTCCACTAGACTTGGTTGTCCAAGGTCTCATCCAATATGGCCTTAAAAGACTTCTGGAGAGGGGATATCCACAACCTCTCTGGGAAATTTATTCTGGAGTCTTACCACCCTTGTGCTAAGAGATTTCTTCCTGAGATCCAGTCTAGATCTACTCTACCTCAGCTTAAAACTGTTGTCTCTAGTCCTGTCACTTACGAAAAAATCCCTCTACAGCCTTCCTCTAGGGTACCTTCAGGTATGCAAAGGCAGCTCTAAGGTCTCCCTGGCATCTTCTCTTCTCCAGGCCAAACACCTCCAGCTCCCTCAGTCTATCCTCACCGCAGAGGTGCTCCAGCCCTTGGATCATCTTTGTAGCCTCCTCTGGATTCACTGCAACAGCTCTGTGTCCTTCTTCTGCTGGGAACACCAGAATGGAATGCAGTGTTTGAGGTGGGGTCTCACAAGTGAAGCTTGCAAGTGCAAAGCATTTTCTGTCTAGCTTGGGAAATCCTAATCTATCTTTAGCTGTATCTATGTGCACACATAGAAATGTAATTAATTCCCACCTGAACCTTGAAGACACCTTTTGTGGAACAGACACATGCCCATCATAAAGCCAGTGCTGTAGCTGCTTCCTCTTTTGTGAGTCACTGATTTCATTGGAGATTTTGCAACAGCTTGGGATTTGGTGCTCTCTTTGAACTGTTTATCCCTAAGACCACTACTACTTTTGGAGGCATTGCTTGCCAGATCTGCTGCTGTGAAAGTCTGCCACCATTCTTATTCCCTGTTCGTGTCTCTGCATTTGTCTGCATTCAGCTGCATTTTCTTTGGCTTTCACCACTTTGCCAAGCTGCATGGATCACTCTGTCTGACTTTCCTGCCCTTGTTAGTGTTTTGTTTTCTGTCTACATTTCCTTTATCTGGTAAGGTTGCCAGCAGCCACTTCATCAGTATAAAACGAGCTTCCAAATAAATATACCTAGAGACTGGCAGCAATTTTTATGTACTTGCAGTCATGTTGTGTTTACTCCCAGATCATTTGTGAATGGTCTGAACAACACAGGATGACTTAAAATGACCCTTTAACTGGACAGCTTCTCAAGATCTCTGAGACCTTTGTAATTGCTCTTCCACAGGGCTCATTTTTCAATTAAAACACTACTCAGTGTTAAGGCAAAATCTCAGTAGCATTTCTGTCTATTGTCAAATAAACTCAACCTCACAGCATGAAAGCTGCAGTGATGGACGGCAGTGGTTCTGAGCACAGACCTCCTGGCCATGAAAACACACTGGTGGTGCCCACCAGCCATCCTGTGCTACTGCTGCTAAAAATCTTTTAGCAGATTTTACATTCTAGTGCTCTGGGTTGTTGACAAGGGTGTTAGAATGGCACCAGTCACTTAAAAAAAAATGTTCCTAAGCCTTGATAAATAGAAATTATCCCTGTCTTTGGCTCCCTTATTAAATCTTTAGACTTCAGAACTTTTCCTTTTCTAAACATTAAACATTGGAATTGGGATTTTTTTTGTTTGTTTGTTGTTTGGGGTTTTTTTGTTGTTTTGTTTTGTTTTGTTTTGTTTTGTTTAATCTCTGGTTCTTGCTTTCTTTTCACCAGAGTCAGATGGACTCTATGCAAAATGATCATCTTTCTTGACTGGAAAATGGAAAACTTTCTAGTCCTGTGACAAACTCCTCCTGGAAAAACTCTCAGGTTTCTTTCCCTGCAGGCAGTTTCACATGACATTATCTTTAACTGTAGGAAATCAGCATTTTATAGTGTTAGATATGTTGCTGGGTGAGGTTGTTGTCCGTTTTACCATATGAAACCTACCAAGGAGGTGTTACATCAGTGAACCCTGGATTACATCAGGGAGCCCTGGTGTTACATCAGTGAGCAATTAATTTTCTTCACACCAAATTTCAGAAATGAGTGCTCCTATTGGCTAAAAGAGGGGGGAAAAACCAAAACAACAAACCCCTAATCCAACCTTTTTTTGTGCCAGTTTGTTGAGATCTCCATCATGTGTGTGCTGACTGAATGTCTCTTTCTGCAAGTTAAGCAAGCAATACAATGATGGTACTGGCATGTGACTCTGGCATGTGTAATGGATTGCAGGCAACACCTTCACCAAGCTTTGCTAGTTAAAGCGTTGACCAAAGGCTGTTAGGTCTCCTTTGGTTCTCACCCAAGGTAACTGGACAACTAGAGGGAAGGAGGAGAAGGCAAGAATGAGGCATCCAACATGAGAAGCTCAGCAGTGAAGGTGACAAAGACCTCCCCAGGTGGCAACCAGGGACTTGTGACAATACTGACACACGGAGATCTGCAAATCAAATCTCTTCAGTGTTCTCCAGGTGCCTGACTTTCCACTACACTGCCATTTGTAGACAGAGGTTTTAACATCACATCCAAGCCACAAAACCCATTCATTAATAACAATTACTTGCAATTTTGCCTGATCCATCAGTGTTTTATTATTTGCCTCCTTACTTAATTTCCTGCCCTCAACCTCTAAAACAACTGAGAAATGTTTCTGTGCATGGTTTCCAGCATGCTAGTTCAGTCTATTCACAACGGCTGGAGTTGGAATTCACAGCACCCATCTCTCTTCGTGTTGCTGGTTTAACTCACCACTGCTTGCTGCAGCTTGCACAGGGGAAAAGGGAGACATCCCAAGTTCACACAAGTTGGGTTAGATTACAA
Organism: Eubucco bourcierii; assembly: GCA_013396675.1. Classification (NCBI taxonomy): domain Eukaryota; kingdom Metazoa; phylum Chordata; class Aves; order Piciformes; family Ramphastidae; genus Eubucco; species Eubucco bourcierii. The sequence goes on along the minus strand of VWZE01025985.1, from coordinate 97,072 downwards.
TGAGAGGAAGCCAGGCAACAGCCCAGAAAGCCAAGCTCTCCAGCTACCAGCAACCAGTTCATCCTTGGCTGTTGCTCAGCCAAGCTCTCCTCCTGTGCCTGTTGCCTGTCTGCATGACCTACCACCTCTCCTTTGAAGAGCACCACCATGAGCTTCCCTACAATCACAGTAGCCACTGTGGTCTCACTACCCTCTTACCTTGGCTGAGCAACTGAACCTAAGCCAGAGCCTCACAAACTGTGTTGAGGTCTGCAGCAGCAGCTTGGCTATGGCCGCAGCAACAAATAATAATTGCCTTTTTTCAGACCATGCAAGCACCACAGCTGCAGAGGGTCTTGAGTGCACTTTGGAGAGCTTTAAATCCCCCATTCCAGCCATTGAGACACACAGATTTTAGCCAGGCCCAGGCTTTTAAACTATCTAAACAATTCCACTTTCGGTGGATCTTTATTTATATAGATATTTCTAACATCTCTAGAAGATGCTTGTCTAACACAGACTTTTCCAGAAACACCAGGGCAGACCAAGACTGAATTTCTGATGTAATAAAAAAAATGTGAATATTCCAGGCTTTTTTTTTTTTTTTAAATTTATTTTAACATCATAAAAGAAGAAAGAAGGGCAACAAACCCAGTTGCTCACCTTCTGCAGATCTCTCTTAAGAAAACATGACTTAATCAAGGCAACTGAACAAACATGCTATGAATATTATTTCTCATAGACCAGAACCACTAATGAAAATGACCAGGAAGACTTCAACTCATCCTATGGAGCTGCCAAAAGTGAAATAAAAATACACTCAGAAAAAGGATCCTTTGATATGCTACCTCCTACCCTAACTGCCAAGGGAGCACTGAATGTCCTGTGTCCATGTCCCTGGGATTACCGTAGGCACCTATACGGCTATATATATTCTTCCTGCCAGGCTATGATATATATGCTAAATAAATACATATACATAGAGTCATAGAATCATAGAACGGTAAGGTTGGAAGGGACCTCAATGATCATCTAGCAGGGACATCTCCCACTAGTACAGGTCACTCAAGACCTCATCCAACCTGAGCTTGAACACTTCCAGGGAGGTTGGGGAGCACAGAATCACCCAATGTGATCAAGATCACATTGGGAGACTCTGTGCTCGATAACCTCCCTGGACAACCCGTGCCAGTGTCTCACCACCCTTACTGCAAAGAACTCCTTCCTAATATCCAGTTTCAGTCTCCCCTCTGACAGTTCAAACCCATTGTCACTTGTCCTGGCATTACAAGACCTTGTCAATAGTCCCTCCCCAGCCTTCCTGTAGGCCCCCTTCAGATACTGGAAGGCTACTCTAAGGTCTCCTGGAAACCTTCTCTTCTCCAGGCTGCAGAGCCCCAACTCTCACAGCCTGTCCTCAGAGCAGAGCTGCTGCAGCGCTCTCAGCATCTTGGTGGCCTCCTCTGGACCTGCTCCAACACTTCCATGTCCTTCCTGTGCTGGGGGCTCCAGAATTGCACACAGGACTGCAGGTGGGGTCTGAGCTGAGCAGAGCAAAGGGGCACAATCTCCTCCCTTGCCCTGCTGCCCACACTGCTCTTGCTGCATCCCAGCACTCAGTTGCTGTCTGGGCTGCACTCACACTGCAGGCTCATGTTGAGCTTTTCATCACCCCAGACCCCCAGGTCCTGTTCCTCAGGGCTACTCTCAGCCATTCCCCACCCAGCCTGGAGTTGTGCTTGGGATTGTGCCTAGCCAGGTGAAGGACCTTGGCCTTGTTGAATGTCATGAGGTTGGCTTGGACACACCTCTACAGCCTGTCCTGGTCCCTCTGGGTGGATTCCTGCCTTCTAGCCAGTTGGTCACACAGCTTGGTGCCATCTGCAGACTTGCTGAGGCTGCACTCAATTCCTCTGTCCATGTCAATGACAAAGATGTCAAACCGCACTGGTGCCAGCACTGACCCCTGAGGGAGCCACTTGGCACTGGTCTCCAGGTGGACATTGTGCCCTTGATAAGCACTCTCTGCATGCCACCATCCAGCCAATTCCTTATCCAGCAGTGCTCCACACATCAAGTCCATGTGTTTCCAGTTTGGTGACCAGGATGTCATGTGGGACAGTCAAATGCCTTACTCCTTACTCAGGTCCAGGTAGATGACATCAGTTGCCCTTCCTATGTATGTATACATATATATTTGTATATATTGTGTATTTAGTGTGTATATATAGTGTGTATACATATATATGTATATATACACACACACAAAATGCATTTGAATGAGATGGAAATGAAGGCAAACACAACCACAGCTTTCAGAGGAAAAGAAAGAAAAGAAAAAAAGAAAAAGACAAAAGGAGAGCTCTTCTTTGTGCTTAGCTGTTTATCAGAAAAGGGCTTTCTAACCTATTTTATTTCTGAAACTAGGAGAATGCTTCCAAAGTGCTCCCATTTAATTAGCTCACATGAGAGAAGCATGCAGCAGTTACAAAATTGCCCAAATGATGCCCATGCTACTCTCTCCCTCCTTTGATGAATATGGTTTCATTTCCCACGTCTCCAGTCTGATGTTCTCCCTCTCCCCCTCCAAAACACCTGTGCTTGTATGCTAAGAATAGGATCCCTATTCAGCGCTGTCACAAAAGGGAAGAAGAACATCTGGGCTTGTACATCCCCAATACCTTCTGGCAAACCTTGTTCCACACATGCCCTGTTCACACTTTTCTCTTGCCAACCTGCTGAGGGGTGTCTGAGAGCTTTTCCGAGAGCCTTGCTGAGGGGAAACAGGGATGTGCATTTGTCCGCAGGCACCGGAGGGGCAATTTTTAGCAGCTGATAAGTAGACCTGAGAAGAGTGGTTCAGATTCATCCCTGGTACAACTGTGCTGACTCTAATGGCTTTTTACCAGGGATGAATTTGGCCCCATGTTGTTAGATGTGTGCATATTAGAAAGGGAGTCGTTTGCTACAAGGGAAACAGTCAACATCTTATTTGCATCCATGCATATCAACAATGCAATTAGGGCAAACTTCTTTGAGAATTGGATTCAGATGGTAATTAAAGAATTGTGTTATGAATTTTAATTTGACATTAGTGAAGTAAATTATTCTGTATTGCTCTGTTCTCACAGTTTGGGCAGAATACATTATGCTTTGCTTGCTGAGACCTTTGAATTAAAAGAAAGAAAAAAAAAAAAGTGCCTAGTCCCAGTGTCCTTAGAATCTAATTGTGTGGAAGAAAATGAGTTACATAAAACATTTGCCAGCAATTCGGAGTCAAACAGCAGCAAACATCATTCCTTTGATTCCTGCCCACAATTTGGGGACTGTGTTGGGTGGGTCCGGGAAGAAACTCAGTAATAATTTGTAAGGTGTAATACAAAAATGAAAGCACATAAAGGTAGCTGCTTTGATGAGGCAGGTGAGGCAGAGAGGTTTTAAGGCAGAATCAGTGTCAAGTTCTGTATCACTGCTAACTGTATATGGCCAGCAGATATCATAGAATCATAGAATGGTAAGGTTGGAAGGGACTTCAAAGATCATCCAGATCCAACCCCCTGTCATAGGCAGGGACACCTCCCACTAGTACAGGTCACTCAGAGCCTCAACCAACCTGGCCTTGAACACCTCCCTGGGCAGTGTCTCACCACCCTCACTGCAAAAATTTCCTCCTAACATCCAGTTTCAGTCTCCCCTCTGACAGTTCAAACCCATTACCCCTTGTCCTGGCATTGCAAGACCTCATTAGTAGTCCCTCCCCAACCTTCTTGTAACCCCCTTAAGATACTGGAAAGCTACTCTAAGGTCTCCTGGAAGCCTTCTCTTCTCCAGGTTGCAGAGCCCCAACTCTCTCAGCCTGTCCTCAGAGCAGAGCTGCTGCAACCCTCTGAGCATCTTCGTGGCCTCCTCTGGACCCGCTCCAACAGTTCAGTGTCCTTCCTTCACATAAATACAGACTTGTTCAGCTGAAGTCTATAAAGGTACATAAAAATAACCCCAGAGTAAGAGAGGATCCAGCCCAGAGCATGTCAGTATATTTTCATGATGTTGCCCAGCACCAGCAGCATACTGGCTGGCCCCATATGCTTCCAAGCATCCTGACAGAGGTATTTGCAACTGCTGCTGGAGCACTCAGATATGTGCTACGATATGAAACATATGGTAGATCTCTGTAAAATAATATATCCAAAGGTACCCACTATAATAACCCTCCCAGTATTTCTGTCTTTGAGGTAAGTTTACTACAGATGTTAACCAGAGGACATACTAAGCTTGTTCAGCAGATGTCTTCAGGGAAGGTAGGATGCTTCACGCCTTAGGAAATAAAAATATATCACACTTCTTTTTTTTTTCCTTCTTCCTGAGGTTGGCATGCATCTTCAGATGTTACGTGTCAACTCCTCACTCTATGTGGACACGAACGTGGCTCTTCCATCCTCTGCCAGCCACTTGTAGTGCTGGGGAGGCACTGGGTGCAGCACCCTGGCTGCTGTGGGTGCCACTGCAAGAGGGCAGAGCCCACAGGGTATGACATCTTTTGTCAGTGGCACAGCATAATAAAATGCCAACAGCAGCAGTCTCTAGCCGGGCTGCCCAGCTCCTAAATGCTACAGGACATTAAAAAGTAACAACAACAAGAACAGCAACAACCCTGCGCTGTCCCTTCTCATTAAGCTTTTAAAGCTTCTGCTCCCCTTGTGGAATCACCACTCTATCGCCTGGTCAATAATGTATGAAATGAAAAACTCCTGTCCACCCTGAGATGAAAAAAAAAACAAACCAAAACAAAAAAAACTCAGCAGAGAGAAATTTACAGTAACTGCTTAGTGCTATTTTTGGTAGTCCTGGTTTGAGACTCAATAAAAACAAAATGGAAAAAAAAAAACAAAACAAAAAAGAGAAGAAGGGAAAAAAAAGACCAAAGGCAAGAAAATTAAATTAAAGAGCTGATAAAACATTTTAAAGAGAGTTGCAGTGAGAGAGATTATATTTTCTCTTGTTTAATTTCTTTTACTCTTTGTCACCTGCTCACAAGACAGCCACAGGCTGGTGAGAAAGCAATGCCTTTTTCTTCTTAATTTCCTTTTTTTTTCTTCATTTCCTTTTTTTTTTTTTCATCATTTCCTTTTTTTTTTTTTTTTAATATGCGTTTGTTGCTCATGGAACACACCTGTCTCTGCTAGCCCCCAAGACCCAAAACAAGGAGTAAATGTACATCTTGAATCCATCCTCCCATCATTAGCAGTCTCCTTGACCTATTAACCATCCCACTGTTAGGCTCAGCTGAAGCTGAGGCAGAATGTGGCAGGATTTTTCTGACTGTGCTCAATATTCAGGGCTGGAGAAATACTTTGCCCTATGCAACAAACACATTCATATAGAGAATGGAGGATGATGAAGAAATACCCTTCTTAGCAAATACCCTTCTTAGCCCTTCTGAGACATTAAAAGTTTCGTTTAAACATGAGGAGGAATTTTTTCAGTGTGAGGGTGCTAGAACACTGGAACAGGTTGCCCAGGGGGGTTGTGGATTCTCCCTCTCAAGACCTGCATGGATGTGTTCCTGTGTGATCTGGTCTAGGTGATGCTGCTCTGGCAGCGGGGTTGGACTGAATGAGCTTTGGAGGTCCCTTCCAGCCCCTGACATTCTATGATTCTATGATTCTGTGATTCATTCTTCCAAGGACCAGAAAGTGTTAAGGGTTGGCAGAACAGGCCAAATGAAAGAGGGCAAGTGGCATTTTCAGAAATAGGTTAACCCCCACAATGTGCTTAGCCATGATGGCATGCTGTCTGTCTCCAGCACCTCTCTGCTTGCTGCCACTGCTACTGAATTCTCTTGCAGAGGAACAACTCTGACAGATGCACAAAGCATCTACAAAATACAATTGTCCTAGGGAATCTCCTGGAATGGATGCTGAAGACCACCCCTATTCTTGCTAACATAGCCTGCTTCACTGCTAGGTCCCCTGCCCCAGGCAGCTCCAGCTTTAGCACACAAGTTAGAAAATTTAGTGTGGAACAGCAGTAGAAAACAGCTTCTTCACCTTATGACAACTCACAGCAAAGTGGTGTCATCTGCATTTCCAGATAGAGCAGATTTTGAGCAGAATTAATTGTGAATTACTTCTAGCCTGGTTATAATCTCAAAGACCATTTTGTTTTGGCAGTAGAAAGGAGCTGCACTTTCTGCATAAAGCCAATGCCTATAAAACAGAAGAAGGGAAAGCATGATCAGTGTGGTGAGCAGGAGATAAAACAAGCTCCTTGGCACTGGGCAATGGCAGAGGAAGTCTGTTTCCTCCCTGATAGCTAGTCGAACATTGTTACCCTAAGCTGGGCTGGTTCTCCTCCCACCAGGCTGTTCATATACCATCTGTCCATGCTGAAAATTATCAGGAGCATTATGTTGAGTCTTCACTTATTAAAAGGCTGAATGCAAACTTTGCAGAGCATACAGAGTGTTACAGCTTACTGCACCAGAAACTTTATACCATTATGTCTACTGAGGCCCCTGAGTCTCTCTTTTAATGCCTTGGAAATGTGACAAAGTAGAGCCAAGAAAGAGCAAAGTAAAATATGAAACTTTAAAATTTTTTTTACCCCCATTTCCCTCCTTCTTTCATATACAACTAGAAACAAAACAAGTTTATACTTATATTGCATTTTAAAACCAAGAAGAGTGTAAAACCTTTCCCACAAGCATTTTGTCTCTTCTGCCTTCGAGGGGTGGAAAAACCTTCAGAAGAAATCTACAGTACTGGCACTTTTGCTTTTTCCTCAGGCCTCCCCCATTAAAACTTGCTTTCAGTAAAATGTGAACAGAAAAGCATCTTCAGATGTTGCCCAGGTAAGAGGTGAATGCAGTTCTTCCTATAAGAATGTTGAATCATAGAATCATAGAATGGTAAGGTTGGAAGGGACCTCAAAGATTCTCTTAAGTATTTTATTATGGACTTCACTGAGAACTGCTATCCATGGAAAAACTTTCCTATGGGTCCAGTTAAGGATGAGGTTTGTGCATGCAGCAACTGAGTGCTGGGCTGCACCAAAAGCAGTGTGGGCAGCACGGTAAGGGAAGGGATTCTGCTCCTTTGCTCTGCTCTCCTCACATCCCACTGGAGTCCTGTGTGCAGTTCTGGAGCCCCCAGCACAGGAAGGACATGGAACTGTTGGAGTGGGTCCAGAGGAGGCCACCAAGATGTTCAGAGGGCTGCAGCAGCTCTGCTCTGAAGACAGGCTGAGAGAGTTGAGGCCCTGCAGCCTGGAGAAGGCTTCCAGGATACCTTAGAGCAGCCTTCCAGTATCTGAAGGGGGCCTATGGGAAGCCTGGGGAGGGACTATTGACAAGGTCTTGCAATGACAGGACAAGGGGAAATGGGTTTGAACTGTGAGAGAGGAGATTGAAACTGGATGTTAGNATTCTGTGATTCTATGATTCTGTGATTCTGTGATTCTATGATTCTATGATATAGAAGGCACCCAGGCATCATCAAGCAAAGCCTTGGAGGAACCTCATTTTACTCCACACATACAGCAACCGGAGACAAAGGCTCATCTTCCTTAAAGCCTTCATGGCTCAGATTATCTTTCTCTGTTTATTCCATTTTTGCTTGTTGTCACTTAGATCCGCCACACAGTACACAAACAGATGTCTTTCTGAACTAGCCTCTATTATTTTATAAAACCTCCTGCAAAACATACAGGAATTGATTGTGGTAGCTGTCAAGCCTGAAAGTGATTCAAGCACGTTTGCCCTTTCCTTCGCTGCATTTTGGGGTGTTATATAAATACAACGGAAAATGTAAAATGCAGGTTAAGGAAGTCATTCTCAACACTTCTGGGGTTTTTTTGTTTTGTTTTGTTTTGTTTTGTTTTGTTTTGTTTTGTTTTGCTGCTTTGTGCCCTATGCTGGCACTCTTTTTTTTTTTTTTAATCCATCAGCTAGGGTTGGAATATTTGGGGGTTTGAAAGCCAGAACAATAGGTTCCACTGTGTGTGCTAGCATCTTTGTCAAAATCAAGTGTTGAATCAGAACCAGGATCCATCCAGGTTCTTCAAAAAACATCCTAGACACATTCCTCATTAGGCATCTGTTTATTCCAAAACACAAACACACAGGGGATAGAATTAGATAACACTTTTCTGGCTTACTAAATGGGTTAGACTTAGTAAATATGGTACTCGATTTTCAACTGATTCTACCATCTGTCAGCAAACTTATTGCTTTTAGCAGGGGTTTTTTTCTTGTGGTAATTTCTAGGATTTCTTCCCCCCCCCCCCCCCCCCCTTCTTTTTTACGTGAATATACATCCCTATAAAGTTTAAGGGAAAAGTAATACAGAAAAATGAATTAATCTACAAAATCTGAATGGCACAGGCTAGGTTATAATCAGAAAATTCAAAGGGACTTGCAAATTGTAATTAACAAGCAGCACAGGGGAGAGAATAAAAAAAAAATTAAAAAAATAAAAAAAAGCAAGTCTCATGTGTGGCAGAAACCTCCTATTGTTTTGCAGGTTTGTCTAAATCCTGCAGTCAGCCACTGGTGGGAATGGTGTGTGTGAAACACACAGTGCAGCAGCAACTGTGTGCATGGACAGAGGCTGGCGTAAGAAGAGCGAAGAGCTGGGGTGAGGTAATCCACCCAGAAAATTAACTACCTGGGACCCAATTTCATGAAAATCTAAGCATAACATTTCTGTTGTGTTTTCACACTGAAAATAAAATAATAATCAATATGCTCAGGCATGTTCTGATGCTAAGTAGAGGCAGAGGTAAATCGTGGCAGCAAATTTAGCAGTGTGTAGTTGGACTCCTGATTTCTGCTATAGTCACAGAGTAATGGAATCATAGAATGGTAGGGGTTGGAAGGACCTCTGGAGAGCAAATCGTGGCAGCTAATTTAGCAGTGTGTAGTTGGACTCCTGATTTCTACCATAGTCACAGAATTATGGAATCATAGAATGGTAGGGGTTGGAAGGGACCTCTGGAGATCATTGAGCCCAACCCCCATGCCAAAGCAATCCATTGACTCTCAGATGCCAGTAAGTCACTCCACAGAGAGGTTTCTGGTCGACCCACCAGGTCCAAATCAGTCTTTGGAGATGTGAACTGAGTGGTGTTATCCCAACTAGAAGCAGTCCAACACACCTTGTTTGTTTTCATGCAGCACTGCATGGTGATGCTTGTTCTCCTTGGAGCTTGTACAGGTTGAACCATTTTGAAGGTCCTTCAACAAGCCCTGCACCATGATGTACATGAGTTGTAACTACACACTTTGCATCCCACAGGCAGTGTTGTGTTGCTGTTGAACAGCTTGGTGCATTTTGCTACTTGGAAAGAAATCTTGCCCTCACCCAAGAGAAGGGAAGTGATTTTTGATGTTTGCAGCAGGTTTTCAGTCTCACTTCTGGACATACACGTAGTTCAGGAAAGGTATGAACTTTTGGAGGGAAGGAGTGAAGGAGAATGAAGATCTGGTCAGAAACACTAGTTGGGGAGGTGGCTTTAGCAGTGACTCTCTCCAAGGCGTTCTGGGCTCACGAGGATGTTTCTCTCCTCCTCAGGGGTCTCCAGCACCAAAATTCCACTGCCACCACTCCCCTCATTTCTAAAAAGCAACTGCTCTGGAGGGGGAGAGGGAACAACATGGAGATCTTGTGCTTCCCCTTCCACTATCAGCCAGTCCTGATGTACAATTTGTCAGACAACAATAGTACCCTGCTCTTTTTTCATTTAGAGTTTCAGTCCAGTTTGTGCCCCTGAGCAAAATAATCCTTTTAGCCCAGGAATAAACCAAGAAGATGGCAAGACATGACTTAGCTGTAGACAGCTTAGACAGAGGAGTCCATCTACTGAGATCTGAGAAATTATAAATGGCAAGGAAATTAATTTGGAGAGGAAATGGCAGATAGTCAGAGATTATAGGCAGGTGCATTAAGCACTGTTGGAGCAGGTAAGACCAAAGCCTGTAACAATTCATACACTGTGTGATGAACAAAAGGAAGGAGAAAAAGGTTAGCACTGGGTACAAAATGCCAGTGCAAGGGAGGAGTAGGAATATTGTGCAAACGATTGTGGGACTGTAAAAAAATTATAAGAAAAGGCACGGTGAAGAATGGGAAGAGGTGTGAATGAGATGTAAGATAGATGAGAAGACATGTTTTGTATACATAATGAAATAAGAGATAGCATGAGAGATAGGAATGAGAGATAGAAGGGATAATATGTGGTTGCAAAGGCTGACTATGTAAAAAAGGGGGGGGAAAGGATTGTTTATTCCTATGTTCACAAAATGTGATGCAGAAATAATCTGATATTTATTTTCCATTAGAAAAAAAAAAAACCCAACAAACATAATGGGAACTACATTCAGGATGAAGTCAACAAAAGGAAGACATCAGAAGGCTTAAATTTGCTGCCAGTATCAAAAACCCACTCCCTATTCTGTGGAAAGGGGGAAAGATAAATGCAGATATATTAGTAAATGTACTGCATTAAAAAAAGCTTTCAAATATAAAGTGTGGGGGGGGAGGAATAGAAGGAATCAAATATAATGCCTGCACTTTTAAGAAGTGATTTGATCTGACAGCAAGAAACCATTCTTTTTACTCAAAACACTCTGAGAAAAGTAATCAGGTGAAGATAACATTGGATGAAAGTGCTGTCAGAGAAAATATTGGGGGAAACTTGCAAGAGAAAGGTGTAGTGACAGCTCTTGTTTGAGTTACAGCAAGCATCATAGACTTAATCAAGGCAGCAGAGTGCAAACCTTCCAGCAGGATGTCATGGCCAAAAGACCTAATCTGAACCATTCATGGGTGAACAGGGAAATGGAAAGTAGGGTTATGGATATTAATTCACCTGCGTAGTCAATAGGAGCAAAAGCATTGCTGGGATGTGCTGTTCCTGCTTACTCCACTTACACTTATGTGGGATAGTAGAAAATTGGAGAGGCTTTAGATAGCAGGCACAGAAGTGAGAAGTGGAGAACACTCACTGGAGAGGGGGAGTCGGCAGCCCATTCAAAAGCTGAAATAGACTTTCCATACTCTCTCTGCAGAGTAAAATTTTGGAGGGCATTATGTTGATTGATCTTGTACATAGAAATGTAACAGGATACAATGTTGGAGGCTGACACGAGTCAAATTCAAACTGGATTCAAACAGCAAATTAAAAAGTGTGTATTTGTCACAGCAATGGTAATTAACCACAATGAACAAACTAACAGTGGCTGTGGACAAATCTTATCACTTGAATTCAAGATTTAAAGCCTTCCTAAGAGACTTGCTGCAGCTCAGAAAGAGGTAGCGTGCACTGACCAAAGAGTGACTGGATAGAACTCTGTAGTCCAAGTCATACTGAGCATCAAGAGAGGTGTGGCAATGTCTAAATCTATGAGATACCAGTCAAAATTCTGGAAGAATCAACAAGCTGCCCACGTGGCATCCACTGACAGGAGCTCATGATGGAAAAGGCAGAGCATTTGTAACACAGAGCCCCAGAAAATGCTTGATGCAAGAGATTGTTCTGGCAGGGAATACAGAAAGAATATTGGACTTCAGAGAGAGTTAATGGGAAAGGAGATTACTGGAGAGTCAGTAGCTTTAATATTAGGGCCAAGGTTTGTCGTGTTTATTTATTAAAAGGTTGTTTAGCCAGGCAGTGTTCTCTGATGATGATACCAGGCTTGGAGGGAGGCAGTCAATAACAAGGCAGAGTGGATTACAGTTGAAGCTGGTGCTGATGTACTACAGACAGCAAGTGAGATAGACAGATCAGCGTCTTGTAATTGATTGTAAAGGAATGTAAAGAGATGAAGGACTAAAAGGGAACAAGCATCCCCAGCAGGAATAGAAGGAGGGGTGAGGGGAGAGAAAGGCTAAAAGAGAGATGGAAGTTAAATGCTAATCCCTTTGACAGTGTTTGCTGCAGTTGTTAACAAAAACGTAGGAAAGTATAAACAGCCTTAAGAGAGACACCCTTGGAAGGCATTTCAATGAGTCACAGCCTCACTCCTGGGCAGAGGTACCAAACAGGTATCCTCTCTAGTAACAGGAATGCTGCAGCATCACTTTATGTGAACATAAGCTGAAGAAATTTAGTCCAGCATGTGCAACTAAATGCTAAAAGAAGAGCTTGTATGTGCCTGTGAGAGTCACAACTTCCATCAGTCAGATGCTGACGGATAGACCTGTGGTGAAGCCACTGGCCCATTACAATGACAAGAAAGTACAGTGTTTTGTGATGGCTTCTGTCACCAAAAGGTTGATATTACTTTCTCCTTAGCACTGGCTTCCCTGAAAGGCAGCGAGTCTGGCCAACTGAATCAACTGAACTAAGAAATATTTAGCATAGGTTTTAGTACTAGAAGGGTCTGCGGAGATCATTCTGTGACTGCTTGCCATAGATTTCCTTGCAGCATCATTTTTCGTTCAGTGGTTCCTTCCCAGCAGTTTAGCTAGCTCAAGACTGAGAGTAGCCTGATGGTGGATTTCAGCTTCAATCTGTCCTGAGAGCTCATAAGCAGTGAATCACAGAACCATGGAATCACGAAGGTTGGAAAAGAACTTTCAGGTAGTTGAATCCAATAGTAACCCAACTACCATGACAACTAAACTGTATCCTAAAGTACAACACCTATGACTTCACAAACACCTCCAGGGATGGTGACACCATCACATCCCTGGGCAGCCTGTTCCAACGACTCACCACACTCCCAGTAAAAAAGATTTTCCTAATGTCCAATCTAAACCTACCCTGGCACATCTTAAATCCGTCTCCTCTTGTTCTGTTGTTGGTTACTTGGGAGAAGAGACTAACATTTATGTCATAGTTCAAAGGGTCCCAGATTGCCCTAAGAAAACCACAGAGATCAAGACCTGGCCCCAGGGGCAGATCTGGGAGTCCCAGGATGTTCATAGAATCATAGAATGGTAAGGTTGGAAGGTACCTCAAAGATCATCTGGTTCCAACCCCCTGCCATAGGCAGGGACACCTCCCACTAGTACAGGTCACTCAAGGACTCATCCAACCTGGCCTTGAAAACCTCCAGGGAGGGAGTAGCCACAACCTTCCTGGGCAACCTGTGGCAGTGTCTCACCAACCTCACTGCAAACAACTTCCTCCCAACATCCGGTTTCAATCTCCCCTCTGACAGTTCAAACCCATTGCCCCTTGTCCTGGTATTGCAAGACCTTGTCAATAGTCCCTCCCCAGCCTTCCCGCAGGCCCCCTTCAGATACTGGAAGACTACTCTAAGATCTCCTGGAAGCCTTCTCCAGGCTGCAGAGCCCCAACTCTCTCAGCCTGTCCTTACAGCAGAACTGCTGCAGCCCTCTCAGCATCTTGGTGGCTTCATCTACACCTGCTCCAACAGTTCCATGTCCT
>VWZE01025985.1:45562-75781 GCA_013396675.1 Eubucco bourcierii | reverse complement strand
ATCCCTGCCCTCTAGCAAGTCGACTGTGCCACACAGCTTGGTGTTATCTGCAAACTTGCTGAGGGTGCACTGATTGCTCTGTCCATGTCACTGACAAAGATGTTAAACAGCACTGGTGCCAGCACTGACCCCTGAGGGAGCTGACACCTGAGGGAGCCACTTAGCACTGGTCTGCAGGAGGACATTGACAACTAAGTTAATCACTTTCAAATGGAGGAACATGTACTTACTGTCCAACTGTGAAAGAACATACCCAACATCACACCAGAATTTGGTGGTGGAATGAAGGAAAGAAGGCAGTTTTCAAGGGTTTGTCCCAGCTGCCTTCCCATGAAATCTTTCTCTTCTAATACCATCCTGAGAGCAGCCACAAAGAAAGGAAAAACCCTGCAGATAACACACAGCATTTCCCACACAAATCACAGAATCACAGAATGCTGGAGGTTGGAAGGGATCTCCAGAGATCAGCAAGCCCAACCCCTCTGCAAAGCAGCACCACTTAGGGCAGGTCACGCAGGTGTCTCCAGGGATGGGACCTCAACCACATCCCTGGGAATCCTATTCCAGGAGTTTAACACTCTTGTAAAGAACTTTCTTCTGATGCCCAACTCAAATCTCCCCTGCTCCAGTTTCAAACCATTGCCCTCATTCTATCACTAGAAGTCCTCTGCAGCCTTTCTGTAGGTCTCCTTCAAATACTAAACTGTAGCTTGAAAGCCTCCCCAGAGCCGTTTGTGTGCTACAGTGATTCCTGGCTAAAGAAACTGAGAGTAATATCTCAGTAAGAATTAGGATTTCTTACACACTCCCAGCAGTTGTTCAAGAAAGAATATCAACTGTGCTGCAAGCTACATGGCATCTTTGTGTGGACCACTCTTAGTGCTTGAAAAAGTCACCAAATCATCACAGACAGGACAGCTGGGGCTTTGAACTTGGGGCAGGGGAGGTTTAAGTTGGACATAGGGATGAGGTTCTTTGCAATGGGAGTGGTGAAATCCTGGAACAGGATGTCCAGAGATGTGATTGAGGTCCCATAGAATCATAGAGTCAGTCAGGGTTGGAAGGGACCACAAAGATCGTCCAGTTCCAAACCCTCTTCCATGGGCAGGGACACCTCACACTAGATCAGGCTGTCCAGAACCTCATGCAACCTGGCCTTAAAAACTTCCAGGGATGGGGTTTCAACTACCTCCCTGGACAACCCTTGCCAGGGTGTCACTCATGATGAAGAACTTCCTCCTCACATCCAGTCTGAATCTCCCCAACCCCAACTTTGTTCCATTCCCCCCAGTCCTGTCACTACCTGATAGCCTAAAAAAGTCCCTCCCGAGCTTTTCTGTAGCCCACTTCAGATACTGGAAGGCCACAATAAGGTCACCTGGGAGCCTCCTCATTTCCAGACTGAACAGCCCCAACTTTTTCAGTCTCTCCTCACAACAGAGCAGCTCCAGCCCTCTGATCATCCTCATGGCCCTTCTCTGGACACACTCCAGTGTCTCCACATCCTTCTTGTCCCAGGGGCTCCAGAACTGGATGCAGTACTCCAGGTGGGGTCTCACCGGAGCAGAGAATGTCTCCATCCCTGGAGACATTCAAGATCAAACTGGATGTGGCCCTGTGCATCCTGATGTATTTGGAGGTGTCCCTGCTGAGCGTAGAGGACTTGGAAAAGGTGACCTTCGAGGGTCCCTTCCAACCCAATGCAATCTGTGAATCTGTGATTCTGTGATCTTGGAAGCTTTTACTTAAGCACGAGTTACACATAGGCCATTTCTGGAAAATGAATCATCTATAGTTAGCCCCATCAAACCCAGGAGAGCTGCCTCCCACAACAATAACACTGTCTGTAGCATTTGTCATGCTTCCCAAGATGGGAAATGCCACTGAAGAGATAAACGTGACAGTTTGGTAAATAGCCAAAGCAACTCTTACAACTTATGTCTGTGTCGAGTCATATTTTTGACCTGATTTGCAGAGTATGACTGAGAAAAATAAATATTTTAGTTCAGAAGTTTACTGGAATAATGATGAAATGATCCAAAACAGATCTGCAAGTGACAGTCTGTTAATTTCAAAGTACACTCCATGACAGGAAGCATCTTTTCCAATTAGCCAGCAGTGACTGCACCCTAGTTTGAGAAGACTGAGGAAATGAAGTAGCCTGGCTCTGTCCACCTGGTAATTCCTTGAAAGGAACAGCCAGCAATGATCTCACACAGCTGTAAAGATGCATGCTTTGTTCATTGACCAGGCTGTGTGCCTGCCTTGTACCAAGCACACAACGTGGCAGAGCCTGGGGATTTCAGTTCACCTATAGAAGAATCAAAGACTTCCCTCTCTCCCAGAATGAACATATTTGGAATTAAAATGTTTAGTGTAGTCTAAACCTCAAATATTTCTTAGCATATCTTACTGACTACACAAATGGAAGATCACACACAGCACTAGAGGAATAAAAAAAAGTATTGGAGTGTTTGTAGCCCAGAGTCAATTGCTCAGCATGTATGTTTGTGTGCATCTGCATCTGGGTCAGGCCAACCTCAACCATAAATCCCAGATGGATGCAGAGTGGGTTGAGAGTAGCCCTGGAGAAAAAAATCTTGGGGGTATTGGTTGCTGAGCAGCTCCCCAGGAGCCAGCAGTGCCCTCAGGCAGCCCAGCAGGCAGCTGTGTGCTGGGCTGCAACCAGAGGAGTGTGGGCAGCAGGGCAAGAGAGGGGAATCTGCCCCTTGACTCTGCTCAGCTCAGACCTCACCTCCAATCCTTCCTCCACTGCTGGTGTCCCCAGCAGCAGAAGGACACAGAGCAGCTGGAGTGAGTCCAGAGGAGGCAAAAAAGATGATTCAAGGGCTGGAGCAGCTCTGCTGTGAGGACAGGCTAAGGGAGCTGAGGTTGTTCAAACTGGAGAAGAAAAGACTTCAGGGGCATCTTAGAGCTGCCTTACAATACCTGAAAGGATCCTACAGGAAGGCTGAAGAGGAACTTTTCCTAAGGGTGTCTAGAGACAGGACAAGGGGGAATGGTTTAAAGCTGAGGGACAGTATCTGAAGGGGGCCTACAGGAAGGCTGGGGAGGGACTCTTGACAAGGTCTTGCAATGACAGGACAAGGGGTAATGGGTTTGAACTGTGAGAGAGGAGATTGAAACTGGATGTTAGGAGGAAGTTGTTTGCAGTGAGGGTGGTGAGACACTGGCACAGGTTGCCCAGGGGGGTTGGGGAGCACAGAATCACCCAATGTGATTAAAGATCAAAGATCACATTGGGTAATTCTGTACTCCCCAACCTCCCTGGAGGTGTTCAAGGCCAGGTTGGATGAGGCCTTGAGTGACCTGTTCTAGTGGGAGGTGTTCCTGCCTTTGGCAGGGGGTTGGAGCTGGATGATCTTTGAGGTCCCTTCCAGCTTTACCATTCTATGATTCTACAACAGTAGGTTCATAGCAGACCTTAGCGAGAAGTTCTTCAGTATGTGGGTGATGAGACTCTGGCACAGACTTTCCAGGGAGGTTGTGGATGCCTCCTTCCTCGAGGTGATTAAGGCAAGATGAGATGAGACTTTGGGCAGCCAAGTCTAGTTGAGAGGCATGGCAGGGGGTTTGGAGTAGATGATCTGTGAGGTCCCTTCCAACATAAACCATTCTGTGCTCTATGTACAGACACACCCATGCACTTTCTCTTACGGATCTATGTCTATATGGGGTATATTGCTATGTCCATGAATTATTTTAGACAGAAATGGAAAGGAAACCTCACATTCTTTTGCCAGAGATGCCAAGCTTCCTAAGGAAGGGGGGAAAAAAAGGCAAAATAAACACAAACCAACACAAACCTGCAACACCACCACGGGAGAAGGGTTAAAAAGCAACGAAGGGACTAACCAGTGCCACAAAAAGCAGTGACTATTTCAGGATGGCTGTATGTGTCATGACAATAATATCTAATTAGGTTAAGTGTTCTATTTAATAATTCACTGTGTAATGAGATAGAGTAACAGAGAGTAATGGGATTTATCAAAGCCCAAGCCTGCGCAGCATAAAACATGTTAGATATTTAAAACACATTTAGAATAACAAAATCAATTGATTTAAAAGCCACTTATGATGTTGTGCTGTTGTGAACTGCCACATCTTCTGGGTTGTTTGAAGGCAAAGCTGTTTACTTGACCTTTGAAAACTTCTTTTTTTATTTATTTAATTTTTTTTTTAGCCCGTGACTTTCAGGAGATTATCTCTGTGCACAAGGCAGAAATGCATAAAAGCAGGAGACTCTGACAGTATGTATTCTTAAGCCTTTCAGGGACAGAAAAGAATTTAAAAAAAAAAAAAAAAAAAAAAGAGAGAAAAGAGAAAATATACCTCCTTGTAGAATAGCCAGCACATAATCTCAGAAGTTCATTATAGCCTTGAGCACACTTGTTTGCATCCCCGATTAAAGGATTTCCAAAAGGAACTGTGATTGTCTTGTCACGCTTGAGCTGGATATTAGTTGGCTGAGCTGAGTATCAAATATGGGAAATTAGTTGCCATTAAAAGCTAGCTCCAGGCAGTTCATTTCTCATCAGCCAAGCTGTGTGAGCCTCCTGCTGTGGACAGTGAACATTAGCGTACTAAATACTTTTGCTAATCAGAAGCCGCTTACTAACTGAGGTGCCTGAATTTGGAGGGGAGGAGTTGGACGGCAGCTACTGAAAAGCAGCCTGAGATGAGATTAACAGGCTTTTGCTTTATCAGAAGCTTTAACTTGCCTTTTCTCCAGGCCTCTATTAAATAAAGATAAACCCCAAATGCTTCCCTGGTTTTGTTTCTGCTTTCTGAACCTTTTTTTTTTTTTTTTTTTTTTTAAGCTATTTTCTTCAGCCCCTAGAGGAGAGAAATGGAGTCAAGATAACTTTAGAGGTAGACAGAAGGAATTTACAGTATTCTGTGGTGCTTGTAGGAACTTACTGATTAGGAGGATGGCAACTGCTGTGTTCCTTTTGAGTAACAAATAAACTGATTTTGACAAAGTCAAAACTGAATAAACTGTCTGACCTAGCCACACATTTCACTTTTTAAAGTAGCCTTTTAGTTTCACTGTTGGCTTTAAAACATTAACAGCATTCTTCTTCTCTTAGCATGCTCCTTTGAATTTCTTCCACTGCTATTGCCACACACCAAAGTAGCAGTATCTGGTTTTACTGGGTTCACAGGATTTCTAGACCCTGAGAAGGTTCAAATAATCTTCAGGTAAATGTGTCTGACCTAAAATGAACCTACAGATTTCCACATCACCAGCAAGGTTTTGTGGTGGCTATGAACACTTTCAAAAGTAATGCTAGAAATTAGCCTACTGCATTAGACAGGGAGATAGAAGGGTAGCAGGAATATTAGTCCTGGAAGTGCAGGCACCAGGAGCCATGGGAATACCAAGCTAGAAATGGTGGTGGTAAGAAAAACAAATCATGGCCCTTATAAGAGAAACTCTCATGAAAAGAAGGGCTATAAGGATAATGCAAGGGCTGGAGCACACTCTGCTCTGAGAACAGGCTGAGGGAGCTGGGGATGTTCAGCCAGGAGAAGAAAAAACTCCAGGGGGACCTTGGAGCTGCTTTCCAATAACTGAAAGAATCCTATGGGAAGGCTGCAGAGGGACTTTTCGTTAGGGTGTCTAGAGACAGGACAAGGGGGAATGGTTTGAAGCTGAAGGCCATTAGGTTAAGACTGGATCTTAGCAAGAAGCTCTTCAGTCCTATGGTGGTGAGACTTCAGAAGAGGTTGCTCAGAGTGGCTGTGGATGCCTCCTACTTGGGGGTGTTTATGGGCAGGTTGGATGAGACCTTGAGCAGCTGAGTGTATTTGAGAGGTGCATTGGGCACTGAAGTAGATGATCTGTAAGGTCCCTTCCAACCTAAACCATTCTGTGACTCTGTGAAAGAAGAACTGAACAGCAGAGAAAAAAATCTGCCTCCAAGGACAGGGCACTTATGCAGCAGCTACACATGTCTCATCCTACCTCACCAGCCCGGCTTTCAAGCAACTCCCAAAAGCTTCAACTCTGCTTTTACTAATAACAAAGTAAAAAGATTTTTAAACTGTGAAGAGGAAGGCAACGTTGAGGACAGTTTTGGATTTCCATCATCATCTCTGCTGCCATCTGTAGAGTTTCCTGTGCCTACCTCCAAACTGAAAAACATGGTAAGAGTCATCCCTGTGCCTGCATCCTCAGTAATTTCTGATTTTAAGGTACTCACGTAATTTGGCACTCACAGCAAGCAAAACTTGAAGGTAGATCTTCACACATGCTCAAGGTTTATGCTGTTGTTTTGTTTTTCTTTACTTTGAAATAACTCTGATGTTCTGGGTTTGGTTTGTTTTGTTGTCTCATTTTGGTTTGATTTGGTTTTCTCTGTGGTACAGCAGCCTATGATGAAAACACTAAAGAAACAAATTATGAGGATGGATAGGAATGGATCTCTGAACACTGGATGAACCTTGAAACCAAAGGCAGATGAAGGGCATCTAAGCAAGATCTATGATTAAAACACTGCATCTACAAATACCAGTATTTATGGTTAGCACTGAGGAACACCCATCCTGAACCTTCTCTAGAGACCAAAAAAAACAATAGGAAAGAAGAATGCCCAACTGACCCCAGACAATGGCTCATTTGAGCAAATGTTCTGTCCCAACAGCAGCAGAAGCTACCTGGCCCTCACCTCTAATCCATTCTCTGTAGACCCTGGATTAGAGATGCCAGAAGGTAGAGCCATTCATTATCATAGCTGTTGGCCCATAAATCCATCCATCTTTTCTTTGAACCATCTGAAGCTACCTGCCTCCACAACCTTATCCAGAAGTGCCTTCTGTCTGTTTTAAACCAGTCTCCTACTTGTATTACTGGGTGCTACAACTGATGGATCAAAGAGCTGCTCTAATCTCATCTCCCTTCTCTGCAATTTTCTACTCCTGGAACACCTTCCCCTCTCACTAACCTTTTCCTCTGTAAGTATTTCAGTCTCTCCTCATAAGGTAAATTCTTCCTTTCCCCAGTGATTCCAGCTGTCTTCCCTGCACCTCCCACTCTGTTTTATAAAGCCTCATTGAAACTACTGCAATTCAAGTTTGGAGATCTAGTGCTGTACAACAAATGTTAGGTATCATCACATTTCCACCTTTTCTCCAATTATCCAAACCCTGCAGCTGTGCTTTGTCAACCAGGTACAAATAGATACAGCACTCTCTAGAGCTAGCCAGGTCCTCTCCAGCTCTCCAAACAGTTTTAAATTTAACACACTGGTGGCTTTGGCATCTTCAGGAGGTGCTGCCAACATTAAAAAAGCATCTCAAAGCTAGAACATTTTTAAAGTATGAGTTTTTCTAACAGAGAGTTTGATTCAGGGTACCCCTCCCCCTGTTTTCACTCAACAGCTTGTCCTCTCACCAGTGACACGGCAGGCTTCAAACCTGTCCCGTTTGTCTGAGGCACAAAAGAGGTTGTTTCACCCTCTGCAGAGTTGTGCTGGGCAAGCTTGTTTACAGAAGCACAGAATCACGGAGTCACAGAAGCACAGAGTCACAGAATCCAGAATCACAGAATCAGAGTCACAGAATCACAGAATCAGAGTCACAGAATCACAGAAGGACAGAAGCACAGAATCATGGAATCACAGAGTCACAGAAAGACAGAAGCACAGAATCATAGAAGCACACAAGCACATAATCACAGAATCACAGAATGTCAGGGGCTGGAAGGGACCTCCAAAGCTCATCCAACCTAATCCTCCTGCCAGAGCAGGATCTCCTATGCCAGGGCACACAGGAAGGTGCCTGGGTGTGTTTTGAATATCCATTGAAAACAACTGAAGGAAACTCCAAGGATACTCTCTAAGCTAACTCCCTGCTCAGCAGCAACTATACTCCCAGACTGGGAGCTCTTTCTGTCGTGGTTCTTCAAGTACAAAACAGAACATAGCTAAGTTACTCTGAGTCACCACTTAACAGCTCTGCATACAATAATGGCTTCACTTACTAAAAGCTTTAAATTGGTACGGGTTTGATAGAAACTGTCAGGTCTGCAGTCATTGTTTCTGACAGCATTATGTGTTTCAAGTTATTGTACCACCAAGTGCCTTGCTTCCTCCCGTGGCAGTTTTGTGTTGGAAAGGCTGTTTTGTTAAAGGCAGTTTTACTGTATGGGCTCACAAGAGGATTACAGCTTCTCCGGGTGAGCTGATCACATGAGGGAGGGGGAGCAGGTTGATTCAACTTCCAAATTGGAGGAAGGTGTTTTATCCTCTACATATGGCCAATGTAAATTTTATTGAAAGCCCTGAATTAACTGCAGGCTCCTGCTGAAGCTATACAAATAGTGTCATATGTGCCCTGGAAAGAGAGGCTTTATTGTTTGTCTTCTGGTAGCACTCTGTTTTCTGGAGCCTAGAAGACAATTACTTCCTTGCAAACACAAGCAGATTAAATAAGCCACATTTTGTCCTTTTTGCCATCTGCCCCTCGCTTACTTTATTTTAAGCTGCATGACTAAGCTTTACTATCTGACATGTGAAGGTGGGACATGCTGTTTTTCTGCTCGGCTCCTTGAGGCTTGTAATGAATCCGAAGAAGCAGAACTGATCTGCAAAGGAGTGAGTCAGAAAATCAGCAACTGTACAGTATTTACTTGCTGTGCCAAATAGTAGGACTTGGATGGCAACACAACAAATTCTCCTTGAGGAAGTTTCATGAGGGAGGAGAAATATATATTTATTTCTTAAAAAAATAACCAAACAAAAACCAAAACCAACAAACCAACCAAAAAAAAAAAAAAACCCAACCACAAACAACCACAACAAAAACAATAAAACCCACAATAACCAAACCAAACTGATGGGCCTGATTCTGAGCCTAATGCAACTACATCAGTGAAAGGGAAATGAAATATCTCCAGAAAACTGTTTTGCAAATGACTCTCAGAGTAGAGGAAAAGGAAGGGAGGGGGATGAGAGATGCCTACTTCAGTCCCAGAATCACTCTTAGAAAGAGAGGGAGGGAGATGGGAGATGTCCACTTCAGTCTCAGAGTCACTCTTAAAAAGGGAGAGAGGAGATGGGAGATGTCCACTTCAGCCCCAGAGTCACTCTTAAAAAGGGAGAGAGGAGATGGGAGATGTCCACTTCAGTCTCAGAGTCACTCTTAAAACACAACCACCATCTCACCAAAGCTTTCCTGCAGGACAGAACCCCTCAGAAGGGAAAACAGGTGAGAGAAAAGTCTCAGACCCTCATGCTGTGTGGGGAGATGGCAGGGGCAAAGCAAAGCCTTCTGCAGTGTCAGGGATGTGTGTTGCCTGGTGTGAGGTTCTGCGTAGACCCCAGGACTGGGACTTGGAGTGGAGGGCTCAGGTGAGTGCTGAGCCTCCCATCACAGCATACAAGGCTGCCACCTTGCCAGGGGAGCAATACATTAAAGCCTCTCTCCAGGCTTGAGCCAGCAGGGAGCCTCGTTGGCTAAAGATGGGCCACTAGCGGGATGTCAGCAGCCTGGGTTTCAGGCAACCAGGGGGCTGAAACAAAACTGAATGGAAATTACTTAGAGAAAGGAAGGGTGAGAGAGTTTCCTTTATTGTGTGTAAGACTTCTGTCTCTGTACCTATGCAGAAGTGAAGCAACTCACATATATGCCACATCCGGAAACCTCTTGGTCATGAGGATTATTACCTAGTGGAGGTGTTTGATGAATTTTCCTCCTTGTTTTAAACTATTGGAGCAAGGACTACACTTGAGTGGGTTTTATCTACAACTATAGGCACCATATACTTCATTAGGAACCTGATGACTTTCTCTAACAGTGCAACTACAGCAATGGAGAGACTTCCCTGGTGACAGACCCACAAGAAGTTTGAGGTCTCAATGTTCAGTGTAATCAGGTATAGATTCAGAGATTCATAAAATGGTTTGGGTTGGAAGGGACCTTCAAGATCATCTAGTTCCAACCCCCCTGCCATAGACAGCGAAACATTTCACTAGACCAGGTTGCTGAAGACCTCCTCCAACCTGACTTTGAACACCTCCAGGAAGGGGGCATCCATCATCTTTAGCATCTCCAGTGCCCTGAGGCGGTGAGTCAGGACCACTGGAGCCCAGGATAAGGGCAGCCTGTGTCCCACTGTCTAGTGATTCCCTGTTTTGCTGGGTGAAAATATTGAAATGAGTAGCTTAGAGCAACTTAAAACTAGAGCTTTGTCCTGCTGGGAATGTCTGATTGTTTAAAGGTCAAAGCAACCTTTGTGGCATTTGTTGGTCTCTTCTTTAAAGAGCAAACCAACCACAGGCAATTCTGATTTTGCACCTTTCCGTTCCAGTGACCAGAACAGCAAAGCTGACTCATCTCTGTGTGGTGTGAGTGGCTGTCACAGCATGGAATGGACCATCCAGCCTCTGGCAGGGAGAGCATTCCTGAGCCTCTGCAGGTCCTCCACTCTTGTCATCTACACAGTGTTCTCCAAAGTCTACACATATAGAATCATAGAATCATAGAATGGTAAGGTTGGAAAGGACCTCAAAGATCATCCAGTTCCAACCCCCTGCCATAGGCAGGGACACCTCCCACTAGTACAGGTCACTCAAGGCCTCATCCCTTGAGTGAGTATGATCCGTCCCAGCGTGACCAAAGAATGGTCCAGGTTGGAAGGCACCCCCAAAAATCATCAAGTCCAATCCTCCCTGCACTCAGCAGGGACATCCTCAACCAGATCAGGCTGCCCAGAGCCTTGTCAAGCTTCACATTGAATATCTCCAGGGATGGGGCTCCAACCGCCTCACTGGGCAGCCTGTTTCAGTGTTCCACTACCCTCATGGTGAAGAACCTGTTCCTGGTATCCTAAATGACATTCACATTAATTTTAATTGTACAGTTCAGGGGCTCCATTTCGTGGCAAACACACAAGAGGAAGGTTGGAGGATGGAGAAGGGAATTGAGAGTGATTTGCATCTGGTGTTGGTGCAGTCCCTTGAGGAAAAGCAGCCAACAGGTTCAGCAGATGTGTATAATCTTCCTAGGTTTGCTCTTTGGTCTTAACAGGGCCAGGCAGCTCATGAGGGTGATTCAATGTTTAAATAGACTGGAATAACCTTGGAGCTGCTTCCTTTGACTAGAGAGGACCTGAAGAGAAGTATGGGCTGTATTTTAGTTGCTTAACAACAGACTGAAAGCAGTGATGACAGCTTACTGTGTGAACAGGAAAATCATAGCAGAGGAGACAGGTTTTAACATCAGCCCTGGGTGCTCAGTGAAGACAGAGAGGTACCAGCTCCATGATGAATTTTATTGTAGCCACTGACCACTGATGCTGTAAAACAGTGACTGTGCTTAATATGTTAGGACACGTTTCCACATGTCAACACAGAGAAGTTGTTCTAGATATTATGTGCACCATTAAAATGATGTTGTTGAAACCCAGATTGGATGAAACGATCTTCAGATGTCCCTTCCAATCTCTAGCATCCTGTGAGTCTGTAAAGTTTAGAGCTTCTCATACAGTATTATCAGAGGAACACCATCTAGGACACTTCACAGAGAAATGATTCACTACAGAACTGCCAAAAGATCTTAGAGGTTTCTTTATTTTATTGCCTTTTGATACTGGGAGACTTGTTTGTACCTCGGGAGGTCAACGTGTGCCTTAATAGCTGCTCTGATGGTGCGTGGGATCTTGGGGCTCTGAGGTTTAACATCTCTACAAGCCAACACAGATAAGAGCAATCTGAGAAGACTGCTGTCACACAAGGAACCTAGAATAACAAAACCCAGGCAGAGCTAATGCAGAGTTTCTGCCTTGTTTGAAGTGTTGAAGAAGTGCAGGTCAGAGATATAAACAAAAAAAAAAAAAAAAAAAAAAAAAAAAAAGAGGAAAGAAAAAAACCCATTTCTGTCATTCCTTCAGGAGCTTTTGCTACTCTGATGAACTTGGGTAACTGGGAAGCTCAGTGCAATTTTTTCTTTTGTCTGGGCAGATGGGCTCTTACTATGTAGGTCAAAGACCTTTAATATCTAGCAGCAAAACAGGATTCCTGTGGGATTAGCAGTAGTATTCAGATAATGCTTTTACCTTTCTCCTCCCTTCCCCAACTCATGGCAGTCAGTTTTCCCTTTGTAAGCACTATTGCAAACACATTGGCCATGGCACAGAGTCTGACAGCCCTGCCTCATGCAGAGAAAACCTCACAGATTCCCAGAGTCACAACTTCAGATTGCATTGGGTTGGAAGGGATGCTGAAAGGTCACCTTGGCCAACCCCTCTGCAGTCAACGGGGACATCTCCAACCAGAACAGGCTGCACAAGGACACATCCAGCTGGATCTTGAGTGCCTTCAGGAACAGGGCATGAACCACATCCCTGTTTCAGGGTTTCACCACTCTCACTGTGCAAACTTCCTCCTGATGTCCAACCTGGATCTCCCGTGCTCCAGTTTCAAAGGATTGCTCCTTTGTTCTATCACTGCAGGCTCTTCTAAACAGTCCCTCCCCTGCCTTCCTCTAGGGCCCCTTCAGATATTGAAATGAAGCTCAAAGGCCTTCCTGGAGCCTTCTATTTTCCATGCTGAACAACTTTGGATTCACATCCAGGCTGATATTCAATGACTTCAGGGACAGTGCCCCAGACATATCCCTGGGCAACCTGTTCCAGTATTTCCCCAGCCTTCCTGCAGGTCCCCTGCAGACACTGAAATGTAGCCCCTAAGCTAGCCCTGAAGCCTTCTCCTCTCCAGGCTGAACAACCCAAATTCCTTCATCTTGTCTTCATAGCAGAGGTGCTGCAGCTCTCTGAGCATCTTGGTGACCCTCCTCTGGACCTACTCCAGCAGGTCCATGTCTTTCTTGTGTTGGACACAGCACTGCAGGTGAGGTCTCAGCAGAGAGAAGTGGCAGGATTACCTCTCTCAACCTGCTGGCCATGCTGCTTTCCGTGCAACCCAGGATGCCATTGACCTCTCAGGCTGCAAGTGACCATTGTAACCTCCTTAACCAGGTTTCCAGGTCTCAGATAAACCCTTCCTAAGCTTCCCTCTTGCCACGTTTCACCACTCAGGCTTGCACCGCGTCCCCATGTGAGCAGTGCTGAAGCCAGTCGTAGTCCAATGTGCATTGCTTTACAGGTGAGGGTCTTTTTTTTTTATTCAGCTCTCTCCTAAAAGGACTTAGATATGGTAAGCAACCTCCCTACTGTGACTAATGTCTGGAAACAGGTCTGCTGTCTTGTGACACGCCACACCCAGCCTGTGTCTGAACCCTTTCTCTCTGACTGATGTACCACATTAGATCAGCACACAGCTTCAGAAAGAAGCAATCAGAGAATGTCAGAAAATGTCACATTTCCCCTGGGCGAGCCTTGCTGATTTTTGTCTCAAATTCAGGAGTTTTAGAGTTCCAGTTCACAACACTTATGAAATGGGAGTATTTATTAGTTGTTGTGCCTGGTTGTAAGCTATTGTATGAGTTGCTTCTACAACAGAGAGCCAAAGATTCTTTTCTCTTACTGTTGCCCTGCATCTATGCATCGTCTGCTAGCTGAGGCACAGAGCTAACAACAGCCTGGACTTCTAGGGAAGCTTAATGCATCTCAGCTGCTGAGTTTGCCTTCACTTCCCTTTGCTTCAGGCATGCTAATACCGCCACCAAGTCTGGGAAAAAGAATCCTGTTAGGCACAAACAGAAATTTGGAGGTTGGTTACCTTTGCAGTCTGGGTTTTAGGAGAGCAGGATAGTGCTTAATGCTCTGCTGAAGGAATTTCTGAGCCAGCAGGTGAATGATCTGAGCTCAGTCAAAGTCAAACGAAATTCCTTGGCAGGAACAGAGTCATGAAGAAGTATGCCTGCACAACGTGTTGTTCCACAGTGAGGAACAATCCATCAGCATTCCTTCTTACAGCCCTTTCCTTAAGGAATGCCCAGGTTGGATGAAGCCTTGAGCACCTGAGTCCCTGCCCATAGTGGGGAGGTTGGAGTAGATGATCTCTGAGGTCACTTCCAACCTAAGCCATCCTATGACTTAATGCCCCCCAAAAACTGGTATACTTGGAAGAACTTCCAGGGAGAAAAAGTCCTAGCTTGTACACAATCAAAGCAGACTGAGAGAGTTGGGACTGCTCAGCCTGGAGAAGAAAAGGCTCCAAGCAGACCTTATTGTGGCCTTCCAGTATCTGAAGGGAACCTACAGGAAAGCTGCTGAGGGACTTTTTAGGATATCAGGTAGTTATAGGACTAAGGGTGAATGGAGCAAAACTGGAAATGAGTAGATTCAGACTGCATGTTAGAAAGAAGTTCTTCACCACAAGGGTGGTGAGACTGGAATAGGTTGCCCAGGGAGCTGGTGGAAGCCTCATCCCTGGAAGTGTTTAAGGCCAGGCTGGATGTGGCTCTGGGCAACATGACCTAGTGTGAGGTGTGAGTCCCCATGGTATGGGGGTTGGGACTGGGTGATCCATGGGGTCCCTTCCGGTCTTGATAATTCTATAATTATGTGATTGTCCCCAAACACTTCCAGTTTGAACCTTTCTCAGTTAGAGCTGCAGAGCTGGAGAGAAGGTGTTAATCTGCTAGGCCAGATCATTTAAGCTTATAAAGGTCAGTGCCATCACCTTATATCCTTCCCAGGATATCACAAGGAATTGCTGTGCTTTGTGTTGCAGTGGTGTTTGGTGTTTCCCACCTTTGATAAGTAGGATAGTTTGTGCATTTCAATTCCCTCCAGGAATAGCTGCCAGGAGAACTCATTGTGATTGTTGGATGTCAGAGTAACATGGATAAACAGAAAAGGAATCGTGCCTGAAACAATGAAAAAAACACAGAGACAACAACACAGTTTTCAGCAAAAATTTTAGTTGACACTTTTATGCCACCGATTAATAATGCAGACAAATTCTGGATGACTTCTGTGCTGACCACGGCCATCTCACTCAAGCCTGGTGTTCATGAATTGGATCACTTGTTCCCATGGATTTAGCCATAAAAGGGACATTGAGAGGTGCACCTTCTTCACACTGCAGACACTGTAATCCTATCTTCTAACTAACCTCTGCAGTCGCCCCATGTTCGTCTGAATGAGGAGGGAAACAGAGCAAAGCTTTGAGCTGACCTCTCTACAGAGACCTTCGGATGGATAAATCTACTGACCTTTGAGCTTTTGCAGCATAAAAAAAGCAGCACAGGCACTTCAAAGCAGATCCCAGCCAGTAATACAAAGAACCACTGGCTTGTCAAAAGTACTTTAAGATCAGTTAAGGCTGATATTTGCAGTAAAATCATGTTGGACATGTTTTACTCCCATTTTCACTCGATGTTATACAGAGTCTCCTGACCAATGAGACCGATGCAGTTTGTGACCCCTCTCCAGGTGCAATAATTCCCCTCCACCCCAGAAAAGAGATCCAATGACAACAGCTATTAAAACTGTCACTGTCAACATCCAACAATGTGAGGGGAGTCCTCACCAGACCCCCTGTGAGTCCACTTGTCTCTGTGGCTCCAGGGATAGTGGTAACCCCCGGGGTCAGCACAAGAGGTGTCTGGATGAGGTGCTTAGGGACATGGTCTGAGAGGTGTATGCAGGGAGAGGTGAGGTTGTGGTTGGAGTCTGTGATCTTAAGGTCCTTTCCATCAGGCCTTCTATGAAAAGTTGTGACGTGAAGCTGTCCAGGTAGAGTCAAAACCCCAGATTTCACATGTAGAGGTGGCTGCCCTCTCCCTGACCAGGTACCCACGGTGTGCAAATACAAATGGCGAATCAGAGCATTCACAGAAGAGAAATGTCCTGGTAGGGCATAAATCCTGCCAGGCCAGTTTAAACCTTGCTCTCCTCTTCCTGTCATGGGTCCAGCAGTCGTAGTAGATTGAGCAAGCAATGGAGCAGCAAAACCTTAAGGGCTGGAAGCTTAGCACCGTGTGTCTGGTGCTGCCCCTCAACGTGCCTGCGTGATCACATGAGGCATGAAGCTTTGAATTCATTGGGCAGAACAGTGATGCCAGTGCCTATTGGCCAGTTTCATTTTCAAAATGATCTATTTAAGGAGGGGTGATTTAGAAACCACCTTACTGCATTGCCTTTCTGCACCCACTTCCTTTCTGCACTGCCTTTCTGCACTGCCTTTCTGCACCAACTGCCTTTTCTGCCTTTATTGCCCCGACCCTCCACAGAGAGCAGTGCCTCATTCAAGGCCAATTAACTGGGATCATTGCGCCCACTGTTTGCAGCTTATACTTGGCTTGGCAACAGTTTAGCTCTTCTCTCCTTCCTTCTTCGTGGAATATTTTGTATTTTACTGTGTGATCATTATGGTGAGTTTTGGAAGCCTCCTTGTACAGGAAACTTACTCAGGGACCAAGGCATCATGAGTACTTTTGCTGGAGTTGATGCTAAGGCTCTGTGAGCATAGTTAGAATTGTTCCTGGTTTTGCATTCCTGTATTCCAAGTTCTGACTGTTGAAACTGTTTAATTCTGTGTTAATAAATATCCTTTGTGCAACTATTTCCTGTTGACCAAAACTCCAAAGAATCTCAGGGATTTCTCCAGAATTTTTTAATATTAATAACAAATTTAACATTTGTATTAAATTAATAATCATAATTCATAACTGGTTATTAATATCACATCAAGAAACCCTTTCACTTACTCTATGCCAATCTTTAGGATTCAATCTCTTTCATTTGACAAACATGTGTGCTGCATTTGGCTTTGCCAGCATACCATGAGATCACTCTGTGTGCTTGCTGCCAGTTTTCCTCACGTATCCTTAAACCAAAACCTCACAGCTTTGCTGTTCCCAAGATGGTCATGCTTTGCCATCAGTATAAGATGCTCGCACCAGGAATTTCAACTTCCTTCCTCCTGTACCACTGTTTATGAGTCATCTGTAAAGCAGCATGACAGCTGAGCAAAATCAGGGAGGGGAGGACTTTAAAAGCCCTTATGTCTATAGAGATGGAGAAAATATCTTCATAATGACCCACCAGGGTCTCTGCGCAGAAAGCGATGACCACCTGCTCTGCTTCAGGTTTCTCAGGCTATCAGCTTGGCAGAACACTTACACCTTTGCTGGGTTTTACATATTCACAGATGCCACTGGGTTGGAAGGGACCCTCAAAGGGCATCTTGTTGAACCTCCCTGCACTCAGCAGGGACACCTCCAGCTAGAGCAGGCTACACAGGGACGCATCCAGTCTGGTCTTGAATGTCTCCTGCCACAGGGCCTCAAGCACATCCCTGGGCAGCCTGTTCCAGGATTTCACTACTCTCATTGTACAGAACATCCTCCCAATGTCCAACCTAAATCTGCCCTGCTCCAGTTTCAAACCACTGCCCTCATGCTATCCCCACAGGTCCTTCTAAACAGGCCCTCACCAGTCTACCTGTAGGTCTCCTGAAGATATTGAAAGGTAGCTCTAAGGTCTCCCTGGAGCTGCCTTCTCTCCAGGCTGAACAGCCCCAATTTCAGTCTGTCTTCACAGCACAGGTGCTGCAGCTTTCTGAGTTTCTTGATGGTCTCCTCTGGACTCACTCCAGCAGGTCCATGTCTCTCTTCTGTTGGAATCCCCAGAGCCCCCAACACAGTTTTAATCAGAGATCAGGGTATCATGTACAATGGAAAGACTGGAATTCTGCTTCTCCCAGCATAAATAGCATACCACCAAAGAACTAAGACAGTTAGTAAAGTAGTCTGCTTATCGTGCTACCACACCATGTGAAAATCTCTAATACTGCAAGAATCTCAGGAATTCTCAGTATGAAACCAGCAGGGTCAAGCAGCTGTTTCTCATGACACTTCGACTAAGCCTGGTATCATCTGAGCATTCAGTCACTTCAGATTGGAGAAGCATTGAACATAAAATTTTCCATGTAATTCTTTTTTTGCATTCTTTGATAAACCTTCTGTATGAACTAAGATAAACTGAACAAGTGCCACTGCTCTGAACATGAGAGGCAAGTACTCAGTAAGATGAATGAACTACTTTGCCTTTTCTCACTGTTGTAAAGCAAAACCCCAACCATGCTCTAACATTTCCTCAATATTTGCTATCTGTTAACCACAGCATGTAGTGTCTGACATTGCAGAAAGTCATAGAATCATAGAATGGTAAGGTTGGAAGGGACCTCAAAGATCATCCAGTTCCAATCCCCTGATCATTGATCACATTGGGTGATTCTGTGCTCCACAACCTCCCTGGGCAACCTGTGCCAGTGCCTCACCACCCTCACCGCAAACAACTTCCTCCTAACATCCGGTTTCAATCTCCCCTCTGACAGTTCAAACCCATTGCCCTTTGTCCTGTCATTGCAAGACCTTGTCAATAGTCCCTCCCCAGTCTTCCTGTAGGCCCCCTTCAGGTCCTGGAAGGCTACTCTAAGGTCTCCTGGAAGCCTTCTCTTCTCCAGGCTACAGAGCCTCAACTCTCTCAGCCTGTCCTCACAGCAGAGCTGCTGCAGCCCTCTCAGCATCTCTGTGGCCCTGTTTTATGTTTAACAATATATGGTTTCTTTCTGATTTAGTTTTATCTCACTCTCTTGAAGTCATTTTAGAAGCATCTAAAATTAAAAAAGCNCCAGCCTGGAGTTGTGCTTGGGATTGTGCCTATCTAGGTGCAGGACCTTACACTTGGCCTTGTTGAATGTCATGAGGTTGGACTGGGCCCACCTCTGCAGCCTGTCCAGGTCCCTCTGGATGGATCCTTGTCTTCTAGCAAGTCAACTGTGCACACAGCTTGGTGCCATCTGCAAACTTGATGAGACTGCACTCGATAAAAGTCCCCACAAACATCACAAACTTCAATTACATAACAAACTGTCTGATATAAATAATTTAATAAACCTTTTACCTAACCAACAAAAAAATATTTTTAATATAAATACTTCCTTTTAAACACTTTTTGCTGCTCATTCTTCTGAGGTAACATGAGATAGAGACGTCTATTAAATATACACCAAACCTTCAGAGAATGAGAGAGTAGAACTGGCATCCTGTTGTAAGCAGGACATTAGCTCTGATAAGTGAGGCTCAGAATCCCCAGGATAAATTTAGCACTCTGGATGCAGAATTCAAGATTACTCCCTGGATAGGCAGTAATCTCTTCCTGAAAACGGACCGTACTAAATAGAGTTATGGAGGCAAAAAAATCTCAAGGGAATCAGGGAAGGCAAGGGTTAATGCCACTGTGAATATCCTATTCAGCGAGAAAAACCTCTAAAATGCAAGGCAGTTCTTAAATTAAAGAGCAGACCAGAGAGAGGGAGAGAAGTCTGAATTCTCTATAGAGCAATGAGAGATGCTGAAGTCACTGTGAGAGTGAGGAATCCAGCAGTACCCATGCAGCTTTTGCACTGAGGAGGACTATATTGCCTTGAAAGTGGCCTGAAAACATTCATAGAGTTCAGAAGAAAGCTTAAGCAGTTCTTAGCAGTTTTTTTAAGAGATTAAAGCAAAGCTGAGCATTCATTTGCCACAGTTATCCCCTACAGTAAAGGTTACTTTAGTCAGGTGTTTTCACGAACAATCCTGATGGACCAGGAAATGCTTCTCTTTTTTCTGCATTCCTGCATCCCTGCACAGATAAAGCCTCGTGGGTCCATGTTTAGATTCAAACCATGCTCTTGTCACTGTCACCAATGCCTGAGCAAATCAGCGCCCATGTTGGTACAAGAGTCTGTCCTGTTGTCCACTCCCTAAATTGCTTAATCACTGCAAGCATGGAATTATATAACAGTTGAGGCTGAAAGAGAACTTTGAGATCACTATGTTCAACAACTGATCTGGAGCTCAAGATCCCATGACTACTGATGCATCATCTCCTGTATTGTGTTCTGGGGTCCCCAACACAAAAGAGTCATGGACCTGGTGGAGAGGGTCCAGAGGAGACCATCAAGATGCTCAGAGGGCTTCAGCACCTCTGCTGTGAAGACAGGCTGAAAGAATTTGGCCTGTTCAATCTGAAGAAGGGAAGGCTCCAGGGAAACCTTAGAGCTACATTTGAATATCTGAAGTGGACCTGCAGGAAGGCTGGGGAGGGACTGTTCAGAAGGGCTCATGGTGGTAGGATGAGGGGCATTGGTTTGAAACTGGAGCAGGGCAGATTAGGTTGGACATCAGGAAGAGGTTCTTTACAATGAGAGTGGTGAAATTCTGGAACAGGCTGCCCAGGGATGTGGTTCAGGCTCCATCCCTGGAGACATTCAAGATCAGACTGGATGTGTGCCTGTACAACCTGCTGTAGTAGAGGGTGTCCCTGCTGAGCGCAGAGGGCTTGGAAAAGGTGACCTTTAAGAGTCCTTTCCAACCCAAACCAATCTGAATCTCTGAATACTGCTAAATGACTACCACTAGACCATGATGCAGTTTACTAGTTCATAGGATCATAAAATGGTTTTGGTTGGAAAGGACCCTTTGAGGTCATCCTGTCCAACCTTCCAGCAGTGAGCAGGGGTGCCATCATCTAGAGCAAGTTGCTCAGAGCCCTGTCCAACCTCACCTGGAATGCTTCTAATTGTCTCAGGACAGACTCCTGCACATCCTTTAGATGTGGTACAAAAAGATGACTGAAGGAGATAGTGTCAATAATTCTTTTTAGCCATCAAGAGACAACTTTTTTTTAATTGAATTCAACTTCCTGTAAAAAGAGCAGCAAGCTTGCAGTCTACAGGCATGGATATATGCATATAGGCATGTAAGAATTATGCAAAAGCCAAAGTGAACATTTACAGTCAGTCAAAACCATAGCTGAGAAAATCAAATGCTGAGGAAACACTGACTAAGCTAAGGTTATGGAAAACAAAATTCAAGGCTAATCCAATTCCTCCACAAAATGCCATCTAATTTAGACTAAGATGCCAGATTCATACAGACAGAGGGAGATAAAGCAAGAAACTGGACAAATATTCAACTAATACTCCGGAAGGTGTATTTGAAGAGTGGTAGGAAGCCAATGAGAATGTAGAAAGTGCTGGAAAATTAACATCTCAGCATGTTAGGAAGAAAAACAAGAGGGCACCAAGTCACCAAAGCAGAGAGGAGAAAAATGAAATGGTGAGGGTCTGCTTTGGTTTGAACCTAAAGCTAGGGACATACAAATAATGCTGCAACATAAATAATGCTGTATCTCAGGTGGTTTCCTGCAGTGAAGGAGGGAGGGGTGGAAATAGACCACAGTAGCTGTACCTCATCAGTCTTCCAAATCAAATTTGGTTTATTTGGCTTTCACGGTGCCAGAAATTTTTATTTCTCCTGTGCCACAGCTTTGCTTCCCACCAAGTTGTCATCTTCAGTACCCCAGATCGAAAGTAAATCTTGTGAGCAAACTTAGCCAAAACATAAAAGCATTGCCTGTGTTGCCTGTTCAGGAAGTTCATCACGAGGTCTACTGTCATCGTATCCCAACCTGTTGTCTCCCTTGCTAGGAGCTGTGAGCCCTCACCGAAATTAACCCCTTGTAATATCCTAAGCACTCTAACAGGCAGATGACACATATTCATAAAAGATACTATAGGTATTCCCACCTCAGGGACCTGGACAGGCTGCAGAGGTGGGCCCAGGTCAACCTCATGACGTTCAATCCCAAGCACAACTCCAGGCTGGGTGGAGAATGGCTGAGAGTGCCCTGAGGAAAAGGACCTGCGGGTCTGGGGTGATGAAAAGCTCAACATGAACCTGCAGTGAGCGCAGCCCAGACAGTAGCTGTGTGCTGGGCTACAGCAAGAGCAGTGTGGGCAACAGGGCAAGGGAGGGGATTCTGCCCCTTTGCTCTGCTCTCCTCACACCCCACCTGCAGTCCTGTGTGCAGTTCTGGAGCCCCCAGCACAGGAAGGACATGGAAGTGTCGGAATAGGTCCAGAGTAGGCCGCAAAGATCCTCAGAGGGCTGCAGCAGCTCTGCTCTGAGGACAGGCTGAGAGAGTTGAGGCTCTGTAGCCTGGAGAAGAGAAGGCTCCAAGGTGACCTTATTACAGTAGCCTTCCAGTATCTGAAGAGGAAGGCTGGGGAGGGACTATTGACAAGGTCTTGCAATGTCAGGACAAGGGGCAATGGGTTTAAGCTGGCAGAGGGGAGATTGAAACTGGATGTTAGGAGGAAGTTGTTTGCAGTGAGGGTGGTGAGACACTGGCACAGGTTGCCCAGGGAGGTTGTGGCTGCTCCCTCCCTGGAGTTGTTCAAAGTCAGGTTGGATGAGGCTTTGAGTGACCTGTACTAGTGAGAGGTGTCCCTGCCTATGACAGGGCGTTGGAACTGGATGAACTTTAAGGTCCTTTCCAACCTTACCATTCTATGATTCTATGATTCTACTTTCAGCAAGGGAATCAAAGAAAGAGTTCAAGGAGAAGGAGACTAAAGAGCATGGGTAAACAACACATCCTTAGATGATGGAAGCGACAGGGAGGATGTAAAAAGGTAGCAGATGGATGTTTATTCTCCCCTCTACCAGCAGTGTGCAGCCGCACTCAGGCTGCACTATTTCTTCATGTTCTGGCCAAGGATTCTCACCTCTTCCCACAGCAGAGGATGGCAGCAGCATGGGTGTAGGCAGAACTTGTTGTTTCTCAAAAATCAGGGTGAGCCTTTGCATTAATTAAGGCATCAAACTCCACTCTCCCCCTCCATCCTTATTTCTATCCTTAGGTTTTATGCTCTATTTAAAATCCTGCCATTTCAGAACCCTGTATGAATAAATACGAATGTCAAGACCTGTGTGCGTCTCTTCTGCACACAAGGCAGTACAGCACATCACATTCTCCCAGAAACTTATTACATTTCTCTGAGACACATAATCCTGGGAATCTCACTCTGTAAACACAGGCAGCAGTTGCACTTAATTTTGCTCCTCTATCCTGCACAATCTCCCCTCAGCTACCTTCTCCCTCTTCTTCACCAGCCGAGAACTGAGCAGAAACTAAGCACCCACCTAACTATGTGGCTGGGGTACCTGAAGATGTTGTGCTAGAGAAAGAAGAGAAGCTGGATCAGAGAAAACACCTGCCAGTTACTTAAAGCTACCTGGGAATGAAAATCATAGAAGCATAGAACAGTAAGGTTGGAAGGGATCTCAAAGCCTTTTGTTAGGAACCAGGTCCTAACATTTCACAACTCAGGCTGATAATTCTAATTGCTATTGATTAATAATGAGTAAGGTGCATTTGTACCCAAGAGGGACGGGAGAATAAAAGGCCAGGTTTGGTTTGGTTTTTTTCCTGCAGGGATGTGTGAACTGCTGCCTCACAACAGGACATTTTCTCTGCAGGGATGTGTGAGCTGCTGCCCCACAAAAGGAATTTTTTTTTTCTGCAGGGAAGTGTGAGCTGTTGCCCCACAACAGGAATTTTTTTTTTTTTTTGCAGGGATGTGTGAGCTGCTGCCCCGCAACAGAACCTTTTTTTTTCTGCAGGGATGTGTGAGCTGCTACCCCACAACAGGAATTTTTTTTTTCTGCAGGGATGTGTGAGCTCTGCCTCATGACAGGACATTTTCTCTGCAGGGATGTGTGAGCTGCTGCCCCACAACAGGAATTTTTTTATTTTGCAGGGATGTGTGAGCTGCTGCCCCACAAAAGGAATTTTTTTTTTCTGCAGGGAAGTGTGAGCTGTTGCCCCACAACAGGAATTTTTTTTTTTTTTTGCAGGGATGTGTGAGCTGCTGCCCCGCAACAGAACCTTTTTTTTTCTGCAGGGATGTGTGAGCTGCTACCCCACAACAGGAATTTTTTTTTTCTGCAGGGATGTGTGAGCTCTGCCTCATGACAGGACATTTTCTCTGCAGGGATGTGTGAGCTGCTGCCCCACAATAGGAATTTTTTTTTTCTGCAGGGATTTGTGAGCTGCTGCCCCACAACATTGCAGCTCCTCCAGCACATTGGCTACAGGGCAAGGGAACCCAAAAGTCATTGTTTTTATCAGTTAGCAGTAATGACCATTTATTTTATTTTATTTTATGTTTTTATTCTTTATGTCTTAACAGCGTGGAATGGAGATGTGCTATGTAAGGAAGTTATCATTTGTTAATTTGCAGCTTTTAAAATACACAGCACACTATCTATTATGTATCATGCATTACAATTACAACAACAGTTTAATTAATCACCAGCACCCTGTTTTGTATCAGTCTGCTGCTGAATTCTGGGTAATGGTGTTGTTTACCATTTAGCAAGTAGCAACATTTCACTCTGTTTCACTACATTAAACTGCTCAAATAAAGCAAACGGATATTGGGAAGAGTTGGCCATCTGCCTTTATTTTCTTTTACTTTTGTTAAGGGAAGGGGGGCAAAAAAAAAAAAAACCGAAACCAAAACTAAACCCCCACCACAGCCTCTGAAAGGAGAAAGAGCATAGCCATGAAACTGATAGTGACAAAAAACACCCNTTTTTTTTTTTTTTTTTTTTTTTTTTTTTTTTTTTTTTTTTTTTTTTTTTTTTTTTTTTTTTTTTTAAATCAGGTCAAAATCTCATCTAAATGCAGTTCTGATGAATGGTAAAAAGCTTGCTTTGTGGATTTGGAGTGGGTCTCAAGACCAGCAATGAAGTCTAATGATTATTTAATGGTGCCGCACTTGAAGCAGGATTATGTGAGACTCTCTCCCCCGTTAAGAGTTTGATGAATAGGTTTTGTGACAGCCATTTAGGAATAAACAAGAATTCATCAGCCTGCATAAGAAGAAGCCAGTTTATAGATTAAGTTTCTTGAGGTAATTCATGAGGTCAGTCCCATTTAGATGTAGACTATTAGGGCTCAGCTTTTGAGAGCGGCCATACAAGGGAGTTACTCCAAATGGACCTCGCTCATACAAAGCCTCCTTTCAGAGGGGAGCCTGAAATTTTTATGACCCTGCTGCTAGGAAGCACATCAACTTGTCACTGTGAAGATCTGCTGGGGCAAGACCTCATCACTCTATTAAAGAGCTCTGTGACCCTATTGATTTGAAGTATTTAAAGCAGGGGTGAAGTTCAAAGCAATTTCTTTTCTATACTATTACTCAGCCTCTCTGTGTCTTGGCTCTAAAACATCTGCTGTCAGTTCCTCTCTGGTGTCTGACTCTGGAATCTGTCACTGGAGAACAGAGTAGTTTTATTTAGAATAAATTGGATTCCTTTTCAGTTTTCAGCATTTCGTATTGTGATCAATGGTTTACACTCCTTCATGTGCCAGGAGACTTAACTGCCACTGTACCCTTTCATGTCTCTCATGACTCAGCCAGAGCTTGCTCCTGATGCTCTGGCATTGAATCTTCCCATCCTAACAGGTAAGAGTTTCTCTAATTACCCAATCGATAATTATAATAAACTTTCACTCTCAGAAAAGGAAAAAAAAAAAAAAAAAAAAAAAAAAAAAAAAAAACCCCAAAAAAAAAAAACAAACAAACAAAAAAAACCCCAAAAATAAATAAATAAATAAATAAATAAATTTTAAAAGGAATAGGAGGAAAAAAAAATCCCAGAATGTCACTCTGGAAACAAAATCTTAACAGGACCTTTCTACAATCGCTTGCTCAGAGAGGAAAAAAAACCAGACATTGGGTAAACAACTCCATTATTTTTAAATATCAGCAAGCAAACCTCTCAGAGGTGCTTCTTCAGAATCAAGCAGAGTCCTCACCTTCTCTCTAGAAACTGCAGGCACTGGGGCACCTTCTCAAGGCTTAATAACACATCAGGGGATGTGTGTTTATTAGAGGTGTGGCTCCTGACACCGAGGTGGTTATGTAAGGCTGTGTGGAGCAGGGAAATCAGTTTAATGGTCCCAGACAAAAGAGTGGAGATAAAAGAAAGAGCAGTGGGATGGAAACAGTGAGGAAATGGTTAAAAAAAAAATATTAATGATGCATAGCAACAGACAGAAATGAGGTAGGGTTTACATGTGGAAGGGGATGAGGTACAGAATAATAGAAAGCAAACCTATCTGTTATCCTCATTAAGGGAATGAATTTGGAACGCGGTGAACAATGCAGCTCTCAGGGGCTGCTTTGGCAAATCACTGACACCTTCCCAACCTACCTGTTGTGTTCAGGCACATTTTATCACAGCCTCTCACAAGCTGCCTCCTATAACCAAGATGAAAGAGGCATGCTTCAGCAGACAGAAGCCTGTCCATTCTTTTCAACTGATTTGTACTGATTTACTTCTGCCCCACCACAGATGTGGTCAGCGTTTTATTAATGTTGCTTTTTTTTTTTTTTTTTTTTTTTTTTCCACACAGAGCTCCTTTTCAAACTGAGTGTGGCCAGCAGGGAGAGGGAGGTGATTCTCCCCCTTTACGCTGCTCTTGTGAGACCCTACTGGAGTCCTGTGTGCAGTTCTGGAGTCCCCAACACAGGAAGGACATGAAACTGTTGGAGCGGGTCCAGAGGAGGCTACCAAGATGCTCAGAGGGCTGCAGCAGCTCTGCTGTGAGGACAGGTTGAGGGAGTTGGGGCTGTGCAGCCAAGAGAAGAGAAGGTTTCCAGGAGACCTTAGAGTAGCCCTCCAGTATCTGAGGCATGCTACAGGAAGGCTGGGGAGGGATTATTTACAAGGTCTTGCAATGACAGGGCAGGGGGCAATGGGTTTGAACTCGCAGAGGGGAGACTGAAACTGGATATTAGGAGAAAGTTGTTTGCAGCGAGGGTGGTGAGACAGTGGCACAGGTTGCCCAGGGAGGTTGTGGCTGCTCCCTCCCTGGAGGTGTTCAAGGCCAGGTTGGATGAGGCCTTGAGTGACCTGTACTAGTGGAAGGTGTCCCTGCCTATGGCAGGGGGTTGGAACTAGATGATCTTTGAAGTCCGTTCCAACCTTACCATTTTGTGATTCTATGATTCTATGAGTGTGTTTCTGTGCAGGGAAGAAATGAATTCTGTTCATTGCAAGATGGCAACAGGAAGGTTTATTCAGCAATATCTTTAAGAACCTAGAAGCCTGAAGACAGATGTACCTATTGCTTGTCAATCAAAACACATGTTCTTTGCAGCTTTGTGTTTTCTTGAGTCAGCAATGAAATCACATCGCTGCTGTCTGAGGTCAACAGTAAATGCACCAGCAGGATCCCTACCTGAGAATGTCCAACAAAGAGAGCACCAAAGCTGAGGAAGGAAGATAATAGCGTGCATTCTGCAACTCTGATGGTGACAAATAAAATCCTGAGCCATTACTTCTCTCTTTCTGATTTTTGAAAGCTGGAGCTGGTAGAAGCCACTGGTAACAGAACATCATTACAAGCTGATATAATCCTGAGTTCATGCTGCTGAATATGTTGGCATTTATGGCACATTCTCCCAGGGCACATTTCAAAATGAAACTGAAACTTGATGGACCAAGTGCAGTCCATAAAAAAAAAACCAAACAAAAACCAAACCAACAACAAACAACAAAACCCTACTGAAAAAAAAGAGATTTTGTTTCTCTCCTCACCCCCTAAGCCTAAAGAGATGGAGAGTTTCAAAACACTATTTTCTGCCACATAAATCTACATACTGAAGGTCAGGGCAAAGGCAACAAATCAAAGTGTTGGGGTTTTTTAGTTTTGGGGGTTTTTTTCCCCTCGTCTTTTATTTTAGGTTATGAATGATGCAGGAATTTATAGAGCGTGCAAATTTATTACCGTGTTAATAGGCCCCCCTGTTTATATCTGGCAACATATGTTATAGCCAGAATCACTAGGAAGCAGCAGCACTTTTAGGCATGGAAGGGGAGGCAATTAAAGAATTAGGTCTAATTACTGTGAAAATCTCTGGAAGAAATACACAGAAACCTTTTGAGGAAAAGGAAAGAAAAAAACCCCAAAAACAAAAACACAAAGAGAAGGCGGTGAAAGGCTCTTTAACGGCCCGCTGCTGTAACCTGCATTTCTGAGCCAGGGATTCTTAACCAACATGATCTTAACTGAAGAGTAATTGAGTAAAAATAAACAGAGAAATGATTTCTGCTCGTGTAGAAATTTTCTCTTCCTCAGAGTCTTTGTGGACATCTTGTTTCTAAAAGCTCAGCGTGCACCAAGCTAAATACTCGCTAGGCAGCAACCAGCATCTTGTTTAACGAGGGCTTCGGCATCAGTGTGGTAGCAAAAACAGTTTGACTTGCTGGGAAAGGGACAAGAGAAGAAAAGCAGAAATGGCTGATAGAAAGGTGAGTGTGCTTCAGCCAAGGAGGTATTCAAAGGCACTTCCCAGGATCCCAGGCTGTGTCACAGCAGTTTGGTAGGAAGCACAGAAAATTCACAGCTTCTCAGAACGCATTGGGTTGGAAGGGACCCTCAAAGGATATCTTGTCCAAACCCCTGCACTCAGCAGGGACATCTCCTGCTAGAACAGGCTGCACAGGGCCACATCCAGTCTGATTTTGGAGTCACCAATCGAGTGGAGTTGGAAAGGACCCTCAAAGGGTATCTTGTCCAACTCTCTGCACTCACCAGGGACATCTCCAACTACAGCAGGCTGCACAGGGATGCATACAGTCTGATCTTGAATGTCTTCAGGGACAGGGCATGAACCACAGCCCTGAGCAGCCTGTTCCAGGATTTCACTACTCTCACTGTGCAGAACATCCTCCTGATGTCCAACCTAAATCTGCATTGCTATTGTTTCAAACCATTGCTCCTCCTTCTACCACCACAACCCCTTTTAAACAGTCCCCCCTCAGCCTGCCTGCAGGTACCTTTCAGATACTGACATGTACCTCTAAGTCTAAACCTTAGAGAGACCTTAGAGTAGCCTTCCAGTAACTGAAGAGGGCTACAAGAAGGCTGGGGTGGGACTATTGACAAGGTCTTGCAGTGACAGGACAAGACACAATGGGTTTGAAGTGGCAGAGGGGAGATTGAAACTGGATGCTAGAAAGAAGTTGTTTGCAGTGAGGGGGGTGAGACACTGGCTCAGGTTGCCCAGGGAGGTGTTCAAGGCCAGGCTGGATGAGGCCTTGAGTGACCTGTACTAGTGGGAGGTGTCCCTGCCTATGGCAGGGGGTTGGAACTGGATGATATTTGAGATTCCTTCCAACATTACCATTCTATGATTCTATAATATTGATCTGCTTTATCTACGTGTTGCCATATCCATCTTTGCCTTTAATCTTTCTTCCTCTACTGGTAGGTTATCCTTTTTCTTTTTTTTCCCAATTCCTTCCTATTATGAGTTTTGCCTCCAACATAGATTATATCTCCCCCCCATTCTAGGGTGCTTTCACATCCTTAAGTATTATTAATCCTGTTGTCATCATTTAAAGGAATGATAATCATCAACAATTATTTCTATTTTCTCAAAAACCACTAAATTAATAAAAAAGCAAATGTGATATTAATTATGAATAAATAAGAAGGGGAGTTGTGCTTTTGTTGAGATGGAATTTCTACTTTTCATCTGTATTGCACTGTCATATAGAGATGCTAGCAAAGATGAGGGTAGCTCTGGTTTAGGTGCTGCAGAAAATCCAGTTGAAATGACCCAGCTATGAATAAATGATTTCCTGGTCCAACCTAAATCTCCCCTGCCCCTCATCCTATCTCCACAAGCCCTGCTAAACAGTCCCTCCTCAGCCTTCTCATAGATCCCTTTCAGACGCTGAGAAATGCAGCTCTAAGGTCTCCTTGGAGCCTTCTCCTCTCCAGGCTGAGCAGCCCCAATTCCTTCAGCCTTTCTCAATAGCAGAGGTGCTCCAGCCCTCTGAGCATCTTTCTGGCCTCCTCTGGACTCACTGCATCAAGTCCATGTCTGTTATATGTTAAGAGGCCACAGAGCTAGAAGCAGAACTCCAGGGGAGGTTTCAGCAGAACAGAGCGGCAGAATCACCTCTCTTGACCTGCTGGCCAAGATGCTTCTGATGTAGCACAGGTGTGATGGCTTGGGAGTTACCCACCCCCCACACTTTGTAAAATCACCCAG
Source organism: Eubucco bourcierii (assembly GCA_013396675.1). NCBI lineage: Eukaryota > Metazoa > Chordata > Aves > Piciformes > Ramphastidae > Eubucco > Eubucco bourcierii. Next base: position 45,935 of record VWZE01025985.1, on the reverse strand, counting down.
ACTAGACCCATACGTCTGGAAGTTAAGGACTGAAGCTCTGTTTACAGCTCAGCACAAAGTACAAGCAGAGATATACACAACAGACAGGAATATTTACAGAAATATACAAGTTAAAGGTAATACAGAAACACAACTCCCCTCCTAGAAATCAGAGACTCCAAGAGCGGCTCCCAACCACCCTTCCACCTTCTTCCCACCCCTATACCTTACCCCAAGGTTTGTCTTACTTGCAAGGTGAGTTTGGAGGATCAGCCAGGGGAATTAGAAGGAAAGTGGTTAGTGAGATTACTCGGCAGAGAGGTGAAAAGCCAGAAACTGCTAGACAACCTGAGTGTGAAGGTTTGGGAGTTCCCCCCCATCTCCCCCCCCCCCA
>VWZE01025985.1:30499-45384 GCA_013396675.1 Eubucco bourcierii | reverse complement strand
ACTTATCAATTGTTTTGGTTAGTGGTCCCAAACAATTCTCCAGCAAGCGTATGAGTGAAGTAGACATCATGATGTTTTCCTTTCACAGCCTATAGTGCAATTTTCTCCATTAAAATATTCTAATTAGCCTCAAACCAGCACACTGAGACATTGTGCCCCAAAGACTGAGTTATCTATGTTTTGAGTACTTATTCTTAAATATCTCAGCAAGCCTATGAGTGAAGTAGACGTCATCATTATTTTCCTTTCACAGCCTGTAATACAATTTTCTCTATTAAAATATTCCAATTAGCCTCTAACCAGCACAACAGGATATGATTCGCCTTTTGGGCTGCAAGTGCCCTTTGCTGGCTCATGCCCAGCCTCTAACCCACCAGCACCTCCAAGTCGTTTTCTGCAAGGCTCCTCTCCATTACATCATGCCCCAACCTGGACCAGTATTGAGGATTGTCTCAACCTGGGTGCAGAACCTGGATGCTTTAAGCATGGAAACAGAGCATGAATAGAGATGGGTAACAATCCACATAAGACTGGACGTAGGTGAGGATTCCCAACGTTTATCACCACATCAGCAAATAGGAGATGCTCTTGTGAAACCAGGCATTCCACCTTTATAGTGGTCTTAATAAAAAAGGAAATTAGAGAGATTAGGAGAGAAAATCAATGGCAGTGCATGCAGAGGTATAGGAAGCAGAAATATTTAATCCCACGTTACTCTCAGAGCTGCACACAGCTCCTCGTGTAATGTCATTATTGTTGCAGATTTAAGTCACTCTCTCTCATTCTTTCACACACACTGACAAGGCTCTGAGAGTCTCTTGCTGGCTCTAAGGGTTTGTGGGACAAAAATTTCAAATTAAGGCTTGTCTGGGAGCTGGTTTTCATACAGCCAGGAGACAGATTTTCTTTCTTTGTGCAAAGGGCAATGGGTGGAACCTGAAGCATAGGAAGTTTCATTTAACCATGAGGAGGAGTTTTTTTCCTGTGAGCATGACAGAACCCTGGAACAGGCTGCCCAGGGGAGTTGTGGAGTCTCCTTCTCTGGAGATATTCCTGTGTCTCCTTCTCTGGAGATACTCCTGTGTGATCTGGTATAGGTGACCCTGCTCTGCAGGGTGGGGGTGGCCTGGATGAGCTTTGGAAATCCCTTCCAGCCCCTGACACTCTGTGATTCTGTGGTTCTGTGTAACCTGTTCTATTAGAATGCAGAGGTGCAGGGAGGGTTTCTTTTGCCTGACTGGATGAGCTTAGCCTTTGAGTAAGCCTTTAAGACAAACTCTTTCTATGAATGGGTTGGAAGTTTATGTGTATGTGTGCTGGTTTGAGGCTAATTGGGGTATTTTAATGAAAAAAAAAATTAGATGATAGACTGTGAAAAGCAAACAGTGGTGATGTCTGCTTCACTCATAGGCTTGCTAAGATGGATAAGAACAAGGACACAAATATAGATAAGAGAGAGTGTCTCTCTGTCTCTGGGAGCTGCTGTGTTTGCTGCTTTCTGCTGTGTAACCCAACTCATCACTCTGCTTTTGCCCCACCTTGCCCATCCTCCAAATTCACCTTTCACATAAGGCAGTCCCTGGGGTAAGGTAGAGGGGTGGAAAGAAGGTGGAAGGGTGGTTGGGAGCCCCTCCTGGGGACTCTGATTTCTGGGAGGAGAGTTGTGTTTCTGTATTACCTTTAATTTGTGTATGTCTGTAACTATTCCTGTCTATTGTGTATATCTCTGCTTGTACATTGTGCTGAGCTGTAAATAGAGCTTCAGTCCTTAACTTCCATCCGACTGAGTCTAATCTGGGGGATTTTTCATAGTGTGGGGGGGCAGGGAACTCCCGAACCATCACAATATGCCAAAGTCTTCACTGAAAGTGTCTGTCTTCTTTTAGGCAAGAATTTCTCCTCATATTGAGGAGTATCTGCAGAAAAAAACAAATGCAAAATGATTGCAGTGAAGTATTTGTTACAGTAGTATCCAAAATTGCTTTACAAGAAAACCAGGAAGAGACCTTTTGCAAAGGCTTGTAGTGAGAGGATGAGGGGCAGTGACTAAGCTTGAGGAAGGTAGATTTAGATCGGAGATTAGGAAGAAATTCTTCACAGTGAGGGCGGTGAGAGACTGGCACACGTTGCCCAGGGGGGTCATGAATGCAGTCTCCCTGGAGGTGTTCAAGGCCAGGTTGGATGAGGCTTTGAGCAGCCTGGTCTAGAGGAAGGTGTCCCTGCCCATGGCAGGGGAGTTGGAACTGGATGGTCTTTAAGGCCACTTCAAACCCAAACCATTCTATGGATCTGTGAAATAGTATGGGCACAGTTGGTGGATTATGCAATAGCCAAGGCTTAAATATCTCTAATAAATTTGCATTTTAAAACAAGCAATGTAATGATCACATCCCAGTTAACAGGTCAAAAATGAACTAAAGATTTTGATTTGATAGGGGAACTGTTACTGATCTCAGTGCAATCCTGGCTGGAAAGGTTTTTATGCACAAATCTAGGACAAAACATCAAGACAGATGGAATCACCTGCCTGGCAGATGTCAGTTGTGCAGAGTCTCAGGGGTCTCACTGGGTCTCACAACTCTCACAGGGGAAGACACCTTTTATAAAGTCTTGTAGTGACAGGAGGAGAGGGAATGGATCCAAGCCTGAGAAAGGTAAATTTAGACTGGAGATTAGGAAGTAAATCTTTACAGTGAGGGTGGTGAGATACTAGCACAGGTTGCCCGGGGAGGTCATGGATGCCCACACCCTGGAGGTGTTCAAGGCCAGGCTGGATGAGGATGTCCCTGTTTGTGGCAGGGGAGTTGGAACTAGATGATTTTTAAAGTCACTTCCAACCCAAATCATTCTGTGGATCTATGAATCTTTGCTCCTACCTTTACTCTTCAGTCTGGCTCAGGTGTGTGGCTTTGAAGCTATTTGCTCTCATTTACACTTGTGAACTGGCTTATTTATACACTGAACTGAGCTGTAAGATGAGCTCTAGAGGAGCATTTAAAGCCACCAATAGACTTCCAGTGCACACAACTAGACTAGAGATATCTTAGTGCAAGGTGTATACTGTGGACACAGGGTGAGCATCAGGAGTTCACCTCCACAAGACCTCTCCCTTTGCACCATACTCATTAGTGAGTGGAGAAATCCCAAGAGAATTGATGGCTCCTGGGGTGCAGGACCTCAGATTGCTGCAGAAACACCTGAGTAAATAGGATTAAATAAGATGAAACACAGATGCTGCTGAATCACAGAATCACAGAATGTCAGGGGCTGAAAGGGACCTCCAAAGCTCATCCAGGCCAATCCCCCTGCCAGAGCAGGATCACCCAGAGCAGAACACACAGGCACACATCCAGGCAGGGTTTGAATATCTCCAGAGAGGGAGACTTCACAACCCTCCTGGGGAGCCTGTTCCAGGGTTCTGTCACACTCACAGGGAAAAATTTTCTCCTCATGTTCCCATGAAACTTCCTATGCCTCAGCTTCCACCCATTGCCCCTTGCACTGTCATTGGGCATCACCCAGCAGAGCCTGGCTCCAGCCTCCTGGCACTCACCCTTTACATCTTTATAACCACTGCTGAGGTCACCTCTCAGTCTCCTCCTCACCAAGGTAAGGAGCCCCAGCATCCTCAGTCTCTCCTCCTAAGAGAGCTGTTCCATTCCCTTCATCATCTTTGTGACTCTGTGCAGGACTCTCTCCAGCAGTTCTATGTCCCTCTTGAACTGGGGAGGGGGCTGCTGCACTCAGACTTATTTGCCCTCCCTGTAAATGCTGTCTATTGTTAAAATTAATATCTAATAACTTCCAGTGTTGTTGGTGAGGTTCTACAATGCTCCTGAAGAGGGACAGAGATGGGAGAACACAGATGTACCCCAATCACCCACTGCTGAGGACATGAAGAGAGGGCCATGAAGATGCTTAGAGAGCTGCAGCAGCTCTGCTCTGAGGACAGGCTACGAGATTTGGGGCTCTGCAGCCTGGAGAAGAGAAGGCTTCCAGGAGACTTTAGAGTAGCCTTCCAGGATCTGAAGGGGGCTACAGGAAGGCTGGAGAGGGACTATTGACAAGGTCTTGCAATGCCAGGACAAGGGGCAATGGGTTTGAAGTGGCAGAGAGGAGATTGAAACTGGATGTTAGGAAGAAGTTGTTTGCAGTGAGGGTGGTGAGACACTGGCACAGGTTGCCCAGGGAGGCTGTGGAGAACAGTATCACCCAATGTGATTCTTTGATCACATTGGATGATTCTGTGCTCTACAACCTCCCTAGAGGTGTTCAAGGCCAGATTGGATGAGGCCTTGAGTGACCTGTACTAGTGGGAGGTGTCCCCACCTATGGCAGGGTGTTGGAACTAGATGATCTTTGAGGTCTCTTCCAACCTTACCATTCTATGATTCTATGATTCTATGAAGGCTGACTCCCCTTAGGCAGGCTGTGGAAAGCAGGCTCAGCCAGTTGCAGAGTTTGGACCCAAAAACATTTCCCAGGTACACACTGACATTTCTCAACGGTTGTTTTGTATGCTTCAGCTTTCCATCCTGGGAAGTCTGAGTTTATTAGACATCCATTATAATTGACACATTGTTGCAGTAGGGGTGAATAGATGCATTAGACAGATGATCTTAATTGGCTTTCATCCAAAAGAATTAAAAGAAAAAGACAGCTGAATTTCATTCACATTTTCAATTAGCAAAACTTCCTTTCATTATTGTAATGCTTGCTGAAACAGCAGCCACATCAGGGTGACAAATCCCGTTATCATGCTTTCTGCAATTGTCTCCCAAAAAGGCATCTATTGAAAGCATTGTCTGAGCCTGTGTATAATGCTGACAATCAAGCTCTGCTCCCAAAGCTGGGGGAGGGAGTCTGGGCTGTGATCTCTACAGAACTGCATTTCTTTCCCCTGCTGTGGGTTCTGCGGTGCCGTATGCCCGTGCCGAGGCAATGCGCTCCGGTAGGCTGTGCTTGCTAACGAGATCAATCACCCAGCATTAGTGGGGTTCTCATGCTGTCCATCTCTTTTTCTTCCCTTTTCTTCACTGAGCGTGATCCTCTGCAGGTGTTATTTGTTGGGCAGGCTGTTACATAGCAAATGTGGATATAATTTGGGTTTTTTTAGGGAGTACATAACAGCTGAACTCATATTGTTCAGACAACAGTTTCACACTGAAGTACTAATAGAAATGAATGTGGAAATCGTTCTTTGGACACCAGAGGAAGAAATAATTGGCTTTTTTGGGGGGTGGGCAGCAAACAAAGGGCTGTTAGGGTGTTGGGGTTTTAAATCCTTTTGGAGCAGCTAACCAACCTAATACGCTCGTAATGGCATCCTGGATTCTTAACTTAGCCAACTCGCATAACTTAGCCAGACAAAATTATATTATTTATATATGATTCTATGATTTATTTGTTCCATATGTGGCACTGAAGAGAAACATGTGGATAACCAAGAAAAGCAGCTCATCTGGGACCGGAGTTATCCAGTTTCCTCTCATTGAGTTACATGCCAAGAGCCAAATGTGTTGCCTGAGGGTTGTTTTCCTTTTATTTATTTAACTATTTACAGAATCATAGCATCATAGAATGGTAAGGTTGGAAGGGACCTCAAAGATTGTCTAGTTCCAACGCCCTACCATAGGCAGGGACACATCCCACTAGTACAGGCACTCAAGGACTCATCTAACCTGGCCTTAAAAACCTCCAGGGAAGGAGCAGCCACAACCTCCCTGGGCAACCTGTGCCAGTGTCTTGCCACCCTCACTGCAAACAACTTCTTCCTCACATCCAGTTTCAATTTCCCCTCTGACAGTTCAAACCCATTGCCCCTTGTCCTGGCATTGCAAGACCTTGTCAATAATCCCTCCTCAACCTTCCTGGAGCCCAATTCAGATACTGGAAGGCTGCTATAATAAAGTCACCTTGAAGCCTTCTCTTCTCCAGGCTGCAGAGCCCCAACTCTCTCAGCCTGTCATCAGAGCGGAGCTGCTGCATCTTGGTGGCCTCCTCTGGACCTATTCAAACAGTTTCATGTGCTTCCTGTGCTGGGGGCTCCAGAACTGCACACAGGACTGCAGGTGGGGTCTGAGGAGAGCAGAGCAAAGGGGCACAATCCCCTCCNCAGCGTGTCCAGGTCCCTTTGGATGGATCCCTGCCCTCTAGCAAGTCGACTGTGCCACACAGCTTGGTGCCATCTGCAGACTTGCTGAGGGTGCACTGATTCCTCTGTCCATGTCCCTGATAAAGATGTTAACCAGCACTGGTGCCAGCACTGACCCTTGATTTCCCCAGATTATTTGTTTTTGTTCTTCGTCTCACGTGCCTACCAAAATCCAACACAACCAGTCCCTACCAGGCTGGGAAAAGTCCTTACTCCTGGCCCTATCAGTTTTGTTTTCCACTTTTTTTCATCTGTCTGGCTGTCTCCAAAGGATTAATTAAGCATTAATTTAATATCGGTCAGCATTTCTGTTAAGTAAAACCAAGACAATTTTGCTCTTGGTCAGGTTTCTGGTGAGGAAGAAAATGTGTTTATTTTTTAATGATGCATTGAAGCTCCCAAAGTTGCTGTAAAACATTCTTTATAAAGTGTGAAATGTGAAAAAAAACAAACAAAAAATAAGAAAAAAGCCTAAACCTTAAGCCACTGAGAAGTAATGATGAAAAGAGAAGAATGCAAACCGTTTCTCATCCTTCCTACTAGAGATGCATTTTATAGCTAATGCATTTAATGAGTCAACACTGACTTAAACTGCCTGAGAGCTCACTGAATTATTGAGTACCTGTGGTATGGATTATATGGAAAAAGGATAGTTTGAAATGGCTTTTTCCTCTGTGCAAATTTAATTTTATTTATCTGTAGCTGCAGTTGTTTTCTGAGGTTGTTATTAGACGACTTCATCTTTCCTGTACATCTTAAAGAACTGCTGTGGTTTAGTGAGGGGAAAAAAAAAAAAAAAAAAAGAAACTTTTTACAGAAGCTTTAGAAGCTCTGGAGTTTGAAAAACACCCAAGGAAAGCTTCACTGAAAGAGAGACAAAAAAATAAATCAACAGCAACAGCATTTCTCCAAGACGTGTGCCTACAACTTTACCCTGAATAAAGGATCTGCCATCCACAGGGTGTTATTTATTTATTTGTTTGTTTGTTTGTTTGTTCTGGTAGATAAATATTGACTTGGTTTGATTGTTTGTTGGTTGGCTTGGGTTTTTTTGTTGGTTTTTTTTTTTTTTTGCATGTATGTCCTCTAAATAAATAATAACAACTTGATTAATTTTTTTTCTTTTCCCCTGGGATGTGTGATGGGAGGGCACACTGCTGGTGAACACAGATGAATAACAGAATCTGGTTGGAAAAGACCTCTAGGATCAACGAGTCCAAACTATCACCTAACCCTTCTGGTTAACTAACCCATGGTACTAAGTACCTCATCCTGCCTCCTTTTAAACACCACCAGGGATGGGGACTCCACCACCTCCCCAGGCAGCCCATTCCAATGCCAATCACTCTCTCTGTCAAGAAATTTCTCCTAACATCCAACCTGAACCTGCCCTGGCTCAGCTTGAGGCTGTGTCCTCTTGTTCTGTCCCTGGGTGCCTGGCAAAAGAGGTGAACCTGACCTGTCTACAACCTCCTTTCAGGTAGCTGCAGAAAGCAATGAGGTCTGCCCTGAGCCTCCACTTCTGCAGGCTGCACACCCCCAGCTCCCTCAGCCTCTTCTCACAGGGCTGTGCTCCAGGACCCTCACCAGCCTTGGCACCCTGCTCTGGACACCTTCCAGTTCTTCAACATCTCTCTTGAATTGAGGGGCCCAGAACTGGACACAACACTCAAGATGGTGCTGAGCACAGGGGCAGAATAACCTCCCTGGTCCTGCTGGCCACACTGTTCCTGATCCAGGCCAGGATACCATTTGCTCTCCTGCCCACCTGGGCACACTGCTGGCTCACATTCAGTCGGCTGTCAACCATTACCCCCAGGTCCCTCTCTTCCTGGCTGCTCTCCAGCAGAAAGAGCTGCTCCAGGTGCAGGTACATCCCTCACTGCAAACCTGTGCATTAGATTTGCAACTTCCAGTCTTAGGTTGGAGGATTGATTTGGCAGGGATTACACGGGAGGTGGAAAAGAAAGCTGTCTTGTTAATCATTTCCCATATGATCATTTAACATTGGCTTGGCACTGTTCTGTAGTGCCCTGTGAACAGACAGCTTTCCAAAGGAGATGATGTCTGCAGCTCATATGCAGAGCTTTCTGATGGCTCTGCACCACAGACAGCTCTCTGAAAAGCTGGCTATGGCTGAGCCACCAGCAGGAGCCATATTAGCAATATCATGCTTGTCAAACACAGCTCTCAGCAATATTATTTATAGGGCTGGCTAGTAAACAAATCCATTTCCTGAAAAACCTGCAGGTTTCTGAAAGTGATTTTTGGTGAGCAGATCAGAATGAAAATGAGAGCTGTCAAACTCTTTTTTTTCTTTCTTTTTTTTTCTTTTTTTTTCTTTTTTTTTTCTTTTTTCCCTTTTTTTTTCTTTTCTCCCTTTTTTTCCCTTTTTTCTTTTTTTTTCCCCTTTATTTCTTTTTTTCTTTTGGTTTTGGGGTTTTGGTTGGTTGGTTGGTTGGTTGGTTTTGTTTTGGTTTGTTTGGGGGTTTTGGGGGGGGGTTTTTTTGTTTGTTTTTTGTGGAGGGAAATAAAGATCTTGAGGACTGGCCAATAAGTGCCTTGTCAGGGTGCATTCCTGGGACACAAAAACACCAGAATGTAGTCCCTATTTCTTATTGAGTCTGCAAAACACTCTTGATTAAGATTTAAAAAAAAAAAAAAAAAAGAAAGAAAGAAAAATTTTTGTTTCATGAAAAAAAAATTGACACCAATGCTTTTTGCTACCCACTTCAGTTTTTAGGGATTCACAGATTACATTGGTTTGGAAAGGACCCACAAAGGTCATCTTGCCCAACGCCCTTGCAGTCAGCATTGACACCTCAACTACATTAGGCTGCTTGGCCACAATCAGTCTGATCTGGAATACCTCCAGAGACAGGACCTCACCCACATCCCTGGGCAACCTGTTCCAGTGTTTCACCACCCACTGTGCAGAACTTTCTCCTGATGTCCAGCCTAAATCTCCCCTGATGCAGGAAGAAGCAGTGCATAACCACAGCATGCTACAGATGGCAGCTATTGGGATTAGATGGACAATGAGTTACTGGCTGGCTGCTCTGCTCTGCTGAGACCTCACCTGGAATACTTGTACAGCTCTGGGGCCTCCAGCACAAGACAGACATGCATCTGCTAGAACAAGGCCAGAGGAGGCCACCACAACGAGGCTTTTCTCCTTTGAAAATGGGCTGGTAGAATTGGGGCTGTTCAGCCTAGAGAAGAGAAGGCTCCAAGGAGACCTCAGAGCTACATTTAAATACCTGAAGTAAGGATGGGAAGGGACTGTTTAGAAGGGCCTGTGGTTGTAGGGTGAGGCAATGATTTGAAACTGGAGCAGGGCAGATTTAAGTTAGATGTCAGGAGGAAGTTCCTTGCAATGAGAGTGGTGAAATCCTGGAACAGGTTGTTTTTCAAAAAGAAAGTCCCAAAATAATGCAGTGCCTTACAAGCACATGAAATGATGCTCTTTGCTATAGCAGCAAACACAGACATTAATTCTGTGTGCACCATATTGCTCAAAACATCACTGGTTTAGGGACACCTGAGCATCCACCTTTCAAGTAGAAACGGCAGCAGGCAGCCCTTTTTCCATCCATACAATAGGGGATTTACAATACTAGCAGGAAAACAGTAGCTGGCATCCTGGTCCACCATCTGGCAAGACTCTTTTAGACCTTGCTGCCCTAAGGTGGCTGCAGTGGTAGCACTTCTAGCACACAAGGCAAGCCACCAATCAGAAGTGGATCGAACAGATTCTTTATTACAACTCTGTGTATTAAATGCTGGAGTACTACAGAGTGAGGATAGGCTGCAGTGTTGATTTTACTGCTATCAGGATTCACTTAGGTTAATGTTAAACCTTTTGTATTTCCCCTGGTTTCTTTATCACCATTGGTAATGGTTTACTGAAGCACATTTGGTTGTGATGCTCTCTTTTTTTTCCCCACTGAAGAGTGTGATGCTGCTCTTTTATTAGCATAAGCACTCCAACGGTGTCCAATGCCTTCAAGCAGTTCATACAAATTGTAATCACTTGAGAATTTTATTCTGAAATTAACACTTTAAGAGTTCTGATTAAGTCACTCATTTCAAGATCTCTAACTACTTCAACAGTGTGCATCAGTAATCTTTGTCACCCGTGGCACACCGTGCGTGCAGCACTCAAGGAATCTCAGCACCGAAATGCATCCACAGCTTAACATAACACCAAGCGCCAGCAGCGGTGGTGGAAATGACTCCAGGTCCTACAGCATTTAAAGGTGATTTTTAGCCAGGGTTCATGTGAAGACACTGAACCTCATCAGTCCTCAACCTCAGTCCCACCCAAGAAGTAACTGAATCCACCAGAAATTTACTCTGACCACACAAATATTAACTTTACTCTGCAGTACAGATCAAACATAAACCCCAAAATGTTCACATCCTTCTCTTTGACTCTCCTTTGGCCGAGCCCAGCCTCCTTTGGCCAAGTCCAGTCTCCTTTGGCCAAGCCCAGTCTCCTCTGGTCAAACTGAGTGAGCTCAAGGTTGGTAGCAGCTGTTTGGTTTCCTGTCTTGCTATTTGCAATTATGACAAGAGCCATCAGCATTCTTCACACAAGGACAAGAGCCATCAGCATTCTTCACACAAGGACTGCTCTGCAGCACAATGAGTACAGTTGGAAGACCTCTAAGGGTATTTCATGATTACTCCAGCTCCAGCACGCAGCTGTCCTGGGGAAATGAGAAATGTGTGTGGGGACACCTCTCAAACACTGGGGATGAGCCTGCATTTTCAGATAGGAGGACACCATGGGTGGCAAACAGTGCCAAGCCACATAATGCTCATGGCTGACATGTGATGAAAGATGAACTTTGTAACCAACAAATCATGCAGAATAGGCCTAGGCAATGATGATTCAGAGGTTCATAGAATGGTTTGGGTTGGAAGGAACAGTCAAGATCACCCAATTCCAACTCTTCTGCCATAGACGGGGACGCCTCCCGCTAGAAAAGGTTGCTCAAGGCCTCATCCAAGGTCCTTGAGCACCTCCAGGGAGGGGGCTCCAGGGGGAGCCACAGCTTCCCTGGGCAACCTGTGCCAGTATGTAACCACCCTGACTGTAAAGAATTTCTTCCTAAACTCCACTCTAAATCTGCCCTTAAACCCACTGCCCCTCATCACTACAAGCACTAGTAAAAACTCTCTTCCTGGCTTTCTTGTAGGCCCATTTCAGGCACTGGAAGGCTACTCTAAGGTCTCCTGGAGCTTTCTCCTCTCCAGTTGAACCACCCCAACTCTCAGCCCCACAGAGAAGGTTCTCCAGCCTTCTGATCATCTTCATGGCCTCCTCTGAACCCTCTCCAGCAGCTCCATGTGCCTCTTACACTGGGGGCATCAGAACTGAAGGCAGTGCTGCAGGTGGAGCAAAACTACAAACAAAAGAATATTAATGATGCCTCTTTCCATCCTTCTGCCATGGGTTTTCTAGGTGTGCATCTCAGGGTTGGTGTTTTACCCACCAGAGCACATACCCATTTGGCGTGTGGATGGCAACAGGCCAAGGACAGAGTTAAAATTCTGCTTTCTACAATCTCTGATCTCAAGAGATACATTTGAAACAACTCAAAGACCTCCAAAAGCACCCAAGAATGTAGGAAATAAAAACTGTACAGCAGTAGTCATAAAAAGCAGCATATGTGGTTTAACTGAATTTGTCTGGAGTCCAATTAAGCACTAACACACGACAGGGCGTGTGGTATTGCTGGGCCATTACTGCAGCTCTCTGGAGCACTGTCAGGCACAGGGCCAAAAAGAAGAGCATTAATGGCCTGATAATACATGCTTTGTCATGTCCCTTTGTTTTAGTGTGTGACAATCACAGAATGTCAGGGGTTGGAAGGGACCCCAAGAGATCACCCAGCCCAACCCCTCTGCCCACCTAGGGCAGGCTGCACAAGAGCACATTCAGGCAGGTTTGGAAAGTCTCCAGAGAAGGAGACTCCACAAGCTCTCTGGGCACCTTGTCCCAGGGCTCTGTCACCCTCACCATAAAGAAGTCTCTCCTCATGTTGAGGTGCACCCTCCTGTGGTTCCAGCTTGTACCCGTTGTTGCTTGTGCTATCACTGAGTACCACCAAAAAGAGACCCACACCTTCATCCTGACTCCCACCCCTCTGGTATTTGTAGACATTGATAAGATCCCTTTTCAACCCTCTCTGCTCAAGACCAAACAGCCCCAGGGCTCTCACTGTTTCTTCATAGGAGGGATGTTCAAGTCCTGCAGTCGTTCTTGTAGCTCTCCATTGGACTCTCTCCAGCACATCCTATCTCTCTTGAACTGGGGAGCCTAAAACTGGACACGGTATTCCAAGTGTGGTCTCACCAGGGCAGAGTAGAGCGGCAGAAGAACCTCCCTGGACTTGCTGGTCACACTTTTTTTGATGCACCTAAGGCTGCCCTTGGCCTTCTTGGATGCCAGGGCACATTGCTGTCCCATGGAGAACTTGCTCTCCACAGGGACTCCAAAGTCTTTCTCCATGGGGCTGCTTTCCAGTAGGATGATCTCTAAGCTATACTGGTGCCTGCTGTTATTCCTCCTCAGATGCAGGACTGTCTTTTGAAAAGGAAGAACAAGAAAACCTTCTTGACATACCTGGATAACCAAAGTCAAATTTTCATGTGAGTGCTAAGCAGAAAAGAATAGCAGAACCTACGTGCCATTGACTGGGAGATGTGGGATGGAAGACTCCACAGTCTGCCTAGACCTTCTGATAACATTTCAGACATCCTCAGAAGTGGGGATCATTTCCTGTCTTCTGACTAATTTCATTTGGCTTTTGAATGGAACAAATATGCAGCCCTGTTTCAGGTGGAGAGTCAAAGGTGATTTATAATGGTGAACCCATTTTTTCCCAGAAATAAGTAGAAATATGTTAAAGAGCAGTAAAAATGAAAATCCAAATATACAAATTTCTTAAACCACCCCATGCAGACAATGTTCTAGGAGGTGTTTCCAAATTGATTGTCCTGAAGATCAAGGCATTGATTATTTGTTGGCTGGGTTTTTTGGGTGGTTTTTTTTGTTTGTTTTAGGGGATACCAGAAAGGTTGTGGAAGACTGCTGGAAACCTCATGTTAAAGCGATAGCCACATAATCTGGTTAATGACATCAAAACCTAGGCAAATTAATGGACCAGCAAATGAGGGGTTCAATCAATACAGATTTTAAATGAGGGTAATAAATAATGATGTCAATCAATATGGTTTCATGGAAAATACATCTTGTCAAATTAATTTAATCACATTTTTGATAAAATTACTGTATACATTCATTGACTTAATATATTTAGACTGAATGCACTTCAGCTTAGTACCACAAGAATATTCTGATTAAGAATTAGCATCATGCAACATCAATATTTCAACTATTGAGTTGATTTAAAAGTGACTGTATCACAGAATTCAGGAGAACACTGCTAATGGGCTTCTCTATCCAATTTAGAAGACCTGCAGTGGTATCTCAAAGGTGCTGAGTGCAATGATGTGGTTAAATATTTTAAAAAAGAAGTTGGGGGAAATAATGGAAAAAAAAGAAAATAGGCAGCTAAATAAATACTGCTGAGGAGAACTAATAAACCACCTAGAGAATAAACCAAAATAGAACACTTGGTTAAACTGAAATAAATTAAAGAACATGTGCTTTAATAAATTCAGAGGTACCTAAAATTTCCAGAGAATGCCCTGAATACCTGCGCTCAATCTTCCAAGTGTGAACAGAAACGTCTAAGCTGAGAGCCAAGTGAAGAAACAAGCAGAGAAATATCTAAGGGTCTGTGATGGTTTGGGAGTTACCTGCCCCCCCCCTATAAAAATCACCCAGGCTAGTCTGAAGCTCTTTTTACAGCTCAGCACAATGTACAAGCAGAGATTTACACAATAGACATGAATAGTTACAGACATATACAAGTTAAAGGTAATACAGAAACACAATTCCCCTCCCAGAAAGTGGAGACTCCAGAAGGGGCTCCCAACCACCCTTCCACCTTCTTCCCACCCCTCTACCTTGCCCCAGGGTCCATCTTATGTGCAAGGTGAGTTTGGAGGCTGGGCAAGGGGAGTTGAAGCAGAGTGATGAGTTGGGTTACACAGCAGAGAGCAGAAGACAAGAACAGCTAGAGAAAGCAAGACTCTCTCTGTGTTATCTATGTTTATATCCTTGTATTTAACCATCTCAGCAAGCCTATGAGTGAAGCAGACATCACCACTGTTTGCTTTTCACAGCCTGTTATCTAATTCTTTTCATGAAAATATTCCAATTAGCCTCAAACCAGCACAGGGCTCAAAGCTGTCTGGTTTGGTTTGCTTTTAGCTACAGCCTATGACAAAGTTGAGCTTCTTCCTGCATGCCCATTGAAGGCAATTTCCTAGATTATGCAAGCAAACCCAGTGATGCCTGCAAACAGTAGAGGGTGCTTGAATCACAGAAACATGCAAGTTGGCAAAGCCCCTCAGGATCACCAAGTCCAACCTATAAACCTACTCTACAAGATTCACCTTAAACCATATCCCTAAGCTCTTCTGTGTGCACCTTTCCATAGGCACCCTGCCTCTTCTGCACATACTGACTTGATAGCAACCAGCTTTTATTTCCACAGATGATGTGGGTCGGTTTTGACCCATATTATTAATTCCATTTCTTCCCTTTTTTTTTTTTTTTTTTTTTTTTTGTATTTGCCCCCCCTTCCCTTTT
>VWZE01025985.1:9685-21768 GCA_013396675.1 Eubucco bourcierii | reverse complement strand
TTTTTTTTTTTTTTAAATCTCAGACACAGTACAAACCAGAATCAAAGCAGTTTTGATGCAGAAATGCTGCTGTGATAGCTGATTCCCGGTCAGATGCTTCATGACCTTCCTGACCTGCACTGACTGGCTTCCTTAATGAGATCAGGCTTTCCATCATGCACTGCAGCCAGAGAAATCCCTAGGCAGTTCTGCCATGGCCCTAGACAAAGAGAAGCTCTGGTGCATTGTGTAGTCTGCTCAGAAAGTCAAGACCTCAAAATAGATGAAGGCTTGAGCTATAACCATAAGAGAAATTGCATGGTTTAGCTCTCCACTGCAACGTATCCTTCAGCAAGAGCCCCTCCGTTTTGTAACCAGCCCCAAGCTTTCCGTCTTGACACTGATTTAAGGGCTTGTAGTGATAGGACCATAAGGAATGTATTTAAGCTTGAGGAGAGAAGATTTAGACTGGAGATTCATAGATTCACAGAATGGTTTAGGTTGGAAGGGACATTAAAGGTTATCTAGTTCCAACCCCCTCCCTGCCATGGACAGGTACACCTTCCTCTAAACCAGGTTGCTCAGGGGCTCATCCAGCCTGCTCTTAAACACCTCCAGGAAGGGGGCATCCATGACTTCCCTGGGCAACCTGCTTCAATATCTCACCACCTTCACTGTAAAGGTTTACTTTCTAATCTCCAGCCTAAATTTGCCCTCCTCAGGCTTGGATCCATTCCCTCTCCTCCTGTCACTACAAGACTTTGTAAAAGGTCCCTTCCCTGTTAGAAGAAATTCTTTAGAGTGAGGGTGGTGAGAAACTGGCACAGGTTGTCCTGGGAGGTCATGTATGCCCCCTCCCTGAAGCTGTCCAAGGCGGGATTGGATGAGGCCCTGACCAACCTGATCTAGTGGGAGGTGTCCCTGGACATGGCAGAGGGGTCGGATCTGGATAATCTTTAAGGTCCCTCCCAATCCGAACGATTCTATGAATCTCTGATTTCCCTCTATTTTCCTCTTTGTGGACCTTACTCACAGATGGGAAAAACCTGAGGAGGCATTTGAGAGTGAGAAGTGACTGTCTCAGGGGATGAAGAATTTATCATTTCTTTTCTGTGGGCAAGAACAAAAGGAACAGCAATTTTTTAATTATTTTTTTTTTGCTTTGCACTATTTGTTGTAGCTGGCTGTGATTTGACAGGTGTGTTAATGTTTTGGGGTTTCCCTACCACAGTGCTGTGGGTATAGTTTCCAGAAAAAGAGTACCTAGGATATCAGACTAAAGTATTTTTTTTTTAAAATGTTGTACTTCAATCCATAATCAATAACATTTAACCATTTATGTTGCTGCAAAATTGAGCCTCAACTTTGGAAAGCTGTTTCTTGAATCGGTCTTCTGTCATGCACAAGTGTGCAAGAAACAGTTTGCACTCACTGCTGTAAATCCAGATAAATCACTTAATGAGCACATTAAATGTGTGACTGAGAAATTGAGGTGAAAATAGAAGTTATTAGCAGGGAAAAAACCCAAAACCAGACATTCTCCTGATCTAGTTGGAGGTGTCCTTGCTGACTGCAAGAGGGTTCAACAAGATGAGCTTTGAGGGTCCCTTCCAGCCTGATGCAACCTCTCAACCTGTGAGCAGGCTGGCAATGTCCAGTGATAGGGGAGCTTTGGAACACCTTATGTTCTTAAAAATAATAATAGTTTTAAAGCATTTTCATATAGTTTTAACACTGTCATAATGCAAAAATTGCCACGTAGGCATTAATAAAATTTAAATTATTAAAAATATATGAAGTGTCTTTCATCTGAAGATGGAAGATGCTGGGCAGGTTCTATGCTGGGTTTACAGTGAACCAAATCAGCAGCAACATCCAAGGTGAAGGTGAGTGGTTATTAAATCACAGAATCATAGAATGGTAAGATTGGAAGGAACCACAAAGATCATCCAGTTCCAACTCCCTGCCATAGGCAGGGACACCTCTCACTAGTACAGGTCACTCAAGGCAGCCATGTCTGCAGTCACTTTGGACTCTGGCAGGTTTACTCACATTGGATCCTGTGCTGCGTTGATCCACTGTTGGATTACAATTTGCAGTTGCAGACACTGCCGAAAAGGAGCCAAGAGACCAGCTCCAAATTCCTACTCCACCACCGTGAGTAACACAGGCACTCCCTAGGGCTCCAGCCTGCCTTTATTTGTAAGCAAGACAAAGCTGTTTTGTGGCAAACCTTTTCCAACTTTCTGATCTTCCTGAATTACTAAATTCCCTATGAGCATCCTTGTGAAGATCTTCCTGAACGAATTTGAACGCAAATCTAACTAATTTGTATATAGTTTGTGGGCAGGGCTTTTTGGAAATAAAATAATTACATAATTTGTAATTCCTGCCTTGTTAATTACCACAACCAATTCAGTCTGGCAAGAGGATCCCTTTTTTTTTTTTTTTTTTTCTAAATCATTTGGAGAAATTCATTTGCAAAATTCCTTCAAACCATCATTCTGAATTTTCCTCTTTGACACACGTTCAGCAAATAGAAAAAAAATTAAAAAGTGATGAGGGAGAGTTCCCAACTGTTTTGAGAAGATTCCACATATGTGCCTAATTAGTGATTCTATCTGAAAATATTCCCTGAAAGCTGTATGGCTTAGTGCAGCCTGGGATAAATAATGCAAATGCCCCATGGCACTGTCACAAACACCACCATCAGTGCTGTTTGCAATTTCAGTGAGACTCTCCAAGTTCTGCACCTGAGACTAAAATATTAATGAAGTAAAACTGTAGTAAACAAAGCTCCGGCCCCATTCCGCCGCCCGCAGCCGGCACACGCGTGCACACATGCCACACGCACACCCCCACTGCCTTTCCTGGCACAGGATAAAAAGTGTTCTGTGGAGTTGAGAGTTGACTTGTGAGTGTTTCCTTTTGTTATGAAATGATGCAAAATTAATAATCTATATTGATTTTGATATCCAGGCAGAGATCGTTAATAGCTATGAAAATTGTTTGTTAACATTAAATCTCACCGGAAAACTTAGTTACAAGGTTCCAAATGCAGGGTTTGGAAATTTATACGTGCAGGGAACAGGCAAAACTGGAACACTGGTAAGAGGTACCCAGCAAAAGCAAACATTTTTACTGGAAGAGAAGGTTCCTGCAGTCACTACACCGCTGGCAGTTCATGATCCTGCTTAGCCACTGGATGAATGCAGGAAGCTCCTCTCTGCTTATAGCAGAAGGCAATTAGTGATTACAAGAGGCTTGAAGTATTTACTCACAAAATATTATGGGACAGTACCCAAAGCAGGTGGGGGGAGAGGGGTGCTGACAGTGGTCTCAAAACCGTTAGAGGTTTTGGGATTTCCCAGGCTTCTGGGTGCTGGAGAAAGGAGGCAGACAAGCTCTGACCTGGTCCTGGCTCTCTGGATGATCTCTGTTATCTCCAGGACCTCCCATCTTGGCAGGAGACTTTCAGGTGCAGGCAGGATGCAATGCCATGTGCAGTCCCAGCACAGTGTCACGCTGGCTGTGCAGGCTGAACACACAGAGGCGCTTAGAGGCTGATCCTGGTCGCTCAGGTTCCAACAGCTCAGGATGCAATGAGGTAGCAAGCAAGCACAGATACAATGGCAGAGCACTCCTTGTGCTCCCTGTTCATCCCTTTTTATCCGTGCAACCCAAGACTAACGGGCCTTTGGACATAGATTAGCCAATTAGGATGGCACTTTGCCGAGCTTGACCACATTAGGTGCAACCAGGGCTTTGGTCCTCTTTCCCACAGTTGCTTCCCCCAGCACAGATGAAGGGGGAGCAGGGGAACAAGTCTGGGCAAGCCAGGACATGTATAAACCTATTTTGGCCTATTTAGGCCAAACACCTTTGCACATAAAACTGCTTCTCCTGTTACACCAGGCTTCTTCTCATTACCGGACCAGTGCCCACACAGGCCTTTGATGCTAGAAATGGAAGGACCACTGCTGCATCATAAAATCATAGAATCACAGAATGGTAAGGTTGGAAGGGAGCTCAAAGATCATCCAGTTCCAACCTCCTGCCATAGGCAGGGACACCTCCCACTAGCACAGGTCACTCAAGGCCTCCTCCAACCTGGCCTTGAACACCTCCAGGGAGGTTGTGCAGCACAGAATCACCCAATGTGATCTTCAATCTTTGGGTGATTCCACAAATTCCACAGGTTCCACAACCTCCCTGGGCAACCTGTGCCAGGATCTCACCACCCTCACTGCAAAGAACTTCTTCCCAACATCCAGTCTAAATCTCCCCTCTACCAGTTCAAACCCATTGCCCCTTGTCCTGGCATTGCAAGACCTTGTCAATAGTCCCTCCCCAGCCTTCCTGTAGCCCCCTTCAGGTCCTGGAAGGCTACTCTAAGGTCTCCTGGAAGCCTTCTCTTCTCCAGGCTGCAGAGCCCGAAACCTTGTAGCCTGTTCTTATAGCATGATGCAGGTTCTCAGCAGTCTGGACTTGCCAACTAGCATGGATGGAAAGAAACTCAAACAAGTGGTAGGCACCTATATACCACCACTCCACCATCCCAGTAGAGATGCATCAGTCTGCTGGACAGGCAGAGAGGTAGCAGAAAGTTGCTGCGTAGGCAGGAGGCAAAACCCAGACATGCCTTGGTCTACTCTGCCTTCAGACCAGAGCCAGAGAGTGGTCTGGTATCCCAACAGGTTCCCAGGTTAGCTCTGCAAGTCCGCAATGTCACACCACAGGTTCAGGGTGCCCAGAAAGACCATCAGCACTGGAGACAGGTGATGGCAGGACATGCCAAGATACAGAGCTCTGGTTGCATAAAGGGCAGGAAAGCTATGAAGTTACAGCTGGCATAGTGTCCCCTCAGACAAACAGGCAAATCAGATCTGAGTTGTCCTTTAATATTTACTTTCATTTACTACAAAACCCAAACTCATCCTAGAGACGTGTGCCCAGGTGAACCTCATGAGTTTCAACAGGAGCAAGTTCAGAGTCCTGCACCTGGGCTAGAACAATCCTCACTATCAATACAGAATGGGGATGAAGGGGTAGAAAGCACCCATGGGGGAAAAGACTTGGGCATGCTGATGAACAAGAAGCTGAACATGAGCAAGCAGTGTGAGCCGGTAGCCCAGAAGACAAATGGCAGCCTGGGCTTCATCAAAAGCATCATGACCAGCAGATGGAGAGAGGCGATTTTGCCACTTTGCTCTGGGGTCCTCACCTAGGGTCTGGGCCCCCAACACAAGAGAGACAGGGACCTGATGAAACAAGTCCAGAGGAAGGCCACAAAAATGATCAGGGGTTTGTAACACATCTGCTATGAGGACAGGCTGAGGGAGCTGGGGTTGTTCAGCCTGGAGTAGAGAAGGCAGGAAGGATGCAGAGAGACTTTATAAAGGCCTGCAGTGATAAGACAAGGGGCAATGGTTTCAAACTAGAGGAGATTTAGATTGAATGTTTGGAACAAGTTCTGTACCATGAGTGTGGTGGAACACTGGAACAGGTTGCCCAGGGAGGTGGTTGAGGCCACGTCCCTGAAGATATATTCAATAAGAGGCTCAACAGGGCTCTGGGCAACCTGATCTAGTTGAAGATGCCCCTGCTGATTGGAAGGAAATTTGGACTAGATGAGCTTTGCAGGTCCTTCCAACCCAGACCATTCTATGATTCCATGATATTGGAAAGTGATACAAAGTCCACCTTCAGTGTACATTGAAAAGGTGCCTAAGCAGTGCTACCTCACTCTCTAGTTGCATTGTGGGCTGCCACTGACTTCTGAGGAGATTAAGTCTTTAATCTCCTTAGATCCTTTGGACAATATTGCTCAGCTGAGTGCCTAAGCCACTTCTGAAACAACAACCAAGATGTTAAAGTTGCAGAGAGACTTTAAAGAATTTGATGTGGCATTCTCCTTGTCGTGCCGATGTGTGTCTGGAGTTAAATTTTGCTCTCCTAGAAATACAGCTTCTCTGATAACTGTACCACAGCTGTTTCAGGTGTATGACCAGAGTAAAATACAGAGTGGATTTTCACCCCTAATGACTGCTCACAAACTATTGTGGAAGTTGCAAACACCTATTTACCTGTCCACTCATATTTTAGCCTATAGTCTCATACTGCAAATCATTCCTCCTGAGATTATAGGGACTGCATATTTCTTTTATGAGATTACAGCCCTGCTGTTTTACCCCAGTGTTACGATACCTGCCCACACTTTCTAGCACAATTCAGCATCAGAAACTAGCCTATAAATGTCAGTTTGTGAACAGTATCTAGTAAAGCCAGTGGGGAAAAAACATCTTTGATCACATTGGGTGATTCTGCGCTCCACAAACTCCCTGGGCAACTTGTGCCAATGTCTCACCACCCTCACTGCAAAGAACTTCCTAACATCAAATTCCAATCTCCTCTCTGCCAGCCTAAACCCATTCCTCCTCATTCTGAGGGCTGACTCTCTCTCTCTCTCTACTTCATTCTGGTGAGCACTTACCAGCACTTCAGTGCTGTGTCTAGCTCTGGGACCTCCAACACAAGAGAGACATGGACCTGATGGAGTGAGTCTAGAAGAGGGTCACCAAGATGCTCAGAGGGCTGGAGCAAGTCTCTTGTGAAGACAGGCTGAAAGAATTGGGGTGGTTCAGCCTGGAGAAGAGAAGGCTCCAGGGAGACCTTAGAGCCACATTCCAATATCTGAAGGCTGAGGAGGGGCTGTTCAGAAGGGCTTGTGGGGATAGGATGAGGGACAGTGATTTGAAACTGGAGCAGGAGAGATTTAGGTTGGACATCAGGAGGAAGTTCTGCACAATGAGAGTGGTGAAATCCTAGAACAGGTTGCCCAGGGATGTGGTTGAGGCCCCATGGTTGGAAACATTGTAAGATCAGACTGGATGTAGCCCTGTGCAACCTGCTCTAGTTGGAGGTGTCCCTGCTGAGTGCAGAGGAGTTGAATAAGATGACCACTGAGAGTCCCTCCAACACAATGCTGTCTGTGAATATGTGTGAATCCTTCAGTACACTTGAAATTCCCTTTAAAAAAACAAAGTGTGGCCTAGAGTAGCCCATCTGGGTGACAGATCCAGTTTAGCTGTGGCTTGAGCTGCACTGATGAAGCCTGTGTTCAGCAGACTTGTCACCTACCACCAGCCTTCCTACCACTGCCTGCGTACCTGCATTTCCCTCTCCCTCAAGTACCTTGTGGATGCCTCTCAGCCCAAACCATGACTGCAAAATATCCCTGTTGTATAGTTGGCTTCTTAACCTCATTTAAATTCTTCCTTCGAGCTACCTCCACCATGATGCCCTCAAATTACCACCATCTTTTAATGAGAAGGATTCTATGCATACCCATTTTATTGTTATTCTATCCTCTCAGCCCAGCTGCCTTCCAACCCTTAGCTCCTGCCTGGTATGCAGATTGCAAGCTCTCTGGGGTGCCAACCGCTCTCTTCCTTGCATGTCTTCACAGTGTGCACCATGCAGGAGCCCTGATCCTGGACCAGGGTCTCATAACACAAACAACTAATAAAAGAATAATTTGTTAGCCTGGATTGCAAATCTTCTGCAAGAAAAAAACAAAGCAATTTCCCCAGGCTGTCAGAGGCACTTTCACGTGTCAGTATCACAGCTCTCATCCAGTGATGACAATGGTGCTTCCAATTTCCAGGCACAAGAGGGAAGGTTTGCTGTGCTGATGTGAGCTCTGTGTGTTGCTGTTCTCCATCTAGCCATGCCACAGGGAACCAAACAGCTTGTAGGGAAGGGACCCGCTACTGGGAAGGTGACTTTCTATAGGATGTTATTTTTAGTGTGGGGTGAAGTGGGAGGGCAGCCTGCAATGGATTTTTGCTGCATGATGAGATGGCTTCCCTTTCAAGAAATGTGATATTTGGCTTGTGTTTTGATTTTGTACCTCACAACCATGAAGGGAGAGGCTGTGCAAAGTTTGTTTGCCCAGATTTATTATTAATTACCAAGCTGCACTCTGGGTTACACACACTGAAGTGAAATCAACACTGCAGGTCTGGCTGTGAAGCAGGCAATTTATATCTACATTCAAAATTCATACAAAGAATATTATATTATGAGGAGGTATGTGATCTGTCTTCCACCTGTCTAGAGCAGTCTCAAAAATATTCAACTGCTGTACCTTTTTTCTTTTTTTTTTTTTTTTTCCCAAAGCTCACTCCCTGGGTAATTGAATCCAACTATTAGCAGCCAGGTACTAAAGTTTTTGTCCCATAAGGATTTCATTTCTTGGTACAAAAAAAGGTCAGCTCAGTCAGTGAGAAGCATTGATCTATACTGTCAGCACCTCGCATCAGTGGTTTCAAATACTCCAGGGTCTGGCCATAAATACATTTTCAAACAGGATGTAACCAATGGCATCTCCTCCTCCTCCTCCTCCTGCAGAAAAATATTGCAGCTTCCCCTCCACAAACACAACCCTAAGATGTCCTTATCTAGTGAGAGAGAAGTTACAGCTACACAACATTTTACAAATAATCTGTACTTCATTTAAGGTTCCAGTGGTGCTGCCTTGACAGGCTACATATTTAACTTTCTAATTTTCAATTTAAAATGTGAAGCTGAAGCATCAGCAGATTCCAAATAAAATCCTGACTGTCTCTCACCTGTAATGCTTTCTAAGTGTCTTTTCCCACTTCTGACCACTAATCATTACACCAACTATCCAAGCCTGATTTGCCTTCTGTGTTGACATACTTCAGATTAAAATAGAACACTGAGTCTCCTTCTCTGACGACTTTCAAAGCCAACCTGGACATTGTGGAGAGGTTGCTGCTGGTCTCTTCTCACAAGTAATTAGTGACAGAGCAAGAGAGAATGGCCTCAAGCTGCCACTGGGTGGGTTTAGACTGGACATTAGGAAAAAAGTTTATCCCAGCAAGAGTGATCAGGCACTGGAATGAGCTGCCCAGGGAGGTGGTGGAGTCACCAACTCTGGGTGTGTTTGAAAGTCGTTTGGATGTGGTGCTTGGGAATATGGTTTAGGGTGCACCTTGCAGAGTAGGGTCAGTGGTTGGACTTGGTGACACTGAGGGTCTTTGCCAACCTGAATGTTTCTGTGATTCTGTGACATTCCTGTGTGGCCTGCCCTAGGTGATCCTGCTTTGACAGGGAGGTTGGACCAGATGATCTCTGGACTGCCTGGTCCCTTCCAACCCCTAACATTCTGTGATTCTGTGACTCTGTGACTCTGTGACTCTGTGATTCTGAGGTTCTGTGATTCTTAGATTCTGTGATTCTGAGATTCTGTGATTCTGTGCTTCTATGATTCTGTGCTTCTGTACTTCTATGATTCTGGATTCTGTGATTCTGAGATTCTGTGATTCTGTGATTCTGAGATTCTGTGATTCTGTGATTCTGGATTCTGTGATTCTGAGATTCTGTGCTTCTGAGATTCAGTGATTCTGTGTTCCGTGATTCT
Organism: Eubucco bourcierii; assembly: GCA_013396675.1. Classification (NCBI taxonomy): domain Eukaryota; kingdom Metazoa; phylum Chordata; class Aves; order Piciformes; family Ramphastidae; genus Eubucco; species Eubucco bourcierii. Next base: position 12,341 of record VWZE01025985.1, on the reverse strand, counting down.
GTGTTTTTTCCTAATATTTCAAACATGTCATTATCCTGAATGGATCTCAGCAACCTAATTAAATTTCTCAGTAAAAAGCAACTGATTTAGCTTTGTAGAGATAAGAAAAAAAAAATAGCATTGCCTGCAGGGAAAAGATTTCAGCAACTGAAAACTGAAGGGCGAATGGAAGTTGTTCACATTCCATCAGTCTCAAGGGTGAGAGCTGTGAGACCCAGTGCGACCCCTGAGACTCTGCACAACTGACATCTGCCAGGCAGGTGATTCATCTGTCTTGATGTTTTGTCCTAGATTTGTGCATAAAAACCTTTCCAGCCAGGATTGCACTGAGATCAGTAACAGTTCCCCTATCAAATCAAAATCTTTAGTTCATTTTTGACCTATTAACTAGGATGTGATCATTAAATTGCTTGTTTTAAAATGCAAATTTATTAGAGATATTTAAGCCTTTGCTATTGCATAATCCACCAACTGTGCCCATACTATTTCACAGATCCGTAGAATGGTTTGGGTTGGAAGTGGCCTTAAAGACCATCCAGTTCCAACTCCCCTGCCATGGGCAGGGACACCTTCCTCTAGACCAGGCTGCTCAAAGCCTCATCCAACCTGGCATTTTACTGCTGCATGGAGAGGGCATCCACAACCTCTCTGAGTAACCTGTGCCAGTGTCTTATCAGCCTCTCTGTAAAGAATTTCTTTCTAATCTCCAATCTAAATCAGCCCTTCTCAATCTCAAAGTCACTGCCCCTCATCCTCTCACTACAAGCCCTTGTAAAAAGTCCCTCCCCAGCTCTCCTGTAGCCCCTTTATGTGCTGGAAAGGTGCTTTAAGGTCTTCCTGGAACCTTCTCTTCTCCAGGCTGAACATCCTCAACTCTCTCAGCCTGTCCCCATAGCAGAGGTTCTCCAGCCCTCTGGAGAACCTCCATCTTTGTTCCCTCCTTTGGACCCACTCCAGCAGCAACATGTCCCTCTTATGTTGGGGGCACCAGAGCTGGAGGCAGCGCTGCAGGTGGCATTTCACCAGAGCAGAGCAGAGCAGCAGAATCCCTTTCCTGATCTGCTAGTCACACTTTCCTTACTCTCTGAGTGATAACATGAAAAATGGCCTCTGTGAATGTCCTTCTGTGTTCTCGTTTTCACACAGAGGGACCCTCAGGTTACATTAAGATGTTTGTAGTCTATAGAAGTCTCACTGGAACAAAATTCTGTTGCATTATTCCATGCAATACTTTAACTGTGTGCACCAGTTTCAAGTGCAGGTGCTTCACTCCATTGGTTCTTCCCTACTTATTGATATTTTGATGACCATTGGACCTTTCAAACTGGTGTCTGCTGGGCAGAAACTAGACCACACATTTCTTGATTCAGTTTGGGAATTTGTCAATTCACTTTTAAGGAACAGGAAATGGGTCAGTTGTTCTGTATCCCAAACACTGAGGGGGCACTGCAGATGTCTCTTTTCCATTTGCCCAGAGCTCACACCAGCTTACATTGGCTTGAAAATCAGGCTAAAATTCAAGTAGACCCCACCCTGGATGTACTTCAGAGTGTGGCATCCTGACCTCAGAGATGGCAATGTCAAAAGTGAGCATAGGATGCAACTAAATGGCCCAGATCCTGCCCTGGCTGCTCATTCGTCTGCTCATCACCTTGATGATGATGTGGTTGATGAGTGAGGATCTCATACACAGCCTCACAGACCAGCCTTGTGTCCCCACTGCAGCAGTGGGAAATCAGGAACAGGGGGTGCCAGGGCTGCTTTTGGTGCTCTTGCCTCCTCCACCAGCAGGAAGGCACTCTGTAAGGTCTCTGTCCTTCCTTCTCCTGCTCCTCCTCCACCATCAGGAAGGCACTCTGTAATGTTCTTCCTTCTCCTCCACCAGCAGGAAGCCACTTCATAAGGTCTCTGTCCTTCCTCCTTTGCCACTTCAGCTGGAATGTTCCCTACACCCAAGCAATGTTTGACAGCCCCATCCTCTTGCTCAACCCTTCCACTCACTGATGGCTCCAACAAAGGGAATAAGAAAAGGAATAGGTCAAGGATCACTGGAGGAAGAAAGAGCTCCCCAGGGAAGCGCCCAGAGTTTGTGGGGAGCCCTTGGCTCAAAAGAAAAAAAAAAAAGAAAAGAGGTAGAGACAATTTCTCAGGGCTGCAATTACTCATGGGAGGTGCTGAAATGAGATGATGAATGTTAATGCTGGTACTAGCTGGGAAATGGCAACCTCTGGGTGTAAACGTGGCTCTATTAAAGAGGGAACTCACCCTTCGGGGACTGCAGCAGGGGAGAAGAAAGGGAGCTGAACTTTCAAAGCAGGAGGTTGAGCTGTGGCCTGCATTTTCTTCTCCACGCACACTTCAGTTTTTATTTGCTGCTGGGGCTTATTAATTTTTCACTTATGCCACGCTAAAAATAGTTAATTATTGAAAATGCAGATCTGTCTGATGGTAAAAGGCTGTCTCTTCCAAACAGGTGACTGGTTCAGATAACCCCAGAAGGCACTTCTGGGGCTTCCAGACCCTTGATCAAAATTTCCTTTTTAATTTGGAAAGAGTAGAAATGATTAAAGCTGAAAATAATGGTGAGGGTAATGAAAGTTTCCTTTCCCTTCCTTCCTTCCTTCCTTCCTTGCTCCCTTCATCTCCCTCTTCCTTT
>VWZE01025984.1:373464-424378 GCA_013396675.1 Eubucco bourcierii | reverse complement strand
CGGGGGCGCAGCGGAAGCCCCGCCCCCAGCCCGCCTGGTGCCGGCCCTGGCCCCGCGGTTCCCGCGCCGTGGCAGGCCTCGGGCGTGCCGCCCTCGCTGACAGAGCTCCAGCCGGAGCTCGCCGCGGCGGCGCGCAGGGCCCGGCGCTGCCTTCCAGGGTTTTCTTCCGCGATCCCGGCGACAGAGGCGGTGCCCGGGCCGTGCGGCGGGCCCGGGGGCTCTGCGAGTAGCGGCGGTGCCCGGGCCGTGCGGCGGGGCCGGGGGCTCTGCGAGGAGAGGCGACGAGGCCCGAGGCGCGGGGGCACTGCGCCGGCCTCTGCGCCGGCCTCTGCTGCCTGCCGCTCTCCGCTTTCTGCCGGGAGCTGCTCGTTCCTGCGGAAACCCCCTCAGAACTGCTTTGTCGGCTGTGTGCTGTTGGGACACTTCGCTGCTAACCTGTCCGGCCCGCCTAAAGGGCATTTGATGTTTTACATAACGCGATGAACCAGAAAAACGCTCGGGCAGTGTTACCCAACTGGCTAGGTCCATTTTCCTTTGGTTTGTTTTTTTTTTTTTTTGTTTTTTTTCTCCTTTGGAATTTATGAGGTAAGAGGATAAAATCTTTGTTTAAAGGTTTGTGCAATGTTTTCTTGGCATCTGTGTTATACTTTCATGGAATGGTTAAACCCCCCCTCGCAAAAGAACCACCACTTTAATTGCCTGCTTTTTTTAGACGCTTGGTACCAACCTCTTGAATTTGTGAGCTGGGTCGAATCTTTAGAACTGCCAGGGGAACCTTTTGGCCGAGCACTCGTCCTGGAAGCAGCGACTCCAGCAGCATGTAGGGAACAGAATCCCAGTTAATGAAATGAGACCAGGCAAGGGCACAAGGCTGCTGTGTCGGGACCCTTTGGTGGGAACCCTGCAAGGCAGGTCTGTGGTGCTCTGCAGGGCACAGGAAACTAAAAGGTGAGCTGGGAAAATGTTTCCGAGGTGTTAAAATGTAACATTCTGGGGAGACAGAGTAAAAGTGTGGTGAGAGATAAGGTGTATTTAATGATTAACACTGAGGCTCCAGTCCCCCTTCAAGAATGGCTAGAAGTGACTGTCAGGAAGCAAATGTCCTTTCTTCTAGGCTGTCACCAACTGCCAGCTAGAGTTCCCCAGTAGTTGCATGGAAGTCCAGGCAGGTTAAAGAACCAGATGGTCCTTAAACTTAGGAGTGAGCATTTATATAAATCTGGGTGACATTTTTAGATGTAGACAGGATTTCTAATATTGGTGAAATCTGTCAGGCACTCCTGAAATCGACCTTGTGCCTGGAGTGACGACAGAAAGAACCCTGACAGCTTTTCCTTGTGGTTTCAACGGCACAAAGTACAGAAACTGAATCAGACCTTTGTTCAGAACCAGACCAGACTTGGATCATTTCAGTGTCATTAATTCTAGGTGAAAGATCCATTAGGAAAGCTAGATGAAAAAGTGTCTGTCTACTGGAATTTTACATCCAGCAGTGCTCTTCTTTTGGTGTCATGACTGTGTATTAGACAGTGCAAAGCAGAATAAGTGTGGGGAGTTATTCATAAACCAGCCAGAGTCCAGTGTCCTTACCAGAGCTTTCTCACTGCTCATTAAAGTTCAGAAGTCAGTACTTCAAGCGGCCTGATGTTGTAGTGCTATGACCAGCTCTTCCACAAGTGTTTGCCACAGGTCACATTAGCTTTTAATCTGTGTTCCCTTTGTCTTTCTCAGGGTGAGTTATTGTTCCCCTACTGTGTTTCCAATGGATTTTTTGGTGTGCTTTAACTCGTGGTGGGAAGTCTCCTAATCTGTCCTGCAGTCTTTCTCTTTTATTCTTAGAACCAGGTTAGTGTGCTTTGGCAAACACAGTCACTTTTCATGTGCTGAGCTGAGAGGTGTGAGCCCTGACAGTAACTCTGGGGCTGGTGTTTGCCTGGTGTGCACTTATAGATGTAGTTGTTGAACATAGGGGTAAAATTTCTTTCTGGTGGTGAGATCTGAGCACAGTATTTACACACAGTACACAGACCTTGCCAGTTACCTGCACTTCATTTGTGGACCTCCTGTGCTTGCCTTGTCATGCAGCTTTGGGGTCGCAGGTGCCGTCTGCTCCTCAGCAGTCTGGTTTTGCCAGCTCTCCCAGCCATGCTTATTCTTCACGCAGCTCAGTGGCACTTGTGCTGGAGCCCTCAGCATCTTCAATTCCATGTCTTTTTCATACTCCTTCAGACATTCGTACTGGGAAGACTACTTGAAAATGGGCTTTTTGTTTATTAACCATTCCTCTGTTACTACTCTTGGTTCTTGGAGGTATTAAATGTCAGTGATTCAGTCATTGTTCAAGCAACCTGTGGGGATATCATAGTGTACATCATTAAAGAAGATAGACAGCTAATATAGATGGCTTTTAAGCAACAAAAATACTGTTTTCCTGTAAACATCTGCAGAGCAAAGAATCAAGAAAGAAAAAGAATCTTTGAATGCTTGCAGTTAGATCAGAACTGATTTTTTCATATTCTCTGACTGTTTTTGTTTGCTGCTCCTCACATGTCTAGGGTTGTCTAGGATTGTCTTGGAGACCTGATCTAAGGGGCAGGCATTTAGCAGACCTAGGCTGGGGTCTCTCAGTTCTCTTCACGTATCCCAAAGGTCACGTTCTATCCCCTCTGAACTGGGAGTGAAACTGAGCTGGTTTGGGCTGATGTGCTGGTTGTTGGGGTGTTCAGTTTCTGGTTTGCTAAGTGGTTTGTTTGTCCTGTTAGATTCCTCTACCACCACCCCCCTTAAAAGTTTTGTCTCAGTCTAAGTAGTTCAAGGGACATTTTGACAGTTACGATCTTGTTCTTTACTCAGAACAAGCTGAATTTGCACTCTTCTGTTCTTCTGTTGAGGTTCACAGAGGAGGTTCAGCAGTGGCACCTGTTCTGGATATCAAGTGCAGTTTAGTCACTGGATGCAGTTTCAGGCTCCTCCTCCCTCTGTATGCAGCATGGCAGGCAGATGCACAGGCCCCAGCAGCACCTCTTACTGCTCTGGATATGTTGAACACTGTTCAGTGGGCAAGAGCCAATGTTTAAAGAGACTTTTCAGAGAGAGTATTTTTGTTACTGTGCTTTGATGTGTATTGTGGAGATTGTAAATTGGTTGTACCCTACTGGGTCAGAAGGCTCAATCAGCCTCTGGAGAAGTAGTAAGGAGAGCATCCCGATGTGGAATGACCTTCTTCTAGGAGAGCAGATCCAGTGCCTCTTGGGTTCTGTCACTCTGATATTGATTCTGGCTCTGCCCATCTTGATTCCATTCCAGTACTGATAGCTCTGTGGCCATCTCTATCATCCTTCTTCACAACTCAATGATCTGTTTATATTTCACAGTTACTAAAAGTTAAGGGGCTTTAAATAGGTGTTTGTGAAGATACAGAGTTGACTTCTTTGAGTCTCCAGATTTCTGATGTTACATGTATGGAATATATAGTTTGGATAAAAAGACCTTATTTGCCCATATTTGTTTTAGTGACACATAAATTAATGTATTTGTGTCTGGTAGATGATTTCCCTATGCTGACTGCCAAAACATGAGACAGGCATTTCCTGTGCTTGCTTTATGAAACGATGCTGGTATTTTTTACAACCTGTTGTACTTCTTGGTTTTAAGGAGGTGTACTTGCTGTTGATGTTAACTCCCAGCAAGTTTGTCTAGGTCCAAGCTGGTAAGTTTTCAAGCATTAAAGTACTGACTGAATATTGTTAGTGAGCATGTGTGAAAATCCAAGCTTCTGCTGCATGTAGTTTGTGGGCTGGCATCATTTCCACTTGCCTTGAACTAACAGGAATTTTAATTTTGTATGATGAGCTGTGGTGTTGCTGAGTGTAAATGAAGTCATGGTGTGAAATGCTGGGCGTCAGCAGTGCTGGGAGCAATGTGTGGCGAAGTACAGCATCTGTGAATACAAAGCTGCCCTCCTGGGACACCATGCAGAATGATGTAACTGGGTGAAAAAGCTCTGCAAAAGAGTATTTCCCCCTGCTGCAGCTGGGTGCTTCCTGCAGCCGCTGCTGCAGATTTGACACGAGGCCTTCCTGAGCCTTTGGTGGGGTTGCATTGCATGACAAAAGCTGCTGTCAGTGGTGGCAGGAGATGCTGGGCTTTAGTTTGGTGGCCCTGCACCCCTCCTTCAGCACTGCGGTGAAAAGGGAACACTAAGGAAAGCCTTTAGTGCTTTTGTGGTAAGTTTACTAAGAAATTAGCTTCTGAAAAAGTCAGGCTGCCCTTTTAAAATGCTTAACTGTTTGTGCACTTGAGAAGAGTTCAGACAATGACCTGGTTCTCTCTCTATGGTTTACCTTGGGATTCCTATCTCTGCAGCAGCCCCACAATGGCAGAGTTTCATGAAACGCACAGTGGAATGTTTTAAAGATTTTTGTTCTGGTCAGTTAATTTGTGTAATTGCTGAAACTCTTAGTTCTTGGATTGAAAATCTTATCAAAGCGTTTCTGGAGGTGTCAATGCCTTGTTCTGGGTCTCAAAGGTTTGGGTACTGTGGAGTTTACACATCAAGGAATTAGACTGTGGAGGTTGCTGCTACTGAGATAAAATAAATTACGTTCTTTGGTAAATATTATTACCTTAATGAGGGGTGAAAGCAAGTGAAATTTGTAGTACTTTTGCATTACTGCTTGATTAAAAATATTTGATAGTTTGGAGCCCTGAAAAGACTTCATGGTCCTGTCAGCCTACTGCTGCGGAGGCAAACCAAGTGCTGAGCCCCTTGGCTTGCCCTTGCTGTCATTAGCGTCCCAAACTCGTCAGCACTGCACTTAGAAGCATGCATTAAGCCAGTCTGTCCAAACTGTGAATTGCTTCACAATTAAATCCTGTTTCAGACTGCAGGTGGAACCTTTGGAGGAGCATGTATGACAGGTGAGCTCATTTGGGAGAGAACTGTGGGTTTGCTTTGGCTGTGAATCTCAGCTGCTTATCAGAAAGATGAAAATATAGGTCACATCTCAGCCAGGGCCTACTGCAGGGCTCTAAAGTAGCTTAGTTTCTAAAAAAAGCTCTCTTGGCTGTGTTAAACTAAACCCATCAACAACAGGATTCAAGTGCTTCTTAGATAAAGCGCTGCCAGTGTGGAGCAGGACAAGAATGCAGTGTTAGAATGCCAAGAAGTTGTTTGAATTTTCCTTTTTTCTCCCTTTCTCGCTGCCAGGATTCCAAGAGGAAAATATTCTTGGCCTCGTGTCCGAGTGGTTCCTGAGGATGACGAGCAAAGGATCCATGACTTCTGCGTCCACAAAGAGCTCCAGTACTGGAGGGACCAGTGGCAGCAGCAGCAGTAATGGTGCTGGGGACAGTGCTAATCAGGACAACACTTTTGAATGTAACATCTGTTTAGACACTGCCAAGGATGCAGTTATCAGCCTGTGTGGACATCTCTTCTGGTGAGGACTCAGCCCCCATAAATAAGAACACCCTGGCTCTGATCAAGCCTTTGGCTTCTGCAGTGCTAGGTGTTGAATTAAATGTCCTGTATAAAACAAGTCAGGGCCATGGGTTTGGTTCAGGAGCAGTTTGGGTTTGCTCCTCATCCATTCCTCATGGCTCACATTCCATGTGGTGGCCTTCCTGCATCTTAAGCTTCCTATTCTTCTGGGTTATTCTGTCAAAGGAAATCAACAAGCAGTACCACACAGACCGGTGTCTGCCGACAGCTCGGTTATGTGCTGCTTGGTCTAGCATAGATACCTTGTTCAGATCTAAATTCTGGTCTAACCTGTGCACCCAAAACCAGGCTCTGCAGGCCACGCTGTAGTTTTCATACTTTCTAAAGATTGCTCCTTTTCCCTTTGGAACCATGAAAACGATTAAATTAGCTAAGAAGCTTTCACACCTGGGCTGTTTCTCTTTTCCCGTGGTGTTGCAAGCATAATCCTAACTCTGCAGCTGTGTGATCTGACTTGGGAGGGCACTGCACAAATCTAGGGAGCATGCAGTATTTCTCACTGGGTAACCTGCTCTAGAAGATGCTCTTACTTGAACGCTGAGAAGCTGCTAAGAATTGACATGACCAGGTCTTTTGTTTATTTTACACAGTAGGCTAAATTATTCCCATTATTTAAAATAGGCCTGAAAGAGCATTTCTTTGCTGTATGAATGTATGTGACATCTGAAAATGCATGATGAGGTGGAAAATCACTCACTGATGGCATAATAAAATTAAAATTAAGTTGCGGCACAGAAGGGTTTGGAAGAACGGAACCTTAAAAAAATAGCACATGTCTTGTCTGAGTAGTGTCATCAAAACCACCCTGAAAGCAGATGGCTGCTTAGCAGTTTTATCTCATGCCTTGCTTTGCCTTTGACCCTTTTGAAGCTGCTGAATTAACTTAGCAGTAGCTCTGTGTAATTCTTTGCCCTGAGCAGCTTGGTCTGGTCCGAGTATCTGACTGCTCTGAACCTGAAGGTCCTGAAGTGTCATTGCTGACATTGTCCTCATACGGGTCTTAGCTCAGGGGTATCTTTTCATGGTGTCAAGAAAGTCTTTACAGTAAACACTGAGATGTATTAAGCCTCTGTGGTGTGGATGAGGACCCAGGAATCAAGGTGATAGGCAGAGAATCACGTTAGTAACTCAGCTTGCACAACCTGACAAGACCAGTGCAGGTCGGACCGGGGCTGTGCTTTCAGAAGTGGTGTTAATGGGCGGTTGTGGAACTGGCCCAGCTGGATGCCAGGGTTCTGCTGTCTCCAAGCTGTGCTTGCTGTGGTACACTTTATATGTTTGTCAGATTCATTTGTCAGTGACTAGTTCTATTTTCTCCTCTCTTTCTGCTCCTTGAACAAATTGTCCTGGGAATGCTCACAGCTGGCCTTGTTTACACCAGGTAAGCAGGTTTTGTTTTACTTTGTCTTTGTCTTTCATCATCTCCTGTTACTTAATAAAACCCTTAGTTCTCTGGAGTATCCCCCTCTTCAATGCTGCTTTCTCTCCAGGGCAATGACAGCCTGCAAATGCAACCCCATGTGCCACACCTTGCCATCACCTAAAGGAAACTGAGATTCTGTTCCACTTGCCTCCTACTTTAGAGTGTCTTAAACACTGAGTATCCCCAGTTTTGTCAGCAGAGTTACTGTAGGCAGTTCCTAGTGGTTAGTGTGCAAGCTGCAGTGCCGAGTGTGCTTCTGCGTGCATGTCTAGCATTTGACTTTCTGATGCCATCGTGGAGGAGACAGATGAAAGGAGGCCTGTGCAGGACTGTTGCTACTGGTTATTTCTTCCTGTTTTATAGCAGTGCAGTTCTCTGCAGATCAGCCAGTGGGGTGCGCCAGAACAGCCACAGTGCCAGCTCTGCTTCGGGGCAGGCTTGGCATTTATGGCAATGTTTTGCTCCATGGCTTTCTAAGAAATTGTTAACTCTGCCTGCAGATGAAGTTTGCATGGTGGTGTTTTTGTGAGCTTTTACAGTTTTCATACAAGTTCATTTCTTTTAGTGGCTAGAGACCAGGCCAAACAGACAAGTGTGCCCCGTGTGCAAAGCAGGAATCAGCCGAGATAAAGTAATCCCTCTGTATGGAAGGGGCAGCACTGGGCAGCAGGACCCCAGGTGAGAACCCTAAATACAGCTGTTACTGTATGATACTAAAGACGAAACTTCATTTTAAGGTCTCAAGATGTAGCTGTCAGAGAGCTGCATTGAAATACTGAAATTTCTTTCCAGTGTTTCTGACTTTTTGAGGACCTGGGTTTGCACATCTTCAGCTGGCAATTTATTTTAATTCAATGAGGATGTTAACTACCAGCTTACCTGTGGCAGGTTGCAGTGAATGTTACCTGACTGGAGAAAAGCTTGTATAAAGTGTCCATGTATTCAGCTGGTAGTGTTGCAGTGGGATTTTGTTAGTGCAGAGTGCAGTAACTTATTCAGCAATGCTGAAGGTTCCTAAGCTAGATGGGCTAGTTGCTCACACCTCCAGCTCTGCTGCAGCATGGCCATGTGAGAGTTGCTCTCTATTTGTTTTGTCTTACTAGCTAGGCTGTTGCAGACATTCTTGCCATGCATATCCTTGCACTTGACCTAATTTCAACACTTCCTACAGAGAAAAAACTCCTCCACGACCCCAAGGACAGAGACCTGAGCCAGAGAACAGAGGGGTAAGTGAAAACAAACTCAAGCAGAGAAGTCGCTTTTGGTGGTGGTGGTGTTTGCTCACCCTGGAGGACACGTGTGTGCTTGAGGGCTTGTGTGAGGGTCCTTCAGCTCACATTCTTTGCTCACCCTCAGTAGGCTGTTTGTGAGTAATTGATAGCTGTGGTGTGGCAGCAAACTCTACCCCTACAGCACTCTTTAGCATCCCAAAGAGTGAGCTGACTCGAGTTGTGCGGCAAGCAGCCCTGTGTGGCACCGCTGGAAGTGCTGCTCTTCATACTTGGTTGTTCTCCATCTGTAAGTACAGAGAACACTTTGCTGTGAGTGTTCTTTACGGAAGGACATTTCTATCAAACTATACCTATCATGGAGATAGATAATCCATTGTGAACCTGCTTTTTGGCACTGTCCCCTGCTTCTGGCATTTCTGTGGGATGTGCCTGGACCACAGCATTACCAGCTAAAGAAGGCAGATAGCCGCTGGGTGGGTGTTAATGTGAAGGGGACCCTGCGATTCTGCCAAGGAGATTGCACTGAGTGACTGTAAAGAGCAGCTGGCACAGGTTGAACAGCCATGGGAGTAGCCAGTAGGACGGACCACGATGTTCTTTAGCAGCATGGCAGTGAGTATGGCCTGACGAAACAACTGCACATTGCCCTGTAACTCAGCCTGATCTTCTTGGAGAGTGCTGCTGTACCTCATCCGTCAAGCAAACAACTCCACTGGCTCTGATTAAGGAACCTTTCTGTGCTGGCTGTATTGGGAGCTCAGTTCTCTCTCTCTAGGGATTTGCCTTATTAAATCAGCTGCTATACCTTGTTTGAACCTTTTAGCTGACGCTGCCCTAGGTCAAAGGAATCTCGTATGAAGACACAGCAGTAGTGAGGCTACCGTGTTTCCTGGTGGGGGTGCAGGACCTGCCATGCAGAGAGAGTTGCTGTCTCTGAAATTTGGTAGCTGAGTGCTAGTGGAGACTCAAAGACTGTCTCCTCAAATCAAGGATCAACCCAAAAATGTCTACCTTTTATTATATGAGTGAAACCATTTTTGTCCTCCCACTGCTGGGAGGTGATAGACCAGAGAGTTGTTCAGAATTGGCTTCACTGTTTGAATTGTGAGACAAGAGGCCAGTTTGCAGGATCACAGAGCAGGGCAGCTGCCAGCCCTCGTCAGGACTCAAGACATGATGCAGTGCTCGGACCAGTGTGTGCCTGGGTCTCAGCTGCTGCCCTGCCTCTACGTGGTAGCTGTCAGCGAGGTAGGGAAGACTGATCTGACTTGGTGGGGTGTTTTAGTCTGGAACCTGGGAAGGGCAATGTTGTTGCATTGTAACTTTTCCTTTTTTCCTCCTTTCCTTATGCCTTGCATTCCTGCCCTAGATGGCTTTATCTGACACCTTAACCAGAGTCCCCCTGGTAAATTAACTTTTTTGGTACTGCGCTTCTCTATAATGCTCTCTGCATCCTACTGGCAATTTGTCACTTTACTGAACGTTTAACTGATGTATCATGAAGATCATTGCAGGTGGATATCTTTACAATGCCATTCATACATGGCTGATAGCTCTTAGTACATTCTTAAGACACTGAACAGAACTGGTGCTGGCGACTTGGCTGTGTTAGCAGTGTGTGCTGTTTGAAGTTGAGAAACATTACCAGAGTGCTTTTGCTAATTGCCTTCAAGCAAGAGCTGTGGTTCTTAGTTTGCATTGTCTCAAGAGTTTTGGGCAGCTCTGGCAAGTTTGTCATTGTGTAAAATACCTTCAAACCAGAACAACAAAGAGGTGTTTAGAGTAGTGTGGCACACCAGGAGCCACCAGCCAGCACAGCACCTGTCCAGCTGTTGGAAGGTAGTGAGAGGGTATGCCTGCACTTGTACCAGAGAGCTGCCATGGGCTTGACACGGTTGGTACCTTGTTCCTCTTCCGGCTTTGTTCCCTGCAGGGGTTCCAGGGCTTTGGGTTTGGCGATGGAGGGTTCCAGATGTCATTCGGCATTGGGGCCTTTCCCTTTGGAATATTTGCAACAGCCTTCAACATCAACGACGGGCGGCCACCTCCAGGTACCTCCAGGGCTGCCACCAGCCCCTTTCTCCCTGCTGAGTGACAGAGCTGCCTGAGCAGCGAGTACATCAGTGCCGTACACAAAAGACGAGGCACAGCACCCAGCAGAGGGTACAGAGCCTGGCACACGTGTTTTGTACAAGTGCCTCTGTGAGAAGTATGTTTGGCACTTCCGTGTTGTCTGCTGATGGCCCTCCTGAGAGGACAGCAGAACTGGAGAGGGACAGTGGCACAGGAGACTTCTCCCCAAATGTCTCTGCACTCCAGCAGACTCCCTCTGAGAACTGAGACAAATTGGGCTAGAGTGTGTGGAGACCCTTCTCTTGGAAACATCAGGAAAAGACCATTTCCTGAAAGATGAGAAGGAAAAATTGAATCTGGTGCACTGTACCACAAAATAATGACATCAAAGATTGCTCCTTTTTCCAGAAATGCATGAGGCAAACTGTTCCACAGGCAGTAACTTCCTGGTGAAAAGATTTCACTTGGTTTTAATGAAGAAAAAATGTTTCATTACTCCAAGTGCTGGCCTTGCTCTCTAAAACTTAAGTAATCCCCAGAAAACCTCCTCCCACCTGCACTGAGGTTACCTGTTTGCACCGGAAAACCTACTGCGCAGGACTTTCTGGACTCCCTCTGTGACAGGTTGTGCTTGGCAAATCATCTTCAACATGTAATATGGTGTAGGGATTGTGAGAAACAGAAACGCATTCTTCATGGCACATTCATGTTGCCAAGCACTCTGCTGCCCTTGGTTCAAATTAACTTGCTTAGAAACTATGCTTTAGTGTGCACTGAAGATAATGTGTAGAGGTGTGACTGAGCTGAGCAGTATCTAAATAGGTGCTGTTGGAACAGCTGTAATTACACCAACTCATTTGTCTGTTCTCCATCTGTGGTTCAGGAGGGCAGTTCCAGAAAGGCTCAGTTTGAGCTTCAGAGCTTCTGTACTTTTCTGACTTCTCTTGGTCTTGGCTGTTTCACCATTTCCTTATTCAGAGATTTTTAATGGGGAGGAGTGTGCAGGGAGAGGTGGTGAAAGTTCCTTAGGATGGAAACAGTAAAGTTAGCTCAGCAGTCAGCAGTGAACCAAGCAGCGAAGCTGGCTCAGCACTGTGCCCTGCTCCTCCGAGCAGACCTGTGTGTGCTCTAGCACTTGGAGCTGCCTGCTGCTCTGACTCATAAGCAGGTTTAGTAGAGTCCTGCTTTGGGGAGCTGATGCTCAACTTCCTTCTGATTTTCCAGTATGGCTCACCAGTCTGAGGGTAGGAAATGGGACTAGGTTCTCGCCAAGTAGTTTCTCAACGAATAGATGCCTTCTGTATCCATGTTTGAATGCATTATGTTCAGAGCACACATGATTCTGAAGTAGGCCTGAACTGGTTTCTGTGCTTTGTTTTCCAGCTGTTCCAGGGACTCCTCAATATGTGGACGAGCAGTTCCTCTCCCGCCTCTTCCTGTTTGTGGCCCTGGTGATAATGTTCTGGCTTTTGATTGCATAAATCTTTCCCATTTTTCCATATATGTGTGGCCATCGAGGCCACCAAAACAGTTACAAACTGCATCTCCATCCCATTTTACACTTCTTGGTGTCTGGTTCTGTAACTAACTGTGGGCTTCAGGAATTGGTGGTACCACAGCACAATGAGGAATTTCACATTCTGCACCAGAGCTGGAAATTAAACATTGGTTAAAAAGCATGTTGCAGCTCAGCTGTCTTGTACAACAGGTCGCTGCCACAAACTGTTGGCTGAGCTTTGAGCCCCACTCCTAAGAGGAGCGTTGCTGTGAAACCCTGTGCCAGTCAGTGACACCAGGCTTATGTCAAAGACAATTGCACCAGGGTAAACTGGGAAGGTAAGGAGCTCCTGCAGTGGGATCCCTGTCTCACGCTTGGCAGCCACAATGAATCTGCCAGAGCTGCGGATGTCGTTTAGAGTCCTCACGTCAGCAGCCAGCCTGCTGCAGGAAATGCTCTGCGGCACTGCTGGGACTCTGGGCACAACACACGGTGCAAACGGAGCCAGGTCTGCAGACTGGTTTCTTTCCTTGCGGCTGTTTCCCGGCATGGTGGAAAGCCCCTCCTGAAGTGGCTCTGGTGGCTGTCAGAAGAAGGAATGCAAACCTATGCTGCAGTTTTGTAAAGCCTGACTTTGCTGGAGCCAGACACTGGGAGCCTCTTGCGGTGGAGCCGGGCAGGGCTGCTGAGCAGTAGAGCACAGCTGCCTGCCTCACCCTCAACAGTCAGTGTTGTCCTCCTTGGTTCTGCACAGCAGCCCGGGGCTGCGCCCCTGGAAAATCCCCTCACAACCTTGTCACTGTAGCTGCGACTATTCTGCCCAAGGCTTTGAGACTCTACACATGGTGATGTACTCCAAATAAAATCCTATTACAGATCTGAGATCAGCTTGTTTGGGGAGAGAAACGAAAGGCATCTTTACCCGAAGGCTGATGTTAAAGTTGTCACACTGTAAAGTTATAGAGGAGGAAAGCTGAGGTCCTGCATTTGGTAGCGCCGGCCATGGCAGGGAATGCTTGGAAGAGCTGCTCTCTGCAGGTGTGTACAGCAGAATGGCTGCAGTGCAAGACTCTCTGCGGTGTCTACCAAAGATAATACCTGAAGTGCTAGAGGATCTCACAGCCATTTCTGTACTGAGGGGAGAATATCTGAGGTTTGGAATCCTGTTGGGGATACAGCTTTGAAGAGTCTTTGTGTAGATTCCTTCAGAACAGCAGATAGGAGATTTCCTGCCAAGATGAACAGTTTGCGTGTTTTCTCTGACCAGGCAAATTCCATTTCTTTTCTCTTGCAGTTTTTAGGTTCTTTTGATCCAGATTGCTGGCAGTCATAATGATTTCCTGCAAGGTTGATGTGACTTCCCTGGCAGTAGACTGATGGCTGACAAGCCACAAGAAGCTTTGTTTTGCTAGCTAGACGGTTTCTAGTGTATGGATAAGGGTCCTGGGCAGGACACTCTAATTGTCTTAGAAGCTTACTTATGTAATTGTAAACTGTTTGCTTTTAGTATCAAGGCAGAGGATGGCTGAAGTTTAACTTGCCTACCTCCAAAATTCCAAATGAATTGGCAAGTGGAATGTTGGAAAACTCCTGTAGTGTTTTGCTGTATCTGGTCAAATTTATACCTGACCTAAAGATAATCTAGCAGAATATATGGCTCAGCTGTAAGTGTTTGAAGTGGTGCTTCAGCTCTGGTTGTGTGTCACATTGGAGAAGCTTAACTTTTTCTGTTTATGGTTCACCTCAAGTGTGTTGTTAACCGGGACCCTTCTCGGGAGAAGAGCTGCTGGTGGCCGTCTGCAGCAGCGTGCCGCAGTGCTGGCTTCCCTGCGCGAGCAGACAGCGCCACCTGCTGCTGGGAGGGCCGAGTTGGCGTGGCACTGGGAGGGCCGGCTCGGGAGCTCGCCGCTGGAACAGGGCTGGACCGGGGCGGAGCAGTGTCCCTTTAGAGGCTTTTTCCGATAAAAAGGACAGAAAAGTGACTGTAAGAGTTTCAAGCGGTATTTAAAGTGATTTTAACTAACACTTATATTTTAAAATACAGAATTTTAACGCCTTTGGGTTTTTTCCATCTACTGGATTTAGGTGGAGGTGGCTGCAGAAACACGACTGAGATTTCTTATTTTCTGGCAATCCAAGAACGCCATAGTCTGAAAGTGTTAACACTTCTGTCCCTACCTTTTTCTTGGTGTTTTGTATCGTACCACTTCCTCTCCTTGTACTTGGACTGCACACAGCCCATCATGGCTCGTTTAGTGCATTACCGTTACTGTTCACTAATTTTCACTGTTGTGAAAGTGATTTAGAATTAAAAAAATGGTTTTACATTGACCGGAGTGCCGCCGTCCCTTTCTGCTTAGCAGACGGGCTGAAGTGAGGTACCTGCCTCGAAGTCAAGGAGCGGCGGAGCCCGCTGCTGGCCCCTGCCTCAGGAAGCGGAAGAGCAGGCCTTAGTCCTCCCTCCCCGCGGTGGTGGTACCGGAGTGGCCGGGCCTTCCCGGAGCAGGCCTGGGCCCAGCACGGGAGCTGCCCTATCCGCCACGGCAGGCACTCCCATTGGTGTTCGCCGCGGAAGGGGCGGGGCAGCCCTCGCCGAGCAGCGCGGGATGGAGTGGCGGTGGGCGTGTGCCGATTGGCCTGTGGCGAGGAAGAGGGCGGGGCGCCAAGCTGCGATGGCGGCGCCGGGAGTGGGCGGTGCAAGGAGCGGAGGGGTGGGGCGAGGCGGGGCGGCGCGAGGAGCGGAGGGGAGGAGTGGGGCGGCGCGGCGCGGCGCGAGGTCCCGCGCCAGGTGCGGGGTGCCCGTGCCGCGCGTGCCGGAGCGCTGACGTCAGGCGCAAGCGAGCCCCGGGGCGGTGGCGAGGCCGGAGCAGGATGGAGGAGCTACTAGGTGAGGCCGCCGGCTGGGGCCGCCCTCCGTGACAGCAGGGCGGGAGCGCGTACGAGAGGCCGCCGCTCTCCGCCAGCCGGGCGGCCGTTATGCGGGCGCCGATCCATTGGTGGGGCGGCAGATGCGGGTCTTGAGGGGCCTCGCCCGCGGGTCTCGGAGCCTGCACCCTGGCTAAATAGCAGCCTATGTGCCGTTCCTGGGAGCCGGCCGGCGGGCGGCCTCCGCCGCTCTGCGGGCACATGCGCGATTCCGGGGGAGCCTGCCCGGGCTCCGGTGCGGTGAGCTCCGGGGAAAGATGCGGGGATGGGGTCGGCTTCCTGCCCTGAGGGCGGCCGGCTGCCGGGGCCCGCTGCTCGCTCTTGTCCTGTCTCCGTCCTGCTCTGTGCCGGGTCCTGCCGAGGCTCGGTCGCTCTAGCCGCCGCGAGGGCTGGCCGGTGCCCGCTGCGGCTGGAGGAGCTGCTACTTTTCCTCGCTAACCGCCTGTGTAACAGCCCCACTAACAGCCCCAGTGTCCCGGGAGACCTGACGGACCTGCTGCGTTGATTGTGTCCGTTTGCTTTTCCTTCACACTATTTCCTGCTCTATTTTTTTTAATTTCCGTCCCATCTTCTGGACACTGAAACAATTTCGGTCGGACCCGGCGCTGTTCGCTTCCGTTTGTGAGCAGTTGGCCTTGCCGGGTGCAGTTAAGCAGATGTAACACGACGGAGTGAGGCGAAGCTACCTGGAGGTGAGAAGTTCAGGTGCAGACCGCTGTGCGAGGCCCGCGGAGGCACATCTGTGTCGTTTGCTCATCTGTGCTGTACTGATGGTCTTTGAGTTCCCTTCAAGAAGCTCTGTTGTCAGCGCTCCCATTCGTGTCCTGTGCCAGTGGCACTAACCGGGAGCAGCCGGGCTGCGGGATGGCTGGTCGGGGTGTCGGTAGCACCGCAGCGGTTCCAGGAGTTAGCGGGCGCTGGGCGCCTGCGCCTTGGGGGCACGGCCGCGCCTGGCTCTGCCTTTCCTCTCCGAGCCTGCTCGCAGTGCTGCACAGCAGCTGCCTCGCAGAACAGTGTCAGCCTTTGCCCGTTTCTCCTAACCCTTGCTTTGTTGTGCAGGTCTGAGGTCAGGTGCAACTCTCAGTGCTCTAGCGAGCAAGAGGGTGTAGGTGCGCTCCCAGGTGTGGAGCTGGTGCAGCTGGAAACTGAAGTAGCAACTCCAAAGGTCACATTTGAATTAATCCAATCTAGCCCTAGTGCCCGGTATAGAGACTTCCATGGGTGCTACCTCTCTGCTGGTGAGGGCAGCGCTTGCTTGTGGCCGTGCAACACTTGTTTTGCTCTGAAACAGGTATTTGTGTAAAACGTCGAGGAGATCTGCACCTTGGGTACTTTTAAATGTTGCTGTTAACGTATGGGGAGGGCACAGCAGACTGAGGGCCCTCCCCAAACATTACCCAATGGGAGAAGTCGTTTGGGTAACTTCAAGGAACTCAGCCTTGCTGTCAACTTGACTGAGCAATTGACAAGTTTTAGCATTCGCTGGGAAATGGAAATCCCTGGCTGGTGGTTTTCATCTTCAAGGGCACTTCTTTCCTTATGCAACCTCATGGCAAGCAAACTTCTGGTAGCTGGAAGAAGGCGGTTCTAGATCTGCCCCTGGCACCGTGCTGTGCTCGTCTCACTCCTTGGCTCTTCATGTGCCCACACAGATCTTTGGGGTTTGGGCAGCATTTGTCTGTGTACCAAATGCTCTTTGTGTGTGAGTTTTCACTCTGTTTCACCTATCTTACGTGCTTCTCAGTGTCTGCCTGTCCTTGGGTTTTCTGGCAGAAGCTATTGCCAGTGTTTTCTGAAAGGGCACTGGGCCACTAGTAAATACCCCTCTGGCTAAGGCTGGGGGCAGTCTGGTGTTGGCTGAACAGCCTCTACAGGAATATTCATTCAAGTGCGTAATTCCTTCCTGGTATTCAAGTGTTCTGTGCTGAATGAAGGTTGCCTCTCCTCTTTCAGTTCTGGGAAATCCAGTTAATTATCCAAATGAGTGCAAACCTCATGTGCTGAGTCAGTGGCACGGGGAAGCAGCAGCGTGGCTGCCTGGCCTAGCCTGGTCCTGGCGATTGTTACCCTCGATCTCTGCCTTCCCAGAATCACTGCTATGAAGAACAGCATAGCTGTAGCTGAGCTGCCCTCTGAAGAGTCAGAATGCTTTGTTCTGCAGGACGGAGAGGAGCAGAGGGGGTTGCTCTGTATGGAGGAAAAAGATATCTATAAGATGCCCAAGTCTTGAGTTGGGAACTCTGCTCTGTGGCATTACAGACATGGCTTAACTCTGTGTGTGCAGGCTTTCCTGCGAGCACTCTGCTTTAAGGGATGCGGCAATGCCTGCTTGCTGTGATGTAAAATATTTGTGTTGTGTCACTTTGTTCCTGCATGTAGGTGGAGAAGTCTGGAGATGCCTGGGATGTGGAGACAGCATTGCTGCTGGCCAGCGCCTCTACAAGACTGTCAATGAAGCTTGGCATGTTTCCTGTTTCCGGTAGGTAAAATTTTAGCCCCTTCAACTCTTCTGGTGCTGTTCTGCTGCCTCAGAACCTGGTGGATAAATTATTAACAGGGAGTTTTTGCTGCCATCTCTGTGCCTGGCCCGTGCCAGGGGCTGTTGCAGAGCAATTGCATGCCCTCGTTTATGGGCCTGCTTCGGTGCTCTCAGCAGCACTCTGGAGCTGACTTTGAGTACCCCCAGCAGATTGGCACTGCCTGGCCAAGTGCGGCCATGCTGATGCAGACATGTCCAGGAATACAGATAAGGGGCAAGTGAAAGCTGGGATTGACTGCTGCTGGCAGAAGCCAGGGTTTGCATGTTTGTCTTCAGCTGCATTCCAGAGCAGCACCCAGGCAATTTGGCGAGCCTGATGCGTTTTGCACGTGGGCTAGATACAAGGGGGGCAGCAGGGCACTGCTGTCATGGCAGAGGGAGAGCTGCCTGTTACTTCCTCTCCTTTTCAGGCTATTAAGCCATACAAACCTAGGAAACCTGTCAGTTCATGTTGCTGGCAGCAAGGACAAAAAGGGCTCTCTGACATGCTCCTCATCCTGGCAGAGGGAGTAATGCCTCTCATTGGTGTTTTATGAATAAGCAGCCCTGGTTTTGTGCTCCAGAGTCACACTTGTCAGGGACCTGTATTTTTGAGAGCAGTCAAGTACCTGCAGCTTCCATTGGCTTCAGCATTGGCTTGAATCTGCAGAAGGTAGTGCTTGGACAGTGTTGAAACAGATGTGGATAAAGGTGCAGCTTTGGATGAGCATTTGCAATGCCAAGGTAGGCATCTACTGTCCTGTCTGAAAAAAACAACCCCCCAACAACCCCCCCAGCAAACAGCTCAGCTTTGTTGATGTGAGGGTTATGGTTAGTGGTGGATTAAAAAAGGCCAAAGCACAGCATGCTGGCAGAGCAGTCCTAGCTGTGTTGGCCTGGGATGTGCTGCAGCTGAGGAGGACTCATCGCTAATTGTAGTTACAGTTTTGCATCGCTGCAGATCTTTCAGCTTTCTGCTGTGTTGAGTGTTCATGTTTAGCTGTGTTGAATCAGCTTCTCCTAGCCCTGGTCATCTCTTCCCCTCAAAGATCCAGTATCCTCTCGGTGAGCTTCCCTAGATTCCACCAGTAGCCATACCCAAACCTGTCTGTGTTACTAAGTCTTTCTTTCTTGCCTTTGGAGGTATTTCTGTTATGGGTCTTGGTTTGCAAATGTGTTGGTGTTTCTTTTGCTGTTGCTGCTGTGGAGGTGGATCACACACTCGGTGCAGAGTCTGCTGTTGTCTGCTGTACAAGTGCAGGTGCCAGCTTTTCCCCTGGGCTGTGCAGCAGCTCTCAGCATTATCTGTTGTGCTTCTCTCCTGCTCTGTGCTTTTGGCTCGGTCTAGCACCCAGCTAAGCTGCCATGCTGAACAAACAATTGGAACCTGCAGTAAAGGAAGCTCCCCTTCCCTTCTCCCTAGTTCCAGGGTAGGCCTGTACATGGAAACACATTTTCAGTTTGCACTCTGTTCCCCTTTTTCTTCAGTTGTCCTAAGCCTCACTGAGCAGCAGTCTTGTGCTTGATGTCCCAAAGGCAAACTTTAACCAGGCTGTGCAGGTAGGAGCCTTTGGCTGCTGGAAGCTATGAGTTCAGGCAGCTCTTGTGGAGTGTTTTTCAGTCTTCATGTGGATTAGCAGACTCCCTGACCTGGCACATCGTTGCTCTAATGCTCCTTGGCACTGCTCCAGGCTCCTTAGCTCTGTTTATTCTTGGTCAGGCTAGGCTGCTGATCGCTTGGCACCGGCG
Source organism: Eubucco bourcierii (assembly GCA_013396675.1). Lineage (NCBI taxonomy): Eukaryota > Metazoa > Chordata > Aves > Piciformes > Ramphastidae > Eubucco > Eubucco bourcierii. Next base: position 405,457 of record VWZE01025984.1, on the reverse strand, counting down.
GTGGCTGACGTACATGTGTGTCTCTGAGGACTTCAGGGTTTTGTCATTTCCCTCCTTCCTCAAGCTGCATGTACAGGAGCTTTGTCTCTGAAACCAGTGTTTGCTCTGGTGTGAGCAGAGATGCAACCAAATCCCTAGTCTCATGTATATTGGGCATTGAAAAGTGGGCTTTGGCCCCTGGTCCTTAGACTTGGATCCGATGACCTGGATCTGACTGAGGAAGTTTCTTACACATTTCTGCTTTGAATTGACTCTGAATGTCCTTTGGTGCTTCTGCATTCTGTTCAGATTGTAGACCCATGTAAAGGTCCTTTCGCTGCCACACCGCTCCACTGGATGTGGAGCTTACAGTGCACAGAACTTCACATGCCACACCAAGGAAGGGAAAGAAAGAAGTGGGAAGGTGTCTGCTTGCTGGCTCTGGATCTCTGTTACCTGCAGGGGTTATTGGAAGAGCTGCTTTTTGGACCCAAAGCTTGCTGTTCTTACTGCTTTGAGTCCGGCTTTTACCCATAGTATGAAACAGACACTGCCTTGAATAACCCCTTGGAATAAAGCATTGAGACCTGGTGTTTGGTTGTAATTTTTTTTTTTCCGTCCCTCACAAGTAAAGAGAGGTGAAATTAAAGACAGCTCCCTCTTTCTGTAGGGATGTTGCCTATTTGGGCTGAGAAAACTGGGATGTAGCTCCATGGTTTAATCTTAAAGTCATGGTATTTGTTAAAAATCTTGCTTTGACTACTTGAAAGCCATGAATTCAGGTCAAGCCTGTTGAATAAACCCAGGTGGAAAATGCTTTTGGATCCACATGAAGAGAGTGTCTCGGAATGGCAGTAGGAATTCCTGCTGTACTGGGGTGCTTAAGCACTTTATAGGAAGGAAGACAGCTGCTGTTCAGTTCCTTCCTAACTGTGCAGTAACAGAGGATGTGCATTACTGTGGTCTATAAAATAAACCAATTTAAGTAGCTAAGCAACACCAGCTTGCTGCAGAAATGCCAAACAGAAGCCAAAGCAAACACATCAGGAAAACTGCTCACAGGGTATCTTCAGTGCCAGCTGCTGGAGCCGACGGGTTACTGATGGTGTTGCAGTTACAGCTTTAGCTGGAAACTGCTTTCTTTGTACCAAACCTGCTCGATTGAAAGCTGAAAACCACCAGGACCTTGGCAAGCAGAAAGGCTCCTCTTCCTGTTCTGACGGAGGAAAGGAGAGCAGGGCAATTTTGCATGAATCCAAAATGTTTCATTAGTGTGTTTTAAAAAGTATATGTGTAATGAAATAGCTTGATACCAAGTTAGCATGGACGACTCACTGTATGACCAAAATTGCTTGGGAGCTCTGCGTTCCCGTGCTGGAGTATCAGTCAGTGGTAAGGTGACTTTGCAGTAGAAGATACTGGCTGAAATTAAATCTACTACTGAAATCATTGAGAAACTGTTTCCACTTGTGGAAAAAAAAAAAAAAGTCTAAAGTAATAAAACTTATTTAAACAAATTTAGTTAAAATTGCAGCATTGCCCCAAGTTGACTCAGTTCACCTGACAGTGCTGAGCGTTCAGGTGCTTACACTGCTTCTCAGTGTGGTGCTCCGTTGCAGTGCCTGTTAGCTGTAACCAGCTGCAAGCTGAAATGCAGCAGTTTTGTAACCAGCAAAAGGTCGTTTGCTCTCCATGAGCACTCTGAAAAAGTGGAACAGGTTGGCAGTGCAGAAGAACTCCTGGCCTGGTCTCCTGCAAGGGTTCTGAAGCGAGTCTGAAACCAGTTCTCCTTCTGCCTGTCTCTCAGAAGTGGACCAAGGCTACAGGTAGATTGTCCCCAGAATCTCTGCCACGTGCCCACTGTGTGCTCTCTGCAGCTGCCGGCTGCTGGTAGCAGGACTAGATGGGCTGTCCGTGCAAAAGGGGGATGCTCTCTGTGCTGAGTGGTGTGCTCGGTGTGCTCAGCAGCCCTTAGGCAATCACCTCCCTTCCTCTCCCCTTTGGGGGCGGGGCACCTTGTGCCGAGCAGCTATGTACTTGGTTAAACCTGTTTTGGCAGTTGCAGGGTAAGCTGGGGTACTTCTGAGGGTGTTTTCTGTGCCTCATAGGATATCTACCTAATTTCAACTTAAGTTTGGAGCAAGTAGTTGCTATGGCTTTGGAATGATCCAGAAACTGATCACCTGATAATCTCCTGTCACCCCAGGTTTTCAATCTACCAGACTATGACATTAGCACTTAATTATCATTAGTGTTACAAGCTTCTGTCTGCTATCTTCAAAAGTCCCTCTTGTTGCAATTTAAATTGGTCTGCTCCAGTTATGCTCACAGCGAGCATGCAAAAGAAGCTCTGTCCCCCTCCTGCTACTCAGTTAAGCTTTTCTTGTCTGAAAGCAGCATTCCTGTCTCACTTCAGTCTCTCCTAGACCCGAGGAGCCCTGAACCTGGCTATTTTTCAGAGACTGTTTTCTGGACTTTGGATCATTCCTGTTGGTTCAAGCTGTTGGGCACAGGCCTTCGTCCAGAAACTGCTTCTTCCTCACAGATAACAGGACAAAGAGATCTGCAGTGCCAGGATAGGAAGCTCAAGAGTACAAATGTTGACAACTAAAGATGTAATCAAAGATGTGTGTTAGGTTACTTTGAAATGTGGGGATGTTTGATGCTCTGAGTCTTCCTTTAGCTTTCCAGCTGTGAACACAGGTTTGTGCACACAGCAGCTGGATTCAAACCATCAAAGCAGGGGAAAGATCAGTAGTAACAGAAGGCACTTAATGATGGCAGAAGCAGGAGGACAAAAGTCTCTTCTTTCCCTGTATTCTCCAGTTTCTGTCAGTTACAGAAAGCTAATGACAGAGCTGAGAGCTGAGAGCTCCTCTCCGGTGGTCCAGCAGACTCCTGGGAAAGCCTTCCTGGCTGCTTCTCTGTAGGCACTGAATCTCACCAGCTCACTCTGGGATTTAGGGGAAATAGTTGCTAAGTGCCTGTTTGTGCACAGGTCACTGTGACTGTTCGGGAGTTTAAACATCCAAAGGAACAATGAGGCACTCTGCAGGTGGAAATTCCACTGAGGAATGTGGCATTCCTCAGGAATCTATCAGCTGCCGGACATCAGTGAGGACCTTTATACTTAAGGAGGAGCTGGCATTCCAGTCCACCCTTCTAGCTGAGGGGTGCAGCTTGCCCTTTAGGGCCTGGTTATCAGAGCATTATACCTTCAAGGCAATGAGAGTCACTCCCACAGGCCATGTGTGCTGGGCTTGCCGCGGGAGGGAGGTAGGATCTTGTCCTCAGCAGCCTGCAGGGACAAAGGCAGCAGGTGAGGAAGAAAATGAAGGTGCAGAGGTGTGAGTGCCAGTCTCCTTGCCAGCTGTGCTGCATAAAAATTGTCTCCCCCCATGATGATGTGCTTGGTGATGCTGGCTGCCAAGTTCAGATCACTGTATTGGTCCCAACTTCTGCTGCTGCTCAGCAGTAAGTTGCAGTGATGGAGATGAGTCTGGCCTCTCTGTGGTTTAGTTTGCTCAAGAGCAGGAGCTTTGCCCCTGAGGTATCTGCATGTCACAGTGGGCTTAGTTTCAGGAGCTTATGTCTTTCACCAGTAGCAAAGCACAGTGTAAATGCCTTGGAAATACAACGAGGTGTTGGGATGGTGCCGAAGCAATGCCTCCACACTGCACCTGTGCAGAAGCAGACTTGCTCCAGACTCTTCAGGCATCCAGCAGATGGCTTTTCCCCAGATATACCAGTCTTGCAGGTCCCGAAGTGCTCTGTGTGTGTGAGTGAGGGCTGGCAGCTGTGCTGCTGGGCAGCATGACCTGTGTAGCAGAGGGCTCTGGATGTGCCTCCACCTGGTTTAAGATGTCCATCACTGGAGTATCTCTGCTCCATGGTGCCTTTCTGTGGTGGTGAGACTGGAAGGGCTGCAACCCCGTTTGCAACACGAAAGCTAATGACTCGAGTGTGTGTGTGTGTGTGTGTGTGTGTGTGTGTTCACTTGTTCCTTTTTATTTGGTCCTTGTTCCTTTTTATTGACTTCTGGTAAAATTTAATGTACAATCCTAAACCATAGCAAGGAATGCAACCCCCTGTGATGTCTGCGTGTTTGTGGTGGAAATGCTGTCAGCATTTGCAAGAAAGAAGATGCTGATAGCTTATTTCAGTTGATGAAAAAGAAATCTGCTTGGGTGCAGCCTGGCCCTAGGAGATGCTATCAATGAAANGCATTTCTGAAGGAGAGTCATTCGGGCAGGAATTCAGAGCTGGAGTGTGTGAAGGTATTGGCACCTTTTCCAGAGCCCTTTTTTTCGGGGCCCTTGTGTTCTCCAGTGGCTGGTAGAGACAATAAAACCGGCAAGAAGTAACAAGAGCCTAGGAAAAAGTAAGTTAGTGGCTGCTGCCGGGGCTTGCTGCGAAAGTTAAATAATTTTGATAAGCTGTTTCCTGTTTAAATAAACATTCTACTATGTGTCCTTTGGATTTAAGGAAGTCTCAGACAAAATCCCTTCCCTGTCGCTTGGCTGTCTGGGTGGTTTCTATGGCTTTGAAGTTGGGCTTTATCTGCTGGCCTCATTCAGACTAGCTGTTGATTATCGCCTCTGCCAATCAGAGGTTCAAAGCTTCTGACTGCCGAGCTGGGATTTATGGGCTCGCGGGGAAACCCCCTTGGAGGGAGCTGAGCCCACGGCGGCAGAGCCGTGGGGAGAAGCTTTTGTCTCCGGTGAAGGTGGGCAGGAGGGGCTGCGCCGGAGCCGTCTGTGCCGCTGGGCAGTGCGGAGCGCCGCGGCCGGGGAGCGCTGGCCCGCGTTCAGCACGCAACGTATAGGCGATGTGGGAGCCCAGAGTGCATTCCTAGACGCAGACTCACCGAGCTGCTACTTCCAGTGGAGCTGTGTGCAGTGTCAGGAGGAATTAGAGCCGTGCTGGCACCGACGGCCACATCGGCCTCTGCAGTAGCAGCAGCCTTCACTGCGCTTTTACAGCCAGGCTGAACTGCTCTGAAGAGATGGGGGAAAAACTAAAGGTGGATGCTTATTAAAAGTGAAAAACCCAAACAAAGCCAGAAAACACCCAGCCCAAAAAGCTGCCTGGCTTTCAGCTTAGGTCAACACTGAACCTTATCCCAGCCCCAAGCTGGGAACAATATGCCAGCTGAGAGCAGCACCTCCAGTAGAAGCAGAATGAAGTACTCTTGCCTCTGGAACAGAGCACAGCATGGTTTCAGGCGGTGTTCTGGCATGCCAGGCTTTGCTGGCTGAACAGAGGTGGGAGGGCTCCATGCAGCAGCACGTGTTTGTTGCTAAGTGTCTTGCAGACAACTTTAGCTGATTAGGCCACTAGAGATCACACTTGGCTTCAGAGCAAGCAAAATGCTGTAACTACAAGTGTTGCAAGCAGCCGGGGACCTTATCTCTGCTTATTTATCCCTCAGCTTTCATTCAGGAGCTGGGGATTGGGTTAAATGATTGCAGTGATCTCTGTTACAACAGTCTTGGGAAGAAAGTTCTTTTTCCTGGGTAGAAGCAGACTGGGAGTTGTCCTCCTGCAAGAAGGCGAGCAGACTGTAGGTGCTGTGAGGGGGTTACGAGGGCAGGTAGCAGACATTAACTGGGTGTTTGGAGATGTGGTGAGTTGTCTCATCAAACTCTGTTGCTTCTGACTGCCCGGCAGCCTGTGCCGCTGCCGCAGAGCTGGCACCTTTACACACCAGGCTCTCTTGCTACCTGTCAGCACTGGCTCAGGCAGCCTGCCCATCCCGCCTAGTGCAGAGGTAGAGCTTATTCAGCCTCTAGAGTCACACGCTGGCCTCCAGCAAAGGCTCCTCCTCCCCTCCCACCCTTGGGTGGAACCAGAGAGGGGAAAAGTTGACAATAGTTAGCAGGCAGTAGAGCTCGCAGGGGCTCTTGCAGAAGCATGCCCAGCTAGCCCCGTTAGCAGCTGTCCTGTCCCTCCCAAGGCGCCGCTGCTGAGTGCAGGGAAAGATGGTTGAAGCCATGGGAGCCTGCAGTCTGAAAGGGAACGATCAGCCGAGACACCTGACATTCCCTGGGCAGCTTCAAAGACCGGCGAAGCGTCTGAATCAGCGCAGGATCAAATGAGCAGGGGCTGCTGCCATGCGGGCAGAGCCGAGCTGTGCGGAGGCAGTCGAACTGGTTTGCGGCTGAGCTGGTTCCTCCAGTGCCCAGGATGGGAAGTTATTTGTCGGCCCCAGCTTACTTCGCGCCCAAGGAACCCTTTCGGTGAGTCCCGTCAGGGGTGGCCGTGGACCCCAGCGTGCCCCCCGCTCTGCTGGCAGGCGGCAGGACGCCGGGAGCGGCTGGCTCGGGCGTTCCTGCTGCCAGGCTCCGCAGCGATCCGGTGCGAGGGGCGGGCACCTGTGCCGCGGGGCAGCCTCTGTGGAACACAGGCGAGCGGGCTCCCTGGCAGAGCAGTGCTGTGCCCCTGCCCTTCCCTGGCTCCCTGTGGTTGGACGCGGTGCAGGGAGAGGTGAGGTGCTGCGGCTCGAGGTGAGATCATCTACGGAGCATGGTCTGGCCTGAGAACGGGACTCGGGATCCCTGCAGGAGACTGGAGACGGGCACTGCGCTGCCCTTGGGTGCAGAGAATTCTTCTGATGCTGTATTTCGGGTTCTATTAACAACCTTTCTTGGCCCAGTTGAACTAACGAGGCTGGGAGAAGATTGCAGCTTCGATTGTATGCTCTCTCTGCCGTGAGCACAGCCTGGACCGTGGCAGCCACTGATGTGCTGATGAGGTGGGTGGATGGGGAAAGGCACAGCTTGCAGTTTGATTGTCTCCCACCCATCCCCTCCTCTGGGATTTGCTCGTTATTGATCCTGTTCCTGCAAAAACTTTTGCACTGATTTGGGAGTCAGGAGCCTTTTGCTAAACTCGTTTAGGCAGCATTTCCTTCCAGAAGGAAAGGGAGCAGGCACTGATGTGCAGCATGTGTGGGACATGGTCCTAAGCCTTCCCCTCGGCCTGTGGAAATGGCTCTGCAGAGACAGGGCTTTAACCCTCTCTTCTCGTGCGTCGTTTTCTGGCATCTCTTCTGTCTTTTCCAGTGTCTGCTTTGGAGCCAGTGTGCACACCTCTGCTAATCTGAGCCGAGGAACCTTTGTGTTAGCTGTGGGCTGATGTGCTGCGTGCTGCAGCTCGCCGTGTGCCACTCTGTGCCTCCCCCCTCTGCCTGCAGAGCTGGGACTGCGGCTCTTGTCCAGCGTTAACTGATCCAGCCAGACAGTGTGTGCCAGGGGTGCATTTTGTTAATGAGCCCTTCTCAAAGGGATCTGTCTCCTCAGCGCCGGGGCAGTCTCTGCTTCGGAGAGGGCATTGGCTTTCATTTAGATGTAAAAGAGATGGCACGCCAATTGAATCTCCCATCTCACTGAAAACCACCCTGGTTACCTGTTGTGACCTGATCCTCCCACCACCCCCCACCAAACCAAGCAGCCGACCAGCAGCGATTTGTGAACCCTTCTGCACCTGCTGTGCTGCAGAGCATCAGGGCTGAACGCTGTGCCCAGAGGCTGACTGTGGCAGGCAGATTATTTTTTTCTTTGTAGCAAAGGTTGGAAAGAGAAGAGCCCTAATGTTTGTGACTGTGTCAGCAGAGGAGAGCTCTACAGCTCTACCAGCAAGAGGAAACCTGTCAGTGTGGCTGTTACCAGCCCTCCAAGAAGCTTGCTTACCGTGCTTTGTAGCTCTGTAACTAGAACAGCAAAGCACAGAGGAGAAGATGAGTGGTTTCTAATCTATAAAAGCCAGGGGAGAATGAAATCTTCCTTTGTCTTGCTTGCAGTGACTGGCTAAGGTTAGCTTGCTTTATAGCCGTAGAAGTAGCTTCCTGCCTGTCCCAGCTGCAGTGCCATGTGCTTCAGTGAGGAGGAAGAGGAAGGAGTGGTACCTCTGGTATCTTCTCTGATAAAACTCTGGCATAGCTCTTCAGTGGGGGAGACAGGAGACAGTCGTGTCTGCCTTTATCGTTTGGGTGAGAGGCAGGTATGAAACTCTCCCTGTGTGCTGTCAGGCAGTTTCCCACACCTGGCAGATCCCAGGCCTCTGCCGAATTGTAGGGTGGGTGGTTGGCAGCGTGGGCCATGGCCTCTTGCTGGCAGTGATTAAGGAAGAGGCCAGTTAGCCCATTACCAACACCTAGCCTCTCTGGGGCTGCTTGCTTTGTTCCTGTTGCCTCATTGCCCTGGGTGGGGTTCTCAGCCTTAAGCTGCAAACTTGTCCTGCCCAGATTTGTTTAATTGCATAGCAAAGAACTGACTGCTTGCTCGCTCCACAACACCCCACCCCCCCTTCATTTTGCCAGGGGTGTGTTGCAAAGTAGATACCAGCACTTGCTTATGGATGGAAGCAAACTGATCAGAGTGCTTTAAAGTTGGAACCGAATCACGCAGAAGTAGGGTAAGGGTAGAGGGGAGGAAAGTGTGCCCCATCCTCTGCAGCCCAGCTGAACAGCACTGCACTTGTGCTGCTTTTGCAGCAACTTCAGATTTTTCTTAGGGAGAAAAAAAAAAAGTGGTTGAAGTTTAAGAGCAGCGAGGAAAGGAAAGTGTTGAGCTTGAAAATAAACAAGCCACCTGCTAGGAGAAAGCTTAGACAGAAAGCTGGACCTGGAAGTCCTGCTGGAGCAGTCTCCAGCACTACTGTCTGCATCCCAAGTGCAGGTCTGGTCACAGCTCCCTGAATGAAGATGTAATCACTCCTGGGGCACCCACTGGTACAGGCATGCATGCAGAAGTTGGATACATCTAAGGCATCCAGTCTGCCCCTGCAGAGCCAGATGTTCCTGCCACGAGGTGATAGAAATCTCTATTAGTCTCCACTTGCTCTTTTCTTCCTCCCACTCACCTACTTGATCGTTCAGCATGGGGTATTCACTGTAGAGGAGAGCCAAAGGCTGGTTGTTGAAGGCAGAAGGCACTGCAATGCCCTCTAGGACTCCTGCATACCATGAGCAGGGTGTAACCCTGAGGGTACCCGGGGCTGAGGCTTCAGTGCTGCAGGTACCAGGAACAGCAGTGTTAGGTTACTGCCCTCCTGCCTCAGACAAGGCCTGGGGTTCTCTCCTGTCTCTGCGGAGGGGGCAGGATTTGGAGCTCCTCAGCTGCGAGAACAAAGCCAGTAAAAGCCAAATGCATTAGAAGGAGCAACTGACTGGAGGGAAGGGAATGACACTAAGTACCTGGTGAGCTGCGTTTTCTCCTAAACCCATGGACTGCTTACCAGCAGTTTCACCTTGCTGCCTTGCAGGCCCTTAGAGGGAGCAAAGAGCTCTCCATGCTGGAGCATGACCAACTCCCCCTACCCTCATGCTCCTTACAAGCTGGTGGCATTTACAAAGAGTGTCTTTGGCACAAAGCAGCTTTCTGGAAGCTTGTGAAAGGTGAAGTCAACAGCAGCTCTTATCCTAGGCCTGGGGGGCATGTCAAAAGTGCACCTCCACTAGCTACACTCGGTGCATTTGGTGCTGTAGAGGGGGCTGCTGTCCAGGGGGGCACACACCTACTGAACCCCCCACCCCAGTGCAAAGGGTTCCCATGCAATGCAGCAACTGAGGCAGTTGTTTGGGTAAGAGGCACAAGCAGCTCTTCACCTTTGGGAATGCCTCATACTGGCCACGACATTGATCCCCGACACTGATCCTCAAGGTGTTTCTTTGCCCCAGGCATTGATGACTGAGCAGCCTTAACTTCTGTGCTCAGATATGGCCATCACCAGACTGACTTTCTTTTTATAGTCTGAGAACCTGCTGCCCAGGGTGAATGGAATCATCTTTAGTGATGCAACTACTGTCTTGTGTCCTGTCTCCCCATGAAGTTGCACCTCCACACTGCTCCCTTGCCCAGTGCATGCTGCTGAGGCAGGGCCAGGTTGTGTTGAGGGAGCCTGAAGGTCTGGCTGCTGCTTGTGGCATCTCTGAAAGGATTTCTGCAGCTTTCTCCCTGGGTGTTTTTTGAGGGGGTTGGGGTTTTTGGCTTGTTTCTTGGGGAGGTGTAGCTAGAGGATCAGTAATGGTTCGTTGTTTAAACAGGAACTGAGACTGATAGGTGAAGGATGACTGTGGAATGGGGGAAATAGCTGTTTTGGGGGATTTTTTGGGGTTGGTTGGTTGTGGGCTTTTGTTTTTGGTTTTGTTTTTTTTTTTGTCATGGAGTGTCATCAGCAGAAAGAAAGGGAGAGCAGTTGATGGAGAGAAGCAGAGGGCTTTCATCACAGTTAATTGTATGTGGAGCTCAGAGGATTAACTGTTTTGGAAACTCTCCCTTGGCGGAGAGCGCTACAGCCGACCTTTGGAGAACTGCACTTACAGGAAGGCTCCCACAAAGGCTGCTGCAAAACTGTATCTGTGATGCACAGGGAAGTGGATCCTGCCTCTCTGTCCCTTGCCAACCTGGCTGAGGAGCCAGGGGCTCTGGCAGAGCTGCTGTGATGCTGTACAAACACGGGGCAGAAGTGCCTGCATGCCAGCCATGCTGTGGCTGGAAGCTTCCTTTGCAGGATGAGGAACCAAGGTTGTACGGCAGAATCTAAAACCCTGTTGATGGGTTTTAGTAAAGAGGTGGGTTTTGTTTTAAACCCTGGAAGCTTGTCTGTCCCTTTGCACTGGTTGGTACCACCTCTTGCAAAGCTTGACTTTGGTGCTAATTCTCAGATGTGGGAGTGTTGAGAAGTGGAGGGATTTGGGACACTGGTAACTGGCAGAGCTGCTGGTGAGCTACTCTGGATTTTCTGCACACAGGAGAGGATCTTTTTTGTTGATTTATGATGAGTTGCCAACTGGAACTTTGTTCTTTGTTTCCTTCAAGGTGCTCTGAGTGCCAGGATCCCCTTACTAACTGGTACTATGAGAAAGATGGGAAGCTCTACTGTCACAAAGACTACTGGGGCAAGTTTGGGGAGTCTTGCCACGGCTGCTCTCTGCTGATGACTGGGCCTGTGATGGTAAGGACTGCAGCATTCCTGCCTGGAGGCAGCACATGCCTGCCTCCAACTCCTCAAAGGGTTGGGAGTAGCTATTCAGATAGCCAAAGAAACTAGATGTAATATTCTCCTTGCTACTCTAATTAGGAGTCAGAAATGAGGCTTGTGTGTGCACCTTGTAGATTAATTTGGATTGGGGGAGCTCCTAGAAGAGGGAGTTGTGAGGCTCTAGAGCATATTCACAAAGAAAGCCTGGTGCTGAAGTGCACAGGCAGGAGAAGCAGAAAGGTGATCTGCCCAGTTGTCCCAGCACTTTGCCTCCTTGTCTCCATGGGGTAATTTTGCACTTCAGTTCAGAGTCAAGCTTCTCAGCTCAGGATAAAGCAGCAGGTTCTGGCTTTAAGGAAGGTTGCCGTCCAGGTGGCACCTGGACTGTGGCCAGATGGCCCCAGTGGTTGATGGTGTCTTGAAGTAGTGTTAGCCCTTGTTGCTTTGAAGCACTGAACTCTGCCAGCACAACATGGAGCTCACCTACGTGTTCCTCTCCTTGCCACAGCCTTGCAAACATTTGTGCTTGGAAGCGGTTCAGAGTGAGAGATCCTTACTGTCCTTCCAGGGCCGAAAGCAGCGCAGCACAGTGCAGAGCAAGGCGATGGCTACCTCCCAGGGAAGGCCTGGGAGAAGTCGCTGCCTGCAGAAGCCCTTGCAGACCCCTCTCAACAGGGGAAGTTCTCCTAAGGAAAACAGAGCAGTGAATAAAAGTATTTTTAAAGCCTGTTTTGTTGTCTCAGTCTTGGCTTGCTCTTTTTTGCAGTCAGCTGGCTGGTAAAGTATCCAAATTTGTGCACTGCCTGGCTGCCAAAAAAAAAAGCCCATTCAGCCTTGTTAGTCGAGGCGTCACAGCAGTTATCTCGCCAAGAGAGAGGGCACAGTAAGGTTTAGTGTCTTGTTGACTTGTTTGCACCAGGCTGTCCACCGCTGCTGAGAGCTGAGCGGCTGCCAAGGGCAGCAGAGGTTGCTGGGGTGCCAGCTTCGCCCTGTGTGTTGACATTTGCTTCAGAGCAGTGCTGTAAACGGGGCAGGGATGTGGTGCAGGAAAGGTGGAAGGGGCTAACAGAGCCCCGGGAGCAGTCTGCTGCTTGCCCTCGAGGTCTGAATGGAGAGAGGAGCGGTGGAGGCCCTGCTGAGTGAGCTTCTCTATCCGCAGGTGGCTGGCGAGTACAAGTACCACCCCGAGTGCTTTGCTTGCATGAGTTGCAAGGTGATCATCGAGGATGGGGACACTTACGCACTGGTGCAGCATTCCAGTCTCTACTGGTAAGCTCGAGCTGCTCCCTGCTTCCTTGGCAGCCACCTTTAGCCAAATGCTGCACCCAGGAAGGCCAGGAGGCTGCCTAGAGAGGCAGGGAGGAATGATGTGAGCACTGCAAGCTGTAGCTTCTGGCCAGTGAGAGAGCTGCAGCTGTGTGGGGCAGGACACTGCTGCAGTGACAACTTCTCTTCTTCCAGTGGCAAGTGCCACAACCAGATTGTGCTGGCACCCATGATAGAGAAGCATTCCACGGAGTCCCTGCGTGAGCAGCTGCCGTACACACTGACCCTTGTCTCCATGCCAGCAGCTACCGATGGCAAGAGGGGCTTCTCTGTGTCTGTTGAAGGTGACTGCTCCAGCTATGCCACTGGTGTCCAGGTGAAAGAGTGAGTATGACCAGGTCATGTGAAGGGTACGTGTCTGTGCAGGGGGCACTGGCAGAGGTGCTGCAGTGCTGCTGTCCTGCCAACTACTCTGGCTGCTGAGAGGATCTCCTGGCAGAACAGGGACATGGTCTCTTGTGACAGCCTTGACTGATAACCTCGTTGCTGTCTCCTCCACTGGGAAGAAAACATTTGGGTTCACTTGTAAGGAACTCACCACTCTTGCCATGGGGCAGATGAAGAGCTCAGTCCTAAGCAGTCAGTCTGATGGCAGCTCCCAGTGCTGGCAGAGGAGCATTGCTGTGTTTCAGAATCCCAGTATGAAGGGAAGCATCAGCTGCCAGATGCTTTGGATCGCTTTGGCTAGGCCGACTGCTGAGCCAGCCTGTCATTGCCACGCTCAGGGTTAACAGGATGCACATCAGCCCCGACGTGCGGAACGCCATCCACCCTGCCGACCGCATCCTGGAGATCAACGGCGCCCCCATCCGCACGCTGCAGGTGGAGGAGGTGAGTCGAGTTCTCTTCTGCAGCCTCCCTCTCACCTGCCTGCCCGCAGCTCCTCCGCTCCCCAGTGCTGCTGCCACCCGAGCACGGCCTGCCACCCGAGCACGGCCTGCCACCCGAGCAGGGCCTGCATGCCGCGTGGCACTCGTGCTGGCAGTAGGGTGAGCTGTGCTACCCCTTGCAGCCTGTGAGAGGAAAACGGAACAGGTGGAGTGTGAGAGGCACTTCCAGGGTTGTGACATCTCGGAGGACAGAGAGGCTGCGAAGGCTTTTCATGTATTGCTGGTGGAGTCTGCTGGTCTGAGCCTCGTGGAGGCAACTGCTAGGAGGGGCTCAGCTGATCCTAGGGGATGAGCTTCCCATTGCAAAAGCAAAAGCATTTAATGTCTGTATGTAAGAGTAAATGCTTCGTACACGTAACGGGAGATGCTGCAGAAAGGCAGTGAGACCACCACTGCCTGCACTCTACCGTTTGAGCTGAGAACACAGGAGTATCTCTGCAACTTCTCACAGCTCTTCTGCAGCAGTTCAGGGTGGAATCTTGTGTAGCTTTTGAATGCTTCTCAGGAAGAGAAAAGAAAATGCATTTCATAGAATTGGAGAACAGCAGGTTGAGAGGGTTCCTCCATCTGACCTTCCTTGGCAAAACCACAGTCTAGATAAGATGACCCAACCCCTGCCCAGCTGAATCTTAGAGCTGTCCACCACTGCCCTGAGGAGATCATTCCAGTGGCTGATTGTTCTCATTGTGAAGAATTGTCCTCTTGTGTCCAGTGGGAATCTCCCCAGGAGTATCTTGTTCCTATCACACCTCTCCATGTGACCCCTTGTAAAAAAAAGGGAGTCTACATCTTCTTTGTAGTCCCCTTTAGATAGTGGCCATGGCAATGAAGTCTCCCTTAGGCCCTGTTCTCTCCAGGCTGAACATTTCTCTCAACCTTTATTAATGTGGCAGGCTTAGGTCATCTTTGGGCCCTCCTGCACCCTCTGCAGCCTGCCCACATCTTGTTTATGTAGGTCAGTTGTAGGCGAGCAGACAGAAGAGGACTTGGCTAGCCTGAGAAACCTCTGCAGCTCGCTGGCTTTGCCTGGCAGCCAGCCCAGGCGCGCACAGCACAGCCCTGGCATTGGCCTGCACCTGGGGACCTTCTGCTGCCGCCTGGCTGCTACCTGCTGTGCTTTGCTCTGGCCGCAGGTGGAGGAGCTGATTCGCAGGACCAACCAGACACTGCAGCTGCTGATCGAGCACGACCCTGTCTCGCAGCGCCTGGACAGGCTCCGGCTGGACTCGCGGCTGCAAGCACACATTAAACCGCCCCTGTCCCCACGCTCCCTCTCTCCGCTGGACATCAAGGAGAACCTGGAGGGAACGCTGCAACGGCGCTCGCTCAGGTACAGCCTGGGCAGCACTGCCTCTGGACCAGCTTGGCTTTGGCCTGTGCTGCTTGGCTGGGCTGCTTTGTGCCCAGAGTTTGTGCTAGCAGAGGACCGCAGAGACAGCTGGTCCCTGGTAGGAGTCTTGCTAGAAGGGGTTAAGGAAGCCCTGCAGAGCTCTAGGTCCTGCTGCTGACACATCCTCTCTGTTCCCTTTCAGCATGACAAACTCCTTAATAAAAATAAGGGGCTCTGCTTTTAACACAGAAAAAGTACTGAGTGTTGCAGTTAGAAGTGCAAAGGTCAGATTTCCATCAACCTGAGGTGTCTGGGGAGGATGCCTTAAGGGTGTGTCTTTGAAGGGAATGCAGCTGACACCTGGCCCTGGGGACCAACCTTGTCTTCCTTGGTCAGACCACTCACTGCTCACTTAGTCAACTGTCAGTATTTCACTCTTGGTTACAGACAGCAGATGCTGCATCCTCAGCTTCCTCTTCCTGTTCACAATGCTCCAGCTCTGAGCGTGCAGGAGATGTGCTGGAATTAGGCAGCTCTGACTTGGAAGCTGCTGCAGGTTTGTGCAGAGCTGCTGCAGCGCTGGGAGGCCCCTGGCTTCAGAGATGCGAAGAGGACTGAAGAATGTCTAGAAACTGGTCTCAGGGGCTAAGGATGATCCGGATACGTTGGACCAAAAGCTTCCTAGAAGCTTCCCTGATCTCACCTCCTGTTTCCTAGACGCAGCAACAGCATCTCCAAGTCCCCGGGGCCCAGCTCGCCGAAGGAGCCACTGCTGCTGAGCCGTGACATCAGCCGCTCCGAGTCCCTGCGCTCCTCTTCCAGCTGCTCTCAGCAGATCTTCCGGCCCTGTGACCTGACCCACGGCGAAGTCCTAGGGAAAGGGTTTTTTGGACAGGCAATCAAGGTGAGGGAGAGCCCCAAACGTGTCATTTGCTTTGGCTACAGCAGCGTCTGCCTACATTGGGGTCCTTAGGCCTGCTCTTGCAACTTCCCTGTTTAGCTCAGTGAATCCATTTTTGTATTTCCTTCCCTGACCATCGGTGTCTCTGGGTGGAGGGACTCTGTCTCCTCTGAACGTCAACCTTGGCTACAGATCCTCATCTCTCAAGTTAGATCTTGAGCTTTAGAGTGTCTGTGTCACAGCAGTTCCCTGGGTGACCTAAGGAGGAACAACAAGCTCCATTTCCTCCTACAAGCATCTTTCCTCTGAAGAGGTGCAGTCAGCTTCCCGGGGCAGTGTTTCTCACCTGCCCTTAGCGTGGGTGCCATGCTTAGGGCTTTGCCAGGCTGATGCAGTGACCATCTCCAAGCCCACCCACCAGAGCCTCAGTGGCTTGTCTTGGTGGTGGCAGTGGTTAGGTCTTGCATGACTCTCCCAGTTGAAGTCTCCATTAATAACAGTGTTCTTGTGTTTAAGCTTGGTTGTGACTGGGTTGCTTCAGCAGCCTCTGTCTTGGCATCCCTGACAGCATCAGGGCCAAGTTCCTCTGCCTTGCTCAGGTGCCATGAGCAACTCAGCACTCAGGTTGCTGTTCACACGCTTATGGGACCCAAGTGTCCAGCCACCATACTTGTCTGGTGCTTCTACGGGAGGTGGTGAGCCAATGCTACAAAGCAAATGCTTTTGATCCACACTAATGGGCATATTTCTCTTCTCCTCTGCTCATAGAGAAATAACAGGTCCAGGTAAGCAGAACCTTTCCTCTGTCGCATGCTTTCATCATCTGTGGTCCCCACAGGTACTGGCACAAAGGCATTTTGTCTTTGCTCAAGTTATTCCCTAGCCCTCCTGGTCTGGTGCATGCTCTGGGAGCTCACATTGCCCCCTGCGAGTTTCATAGTGACACTTGTTTCAGTTCTGCTGGTATGTCAGCTTCAGAATCCCACTTAGCTTTGTCTTTGTCTCTTTCACTTCCCTTTATCTTTGGGTATTAGATGTCCCTGGCTGAGATGTGTAGTGTTCCCGGCTCACTACTTCTACGTGGATGCTTGATTCCAGGCAAGGGCAGAAGGATGCTGTACTTTGGCTGCTGCTGTGTCATTCCATGCACTTGCATTCCACCTCTAGCAGCCTTGCTGTGTTCCATGGTTGCAAAGAGCACTGGCGTGCCACAGTGTTCACAAGAGCTCAGGAGTTTCCTAAATGCAGTAACTGGGTCTTGTGTTCTGGAGGTTTTCTCAAAAGCTTTGGATATTAAGGGTTAAAAAGGCTGAAAAGTGACACCTTTCTTGAGCTCTGGGTTGGCTGTTCTTGGTGCAACAAGCACTGCATCTGTTCCTTGAGCGCTGGTGATTGTTTAGCCACCTGGAGAGCCTGGGGAATCTGAGCTCTGTGAGTTAAGCAGCTGAAGGAGAGAGGATTTTCAGGAAAACCTGCTCATCAGAATTTGGACCCTTTCTACTCACTTGTGCTCCCCATGCAGGCAAGGCAGAGCTGGTTACAAGATGCCTCTAGAACACAGCAAAATGCCAGGGACTAGTTTGGTACAGGCACCTGCCACCATCCTGGGACATTCCTTGCAGGAGCAGTGGGAACAGCTTCCTGCCTTAGCATCTCATTTCCACTTGCATCTAAGTCCGATAAGCTCATCAGAGACAACCAGGCCTCAGGTACTCTGCAAAAGAACAAAGCATGCACTAAGTGAGCCAGGGCTTGTTTGTTTTGGACCCTTGCTGGTGCAGAATGCAGTTGTTAGGTCTGTGTACAAACCATGAGCGTCCTCTTGCGCAGCAGCTGGCTGCCAGGAAGCTTGAGGCACACAGAAGAATGGAGCTGCTACCTGCAGAGGCTGTGACAGCCTGTGTGCATGCTGCCTAAGGGCAGATTTCAACTCTGGTTCCTGTTGATCTCGGTGTGAGCCTTAGCTAGTTTGTTTCACTGTGTGCAGTTCTCTGCACATGCCTAGGCTCTGACTTTCTCTCCTCTGCATTCCTCTCTGGGTGGAGGGGAATGTTGCCCTCTCCCTCAGAAGAACTGTGAAAGCAGTGGAGCTATGTGTCCTTGAACCTTGCCTGTAGTTGTGGTTTCTCTTTCCACCAGGTGACTCACAAAGCAACAGGAAAGGTGATGGTGATGAAGGAGCTGATTCGCTGTGATGAGGAGACACAGAAGACTTTCCTGACAGAGGTAGGAGCAAGATTTCAAACAGTGTCTGAGCCAGGAGCATGCTGGAGTTCTCTTCTGTCTTCTCCAGAGAGAGTGATCATGCCAGCAACCTGGCAGGAATGAAGGCACTGAGGAGGGAGACATCACACAGGGAAAAGCTGACATGAGCCAAGTGCTGCAGTGAAGTGTGACTCACACAGCAATAGATGGAGCCTCAGTTCCCACTTCATTAATTTTTCAGTGATAAGAAGCAGGCTAGGGCTGAGGCAAACTGAGCTGTGCATGGCATGAAGGATTCATCCCTTGTGCGTAAATACGAATGATGAGGGTCAGCATCTGTGAGATATTTAAGACTCCTGCTAAACAGGTTTCTTGCTGGCTGCCTGCTGTGATTTTTAGAGTCAGATTCAGCTTCAAGGCAGCTCCCTGAGCGCCTGACGCTGCGGTTACAGTCCTGCCGCACGCAGGCAGACAGAGCTGCCCAGCCAGCTCTGAGGCAGCCAAGCTCCAGGGTGCTCTCCTTACAGACTGCACAGCGTGAAAATGAAAAGGCAACAGTTAACTGACTGCCTTGAGGCTGGGGCTTGAGTGTGCCTTCTGATCCCTGGAGGGCACTTCCAGCACCAGAGTGCTGTCACTAGAGAGCAGATCTGTTGGCCCTGGTTCCAGTCTCTGCTTTGGGGTCTCTGCTTGCCAGGTGAAGGTGATGCGCAGCCTGGATCACCCTAACGTGCTGAAGTTCATTGGGGTGCTGTACAAAGACAAGAAGCTGAATCTGCTCACTGAGTACATCGAGGGGGGCACTCTGAAGGACTTCCTCCGCAGTGCGGTAAGTACAGGAGCCTGGCAGATCTCTGCTCAACCAGGCTGCCAGAGTGGTGTGGGTCGCACCAGCCCGTGTGGAGTTTGCTGTTAATTCTTCTCCTATGGAGCCACGGAAGAACTGCTGCTTGGCTGTGGCTGGCCTGAGACAGCAAGTCCCTTCCTCCTGGGGCTGTCCCCTTCTCCTCTGCCTGCTGTGAGAGGCTCTGTAGCTGACTGCTGAGAGTCCCTGACCACTGAGGACTTGCCTTTCAGGACCCGTTTCCCTGGCAGCAGAAGGTCAGCTTTGCTAAAGGGATTGCCTCGGGAATGGTGAGTTCTGGCATTGCTTCTGTCACAGAGCAAGAAGGCCCAGGGGTAGCTGAGGTGATGTCTGAGGGGCTGTGGGGGCTGCCTGGTTGAGTTCTGTGAAGGTGCAGGGACTGACTCACTGGGAGCCCCTAACACCAGGTCTTCTTCCTCTGTTCCAGGCTTACCTGCACTCCATGTGCATCATTCACAGAGACCTGAATTCACACAACTGCCTAATCAAGCTGGTGAGCTGCAGCTCTGGTCCTTGTCTCAGCTGTGAAATGTTCTCTACAGCTGCTTCTGTTCTTTTAACCCTTTAAAGACTTTTTTTATTGGCACTAAGGAGTCAGACAGGTGTGGGGTGTGCATGTGTGTAGTGTGCTCCCTTTTTGGCAAGATTGTTGTGTAGCCTCATTCCTTCAAGCCTTGCCCTTGATCGCTTGGCCACCCAGTACTAGAAGGGTCTGATCAAATGCCAGCTGGGACAGGAAGGGTCCAGTTTTCTCCTGGCAGGTGTAGCCAGGTTGGTGGGGTTAGTGTTAGCAGCTAAGCTGCTCAGAGAGCAAAGCAATGAAGAGCGTGGTGAGGAGTAGGGGTGGCAAGCAGGCGTCTGTGCCTAGACAGCTTGCTAGGCGTGCCTGGGCGCAGGGCACCTTGGCAGATGTCCCCAGTGTAATGGGCAGCGAACAGGACCTGCAACCTCTTTGCTCCGGGGGAGCTGAGAGGAGTCAGCAGCTTGCCCTAACTCCCTGGCGCAGGACAGGACGGTGGTGGTGGCTGACTTCGGGCTGTCGCGGCTGATCGTGGAGGAGAGGAAGAAGCCAAGCCTGGAGAAGCCCTCGGCCAAGAAGCGGAGCCTGCGCAAGAGCGACCGCAGGAAGCGCTACACCGTGGTGGGCAACCCCTACTGGATGGCCCCTGAGATGCTCAACGGTGAGGCGCTGGGGCAGGGCAGGAGGCAGCCTGTGCTAGGGTACAGTGGGATCAGTACAGGGTACAGATGAGATTAGTGAGAGCTCTGGGGCCCAAGCAGCAACCAAACCTGTTAAAAGCCCGCAGGTTAGTCCTGCTGGGACCAAGCTTGCTTAGACACACAGGACCCTTGGCTGTGCTGCTCTCACACTACCTGACCTGGGAACCCCCTGTCCCAGCACAGGCAACGTTTCTGGCTCAACAGCAGCATTCCTCAGGAGGGTGACAGATCTGAGCTTGCTGTGATCCAGATAACAGCAGAGACAAAAAAGACCTGAAATAAGACCCAAGATCAGTTACAGCCTGGTGCTTTGGAGCTGTCCCTCGAGGCAGGGAGTTGTTAGACTCCAGGGCAAGGCTTGCCTGTGCAGTGGTGTGGGCCCAGGGAGGAGCCATCTACTGCCAGGTTTGCTGCACCTCAGGATTGGGGTGGGGCTTGTCCAAGTGCAGGGAAATCTGGGTTTTGGCATGCAGCCCTCAGCTGCACTAAGGACCAGCTGTGGTCCTTAGGGAAAAAACTGCCCCTGTAGGAGAAAAATGCAGGGAACAAACCCATGCTAATGAGCAGGTCTGTCTGCCCGGGTGAGCAGTCGACCTGGCTGTCATGCCAGCCTTATCCAACATGCTGCAGCAGAGAAGGGAGAACTGAACTCCGTCCCCCCACTGCCCATGGTGCTTTCTTGTGCGTCTGCCGTTCAGTTTTCCCTCTGCCAAGGCCTGCAGCCCCTGATGGAGTCTGAGGCTCCTCAGAGCCTGTCTCAGCTCAGTGTTGCTTGGGAGGGCAGCACAGTGTGACATCACCTCTGAAAGCCAGGCTGGACACCAGGTGCTGGCTTGGCAGGGGCTGCCTGTGTGCAGGGAATGGCAGGCTGCAGCCAGCCTACTTCCCAAAGTGCCACTGCTGGCTGTAATTTATTACCTCTGCAGTGACTGCAGCAGGGCCTCGGCACTGCTAGATGCTGGGGAGGCTGAACACTGACTGCTGAGGTGCAGTCCCTGGGCCCAGCTGCCCTCAGCATCCTGGTCCACAGAGCTCCTCTGTGCTATCCCAGGAGATGAGCAGCAGGACTGTGATAGGTGATGATGTCCAGGAAGGTGTGTTTGGTCCATGTGTCTTGGCAGCCGAATCTGCTCGGGTTCAAGCCTTGCTATGTCTCCTGTTTTAGAGCCCTCTGGGGAATAGGCTTAGTTAAGCTTTGAGCTGGCAGTGCCTGCAAGAGCTGGCTGGGGAGCTGCCTGGTGCAGAGCTGAATGTCCTGTGCTTCCTGCAGGACAGAGCTACGATGAGACAGTGGACATCTTTTCCTTTGGGATTGTCCTCTGTGAGGTAAGAGCAGGACCTTCATGGGCTTCTTCCCCACGACCATCTCCTTGCACACATGGGAGCCAGCCAGTGCTGAGCGTGCAGTCTGTGACCTTGGTAGCATGAGCTTAGGCACCTCTGCTCCCTCAAGGAGGGTAGCTGCCTTCCTGATCCCACAGAGAGCTGATTTCTGTGCTGAAAGGAGTAGAGTCCTCCTGGACTGAGGGAAGCTGTAAAAGAAGCCCCTCGAGTTCTGCCTGAGCCCTGCTACCCATCTGAAAGTAGATCTCTTCCCTAAACCTGCCATACCTTTTGCCACTGCCTCCAGATTTGGTCACCTCCACACTTCCAGGCCCTGCCCTGCAAAGATGGGGAAACTGAAACCTCTGTGCAGGTGCATTCATGGAGCTTGCAACCTGAAGTCTGTTGGCTTACCTGCAGGCAAGGCACAACCCTTCTGTCCCAGCAGGCTCTTCGGCCTGCAGAGCACCATGCAAATTCTGCCAGGTGTGTCCAGCGTGAAAGATAAGAAAGTGGAAATGCAGGTGAAGGGCAACGTGTTGGGTATGTGGGTAACAGCACACTCCCAGACTCACCAGAGCACACCAGCAGAGTTTCATATTTGGTGTTTGGATGAAGGGGACAAAGAAAAGATCTGTGCAGAAATCTTTATGGCCCCATCTGGGGCTCTGCTTCCACCAGGCCCTCCTCTCAGAGAATGTTGTGGCTGTGAGTGATAGATTTTGGAACTTGAAGAATCCCTATATGGGGCTTACACAGTCACTTCGTGCAGCAGAAAGACAAAGGGCTGGCAGCACAGCAACATTTTCCTTGTCTCCAGAATCAAAATGCAAAAGAGAGAAGTTGCACACTCCAAGAGATAAGGAGCTCAGCCTGCCAAAGCACACAGCGGACACCCTGCTGCCTGGTTACAGGATGTGGCTGTCCCGAGTCACTGGCACAGCAGAGCCTGGCTGGTTATAAACCACACCCGAGGAGCTTTCACACCCAGCCTCCTCCCTGTGTGACTTGTGCTGGCACGGACCTTGTCTGAGGCCAGCTCCCCTTGCAGCTCTCTGCCCTGGCCTCCTTTGAGTCCCCCGGTGCTGGAGGTGGGGAGTGCCCCTGGCAGGTGGGCGAGCACTGTGACTTGTGAGTGCCAGGGCAGGGCTTCTGTCTGCTCTGCCCAGCCCTTTCCTCTGCCCTGGCCTGCAGCCTCCTGTGTGTTTCTCGGGGTTGGCCTTCCCTTTGCCCCAGCCCTCCAGCTGGGTACAGTTAACACAGCAGCTCAGCCTTCGTGGGGCTCCTGACTTCACAGCATGGTTTAGGCCAGGCTCTGCAGCCAGGAGCTTTGCCGGTGGTGTGGAGAGGCTGGGGGAGAGGGGACCGCACGGTGCATTGAGGCTGTAATCAGAAAGGGCTGCATCATCCCCAGCAGCGGGCAACACAGGAGTCAGCCCAGCAGTGAGACATGGCTGAGCTTTTTGAGGGGTGCAGATCATCCTCTGTCTTCTCGCAGAGACCTTGAAGAGAGAGGGAGGGCATCTGGGCCCTCTGCAGCAGTGGGCATATGGCCAGGTGTGGAGGTTTCACTGCTGGAAGGCAGGGACAACCTTTCTGCTTCGTACCTTCCCCTAGCACTTAGAGAGCACCTGCCTGACGCTGCAGTGCCTCGTGTGCAGGCCCTCTGCCAGTGCTGCTGTGCTCCTCTCTTCAGATCATAGGCCAGGTCTATGCCGACCCCGACTGCCTGCCGCGCACGCTGGATTTCGGCCTCAACGTCAAACTCTTCTGGGAGAAGTTTGTTCCTGCTGACTGCCCTCCAGCCTTCTTCCCTCTGGCTGCTATTTGCTGCAGACTGGAACCAGAGAGCAGGTAGGTTTGGGGCCTGCAGACTGTCTCCTTTGTGAACCTGGAGGACATGCCCAAGTGGAAGGATCGCTCCACGCACGAGGTGAGAGGTGAGAGGGCTGCGTGCCAGCCTTCCGTGGGAGTGCTCAAAGGCTCCCACGTGAGGTGAGGCTCTCCCCAGCTTGGGAGAGACACCACTGTAAGTGCTGGAGGCTTCTGACAGAGTTCCTGAGACAGGTAGGGTAAAGGATTGTTCAGGGTGGCTCAGGTACAGAAAACGGGGGCAGGCCTTGGCAGCAGCTGTGGAAGGTGAACAGCTTTCATTCGTGAAACTCAGAGCTTCAGCACAGCACTAATGCCAAAGGTGTTCCAACAGAGCCAGACCTCCCTGGCCCCCAGCTATGAAAATGAGTAGCCCAGATGGGGACTAGGCAGCCTTAGAAGCTGAGTGGGGAGGGACAGGGTCCTGGAGGCACAGCTTTCTGCGTGCTGTTCCACTTCTCCTTTCCCACTCTCACTCCCTCATTGCTGCTTCTAGGCCCCCCTTTTCCAAGCTGGAAGATTCCTTCGAGGCTCTCTCCCTGTACCTGGGAGAGCTTGCCATCCCCCTGCCATCCGAGCTGGAGGAGCTGGACCATGACGTGAGCATGCAGTATGGCCTGACCCGTGACAAGCTGCCCGAGGGCAGGCCCTAGGCCTCACCCTGCTGCCATCACCGCCACACCGAAGCAGAGATGAGCAATGGGGAGGGAGATGCACTTCAGCCACTTCAGGGCATTAATGGGGCACCACACTATGTGCTGCTGCATTGCCTCTCTCTCCCCACCCAGCACCCCTCCTCTTGAACATCCTGGTTCACTCTGGATTTCTGGCATGTTTCAGAAGCAAGAAGGACTGCTTCTTGCCAGCCTCACCTAGGAAGGCTGCCCAAGGCTGTTTCTGGCTCGAGAGCTGTTTTATCTGGCCTTTTCAGGCTGCTTTACTCTGGTGCCTTAGAACTTGGCTGCAAACTGTGAAACCACCCTGGCCTCTTAGCCAGGGAGGAAACTGCTAGAGAAGACTCTCCTGGGCAAGGACCAGCACTTCTGGAACTGCTTCTCCCACTGCCTGCTCTGCTCAGAACAGGGCCATTGGACATGCACACCAGGCCCCGTGAGGACAGTGCATGCATGTGTTTGTGCATGTGTAACACAACCATCCACAGAGATTCTGGCCTTTGGTGTGCATCAGGGGAGGGAGTGAAAAGCCCCAGGACCTGGGCAGCTCTCCTGACAGACCTTGTCCCTGGGGAAGCCTGTAGGAATTGTTCTGGTTTGGTTCTGTGAATTTTTTTAGCTCCTCTCTCTGAATACCTCCAAAAACCTGCCTAGAAACACTAAGACTGAGCTCTGCTTGTCTGTCCTGCTGGTGAACAAGGCAGGCAGCAAATGAGCCACTTGAGGATCTTCAGACCCTGAGCCTGCACAGGGAGTTTGCCTGCCTACCTTAACCTAAGGGAAAGTATCTGAACCTGAATGTGTAGAACTGCACTGCGTGCTGGCTGGGGACAGCCCTGGGGCGCTGAAGCTGCTGGCGCTCAGCCTGTGGACACAAGGTGACAAAGTAGCAGAAGGTGCTCTTCAGAAGACCAGGGGCCTGAAGTGGCTTTTGTGCATTGGTGGTGGCACAGGGGCACACGCCCAAGGTTACTTAAACCATGGAGTTCTCGTGAAAAACGGCTGGAGAAGGTCTCAGCTTCCCAGGAGTGGCAGCTGGAAGACTAATCCTTCAGCTGCCACAACCTCATCCCTTCCTGCAGACTCTGCAAGTTACTCTGAAGGTCCTTCTTGCAGCTGCTGCTGCAGCACCTGAACTGATTCTCCAAGCAGAAATCTTCCTCAGGGTTGTTCCCTGTTTTTGGGGAGAAAAAAGAGCTTGGAGGCATGGGATGTGGGTGGGGTCTTGTTTTCTTCCAGTGGGAGAAGCAAGCTGCTGCTGCAGTGGCTGCGGTGGCTGGCAGGGCCGAGCACAAGCTGGCTCCAGCCCTGCTCTCCAGCCACAACCAGCTTGGTGTAACTGGATTTCAGTGTGCTCCCCTCGGCCCTCCTGCCCACGGCACCAGGTGCTGGGGGATGGGGTTAGGCTTTGCTGTTACTTTGATTTCCTTCTCTGCCACTGAGTTTAAAGCATTCTGCAAGAGCACAGGGGACCAGCCAGCAGCTGACAAAACAGGCGTGCAGGGAGGCTGCTTTCAGCCGGTGCAGTGGTGGTGTAGGAACACTAAGGACCTCCTGTGCTGTGGGCCAGTGGAGGAGCCTTTCTAAACTGGGTCTGCTGGATTCAGGATGCATAGGACTTGTCCTTTCTTTCCCTCTCCCAGGGTGGTTTATGGGGGGACCCCCCTGGGTGATGTGTGGGTAGGGTTTATGAACTGTGATTTGCACAGCTCCATGTTGTAACTAAATTAAAGAGCAGTAAAGGTATGCCATGAAAACAAGCTCTGGTGCTCTTACATAAAGCAGGAAGCAGCAACGTTCTCAGCTTTCTGCTGCTGTCACCAAACGGCAACATCAAAACCACAGACCCAGCAGCATCTGGAACTCCCTGTGGTCAGCCAAAGGGCTCTGCCACACACAGAGCTACAGAGGCAGTGCCAGTCTTTGACAGTCCTGGGTACCTGGAGTGATGGAAATGCACAGGGCCGCTGTGTGGTGGTTGGTGGTTGCTGGGTTTAAGGGTGGGCATGAGTCAGCAGAACGTGAAGCCTCTCTCCATCTCCATTTCTTGACCCCAGGATAAAAGCACACACAGCCTGTTGTTGGAAACCTCCGATTATGAAATTAGTAGTTGAAGGGGAGTGCAAGGCAAGAACTGAACAAACCTGCTGCCAGAGTGCCTCCTGTAAGCTACTGTGCTCCCCAAAGCAGCTGGCAGGAAGGGGCTGTGACTGAGAACCGACCCCCGGGGGGCCAGCCTGCTTAGTCAGCACAGCTCACAGGCACAGCTGCTTTCCAGGAACAGCCCCAGGCCATGGCAGCAAGGGCAGCTCTGTACCCCTTGGCGCTGCGGGTGCATGGAGACACTGCCTGCAGGGCTTTACCCTTAGGCCATCTTCCCCTGGCCCT
This sequence comes from Eubucco bourcierii, assembly GCA_013396675.1. Classification (NCBI taxonomy): domain Eukaryota; kingdom Metazoa; phylum Chordata; class Aves; order Piciformes; family Ramphastidae; genus Eubucco; species Eubucco bourcierii. The sequence goes on along the minus strand of VWZE01025984.1, from coordinate 379,500 downwards.
GCAGAGGCTGTGACAAGCCAAAGGATGCTGCTCCAGCAGGAGGCAAGTACAGAGGAGCCACAGTCCACACAGCCTTTGCCTTTTAAGCTTTAATACAAGGTAGCACAATCTGCACCTTCTCAGAATGAGGTATTTAAACATTTTACAAATAAATGGTATTCAAAGGCATTTAAAAATAAAACCTATCCCTTTTCTGAATCAAACATTGACACAAACCCCTGCTGCCAAGTGCTGCTCCCTGTTAGGCCCACAGCTATGAAGCAGATGGCTACAGAACTGACTTGCATGGCTTGAGTCCCCTGAGGTGGGGAAAGCGGTTTCCCTGAACTGGCCTTGCCTTGCTGCTGCCTGGGACCCTCTGCAGCAGCCACCCCTTCTAGCCCCACTGAAATGCTGACTGATAGTTGTTGTCAGAAACCCTCTCTGCCAGGGCCAGTTGCTGAGCAAGCAACCTTGTTCCACAAGCTGTGTGGGGAGGAGGCTGGGCCGGGAGCCATGCCCTAACTTGAGGCTCTCGCAGGAGCAGCTGCCCTGTCCTGCCCTTAGAGCTGCTGCATCCTGCCCAAGGGGACCGCCACAGATGGCTCTGTAGAAAGCCAAGGGGTTTCAGAAGGGGTTGTCCCCTAACCTCAGTGCTCAACCTGCTGTAGGTAACTGGAGAGCAGTTTGTTTCCTTCACAGCTCTACTGTTGGCCTTTGGTCTCCTCTCTAGGTGAGCAGGAGGCACAGACCACCTGGACACTTACGACCACATTGCAGGGGAATTGAGATATGGCCTCGGCCCTGGAAGACCTGGATTTGTGAAGAGCTTTTCCAAATTGATACTGGGGCTAAACATCCTGCTCCTGGCTGAAGACATCTCTCAAATCCTTCCTTAGGGGAAAAAAAGCCTGATCCAGCAGCAGGATTCTGGGCAGTGCCCCCAGCTTTCAGCCACTAAAGTAAGAAGGCAGGAACTATGCTCAGAGTGTAACTATCTAGCTGGGTCTGTCGTGAAGCTTCCACCAGTCCCTGCAGCACTGCTCCTTCCAGGCTGAAACTTCAGTAACAGTGCACACCATTAAGTAGGAACAGAAAGAGAGGAAGCCAAGACCACACTGCGGGACATGGGATCTGTGGCCAGCTTTGAGCCTGGCCTATCATCCCCCCCCAGCTCCTTGGCACACCATAGAGATAGGTGGGAGGAAGCAGCAGGGTCCACCACACCAGTCCCCAGCTGGTCATGCACTGATGGGTGCCCTTCAAACAGATGGTGATGAACAGCCCTCATCCTGTCCCTCTGCATCACCTTCACTTGGCTCTCATCAAAAAGAAAAGAAAACAAAAATGAACATGGCAGCCCCGCACTGGTGGCGGGAGGCTGCAGGCTTTGCTCTGCCTGTGGCGCTCCTGCCTGAGTTGCTCAGGCCCCAGGGGTACCTGCCTGCCCCATCAGCGGGCCACTGCCCTCCTGCCTGTCCTCCACAGGCGTCTGGTTGGTGTGGACTACAATGGTGCTCTCGTCCACCAGCTCACAGGCAGGGTTGCTGAAGGCGGCCAGGGGCAGTGTGATGCGCTGCAGCTCACGCTCGTACGCCTTCTGGGCCTGCTTCTCCTTCAGCTCCTTCCCCCTAGGTTGGAAACATAGGCAGACTTGTGCACAGGCAGCCTCAGCAGAGGCCACACAACAGAGGAGAAGGGACTCTGCCCTCCAAGAGCCATGTTTCAGCTGGCTGCGAGGGGCCAGGAAAGCTCCCTGCTGCGAGCAGGGGGCAGCGGTTGCCCGAAGAGGTGGTTGAGGCTCCCTCCCTGGAGACATTCAAGGTGAGGGTCTACAACGATCTGGGCAACCTGATCGAGGGGAGGATGCCCATGCTGACTGCAGAGGCATTTGGACTGGATGACCTCTGGAGGTCCCTTCCAGCTCAGACCACTCTGTGAACAAAGGAGCAGCCCAGTGAAGCCTGTCGCTTGGTCGCTGCCCGTGCTACTGCTAACCGAGGACTGTAAAGCCAAGCCAGGGTTCTCCTTCACACCACGGAGCTGACAAACATGCCCTGGTGCCTCACAGGCCCATGGCAACACCTGAGACAGGCCCAGGGAAGCAGACAACCAAAGCAGAGCCAAGTGTTGTGGAAAAGAGCTCCCCTAACCTGTTGTGTCTGATAGAATCAAATGCTGATGGTGGTGTCAGACTCTGCCTTCTGCTGCAGCAAACCGACCTGTGTAGCAGGTTAGGCTGTTCCTGAAAGTATTAAAGCTTCAGAGCTGGCCCTGTCTTCTGCAGCTCACGGCTCAGTACCACAACCAGCTCCTCGAACCCACCCCAGCCTTCACCAGTTGCTAAGGGAGGCAACACCTCTGTAATTTGCACTGAGGAAGAGCTGCCCTGCTTTACGCGCGTTGGCTCCTGAAGAGCCAGCCGGACCAGAGGCACTGAACCCACGGAAGGCCTCTCCCCACACCTGCCAGCTTGCACATGCAATCTAGAGAGCACAGCGAGCGCAGACAGTAAAGCTCCACTGCAGCCCTGCTCCACACTCAGCAGAGCTGAGATGGACAAAGTTCAATGCTGCTTCTTCCCCGGGAGAAGAGAAGCAAGGTGGGACAGGCAGCACTGACTGCCCCCGGGCCTGAGATGCCATCAGGCAGAGCCGTGGGGTTTCTTGTCGGCACACAAGCACTTGGGCTGCCTTCCCGAGCTGCCTGCAGCCCTGCAGGCAGTGCCCTCTGAGACGGCAGCTCAGGCCCAGTCTCTGAACAAGCAGTGCTCTGTGTTCTGCTCCTCCCCTTCCCTTTCCTCATTTATTATCAACACTTACATAAGGACATGTCCCAGCCTGGGAAAGAGCTCCTTCTGCTTGGCTGTCTCAGACTGCTGTCAAACGGCCAAAACACGGAACGAGCCCTCCCAGAGGAGGCAGCCTGAGCCTTCGCTTGCGGCAGTTACTCCCTGCCGTTTGCTAATCCTGCCCCGGCTCTCTGAACTCATCTGCCTGCTCTTACCACCGAGCTCAAATGCCGCTGAGCTACAGCAGCATTCTGGCCACCAGAGTGAAGTGGCTGGACAAAGCCAGTGTCAATCCAGGCCAGACCTACGCCACACCAGAGCTCTGGTGAAACCAACTGTGACCAAACTCAGCTTCACAGAACCCAACACACGAGTGGCAATGAATGTGCCAGCTGTTCTCTTCTAAAGCTAGATGCAACAGAGAGCCCAGGAGAGTGGGTGGTCTGCTAGGCCTGATCTTTTTCTGATCACAAAGATCCCTCCTGTGAGAGCATCTTTCCAGCTCTTATGGAAATTCATCTCCCCTGGATGCACCTAGAAAGCCACACCAAGGTGCACATGGACACGTAGGGACCGCAACCAAAGAGGGCAGGCTGCAGCTGGGAATAGCCCAGAAGAGCACACTGCCTACAGCAGCTGCCAGACAAAGCACTATAGCCACTGACCTCTTATAGATATATCCCAAGACAACGCCGGCTCCAATGGCAATGATGATCACCATCATGATCAGCCCCAGCACGTAGCCTGTGAAGAAGACTCAAATGAGAGGCAGCAGACACAGTTAAACCACTGCTTTGAGACCTTCAAAACAGATCCACCCTGCCTGAGTTACAGGAACAGACCCTTCACTCGATCCTGGGGTTGTACCTAGCATCCCCAGGTCCTTCTTTTCTTTGGAGTTCATCTGCACTCTCTGGCTGATGCCAATGACAGGCTGCACTGCGGCTGCCTCGCTGCGGGAGGGCAGGGTGTCAGCTGGCTGAAACACCTGGCTGGCCTCCTGAGAAGTGCCAACTCCTGCTGCAGGGACTGGGGCAGTGGCAGCTGCAGCATCTGCTGAGGAGAAAAAGGAGACAGACAAAACACGGAGCACCGATGAGTATACCAGAACAACACGTGCCCTGCCCATGGGACAGAGCTGGACTGGCAACACTGAACCACCTCCCAGGTACAGTGAGGAACACTTCTTCCCCTAAGACGTCACCAGAATTCCCATCAAAGGAGACCAAATATGTTCTCCTCCCCATGGTTTCTCTTGACTTGAGCATCTGTAACGAGGAGTGCAAGGCACCACCACAGAAAAGACAAAGTCAGGCAGCAGCAGGAAAGCCAGGCTCAGGGCACGGGTCCAGGGAATGCACAATGACTTGACTTAGTGTGCAGATCGATACACAGGCTGCAGCTTCAACTGTGCTCAACAGACATGCACAAGCCCAAATCTCCCAGAAGTCTCTTTATCTCTATTTCTCCCATCCTCTTGACCCAGGAAGGTCTGACGGAAGGATAGTCCAGCTGGTGTGAAAACAGCCTGTCCATCACGCTGAAGGAGTTTGCTGCATGGCTGGAGAGAGGGGCTGGGTGAGAAGAATAGCCCTAGGTTAAGTCACAACCACACTTGAAGCAGGACAGCCACTGACTAGTGCAGGCACAGCAAGATCTGACTCAGCCAGGACCCCACCAAAGGCGCCTAAACATGGATGCTCATGGCCCAGACTCCTTCCTGGTGCTGTGGATTTTCTATCTGCAGATACAAGATTTTCCTGTATCCTGCAAGATTTTCCCAGGTAGTTCTTTTCATGGCACAGTAAAAGCTGTGACAGTGGAAAGCTGGTGCCTATCACCTGTCCTAAACAAAAGAGACCTACTTTGTGGAAATCCTGTGCACAGTATGCATCCACATCTCCAAACTCCATCACCTGGATCTCACCCCACAGCTGGCAATAACCCCATGGGGATTTCCTGTCTGCAGCCATTTTGAGTCCTTCGTGGAATGTGAAATGGAAGCACAGAAGGGGAGCCAGAGACAGGAAATCAGGGTCCCGGTGCTGCACAGAGGCTTTGCAGAGTCAGCCAGAGAAGCTGCACCAAGGGAGCTACAGCACAGATCTACAACAACAAGGGGCTCACTCTAAAACATGAGACGACCAGAACAGCAAACCACTTAAAGGTGCAAACAGTGTATTGGCTGAAAGGTCAGGGAACTCTCCTGGTGCCAGAGCTACAGGACTGTTTAAGGGTCTTGGCAGCAGAATATTTGCCTTGCTTCACCTTTAAGGAAAAGCAGGCAGAAAACAAAGTGAAGAAAAGGGGAGGGTGCACGTGTGGAGGAAAATGTTTATATGCAAAGACAGCAACCCCAAGGGACAGCAGAGTGCATAGATCTTGAGAGGCTCAGAAATAAGTAAACAGTTAACAGTAAACAAAAACCCAAGCGGCTACTTTGGCTGCAGTGAGTACTGACACCTCCTCTCCGTGAAACAAGCTTCAGTTGCAGATCTCTTGGCAAACCAAGATCCGTTTCCCACCCTGCCCATGAGGAACCCAGTGTTTGAGGCTTTCCATTTCTTAAGACACTCCCTTTAGCTCTCATTTTGTCCAAGTTTTTCCCCAACCTGTACCCAAATTCACCCCGGCACTCATTTGGCAGCAGGGCACCTGTTTAGACTGCAGGAACGTAGCCCCCAGCAATGGTCTGCCCACATCCCTGCAGTTCCTGGACGTCCAGACCGCAGCCCTTTGGAGCACAGCTAGAGAGCCCTACGGTCACCAGTGGAGTACGGGGGACTCGGCCCGGCTCCGCGCAAGCCTTTGCCGGCACCGCTGGAAAGCTGGGGGCGGAGCAAGGCACAGCTGGGAAGCAGATGTGCACTCGGAGGCGAGGGCAGGAGGGGAGCCCCGGGCACACGCCGTTCCCGGGGGAGGGCAGCGACGCTGCCCCAGCCCGGAGTTGTTTGTGTGCGGGGGGACCCCGCCCTGCTGACAAAGCCAGCCCTCGGCGGCAGCAGGCATGGGGGTAGGGCAGTGCCCCGAGGCGGGCCGGAGGAGAAGGGGGTCGGGGTGGGCCTACCTGGGCACTGAGCGATGTCGCAGGGTCTCCGCTCGGGAACCCCGGCGGCTCCTTGGACGTAGCACCAGGGCGCGGCGTCTCCGTCCGGGTTTCTGCAGCTGCTGTGGTCCTCCGCGGCTGCAGGCGGGCAGCGAGCCGTCAGCAACGGGACCGGGACCGGGACCGGCACCGCCCCGCGCCCCTGGCCCCGCCGGCTCCC
>VWZE01025984.1:347095-373275 GCA_013396675.1 Eubucco bourcierii | reverse complement strand
CAGCAGCGAGCCCAGCAGCACGGCGCCCAGAGCCGCCGCCCGCCGCGGGGCCCGGCGCAGCATCCTCGGCGCGGAGGGCGAGAAGCCACCTCCAGCCCGCCCGTGCGACTCGGCTCGGCGCGGGGCGGCTCGGCTCGACGCCGCGGCGAGACCTGCCCCGGCTCTTCCCTCCCCGGTAAACAACCGCCGGGCTGCGCTCTTCACCCCCCCTCCCCGCGCCGTCGCCGGGTCCTAACGCCGCCGCCGCCCGCCCCCGGGCGGCTCCCGGGTCCGTCGGGGAGCCCCGGGAGGGGAAGGGGCGGCCGCAGTGGAGCAGGGCTGGGGCAGTCGAGACGTGCCGCTGTTCCGCCGTGTCTCCCACGGGGGAACGCCGGGACCGAACGCGGCGATAGGAGTTCGGTACCGCAAGTACGGCTTGGGGGCCGCTTGGCTGGGCAGGATCAGAAGGAAATGTGCTCGAAGCACATCTGCGTGTCCCACACCTGTCCCCCACAGCCGCAGCGAAGTCCTGGGGCAAAAGAAGTGACTCCCGACACGAAACGAAGCTTGAACCACTGACTGGCAGGGAATGCATTTGCCTTTAAGGATCTAAAATCGCCCTCTCCCCTGGAGAGGGACTACATTCTCCTGCTCCCATTTCTCCCTTTGGGTTTTCCTAGCCCTAGAGAGAGAGGTGGTGGGCAAGTGGTACCCACTGCTGTGCAAGCTGTACATGTCCACGTCGGACGTTTACATTCTTTCCAGTTGCTTTGCTTTGACTCCACAGACACTTAAGAGCTATGCCTGCTTACAGAAAAACAAGGTAAGGAGCCTGAAAATGCTTTCAAGTCATCCAGCCACGGCAATAAAGCCTCTGCAGACATCTCGACTGGGCTGCAACACTTGTTTCCAAACAGGCAGCCGTACCCAGACCTGGCAAGGCCAGCAGCTCCATACAAGCATCCGGAACCTCCAGCAGTGTTTCTGTTCTACAGTAGTGAAACACAAGCAGCTGAGTGCTTGGCCCTCCTTGGCGGTGAGCCCTGAGGTGGCCGGGGCCAGCTGATGGGTTCGTAGCCAAGGCACAGGCCTGCAGCACAAGGTACTATTTACGGCTTCCCCACAGAGCTCCTTCTGACCTTGGTCAATCTGCCTGCCTTGCTCCTCCATCCTTCCCTTCCTTTGTTACCTGAGATACAAACAAACCTTCCTTCCCAGAAAAGAGCAGGGCAGGTCCCTTCTTGTAAAGTGCTTTGAAATCACATGGAAGCCATCGAACACAGCAGGAGATTTCTGTGCCCGGCAGCTGCATGCCATATCCAGTGTTGGATGAATTGCCTCTCGGGGCTGTGCTGACTGGAGCAGAGATCCTTCCACACTCCCAGATGCTTCCATCCTGGCAGTGCTCTCTGTCAGGCTGCCACAGGTACTTGTGTGACAAGCAGGCTAAAGCTGCTGATCCAACCCAACTTTTGCCCTGCCCCCCCCCCCCCCCCCTTTTTTTTTTTTTTAAACCAGGTCTTGCACACTTTAACCCTTTACAGCAAGGTTTCCTGCAGTATCCAGTCCACAGCAGAGCCACAAAAAAACCCAGATGTACCAGCACGGCAGAGAGGTAATGAGGAAACCAGGACAGTTAAACAGCACTACAGTGAACATGAAAGCATCAGCCTCAGCACTCCTGTGTGATTCATGCTTTAGCTATGACCTGCCACTACAGCAAGGGTAGATTAATCATGTCAGATCACAAAACTGCAGCCAGGCTGTACAAGAAGCCCCAGCTGTGTGCCAGTGCTGACGGACATCACCGGCTAAGATGTCTGCTTTGTGGCATTGTGCTCATTGTCTGCGCAGAACCTCGGCTGCCAGTCACCCCCTCTGAGGGCAAGGCTAACTGCAGTAAGCAAGAGCTGTTAATAAGGACTGTTGGATCAAGCCTTCTCTGCAGCAGCTCTTAGAGATTTTTATGGGACAGAAACTGCAGGGCCACACATGCAGCCAGAGAACAGCCTGCCCAAAACAGTTTGCAGAGGGCTGCCAACCTGTAGAGTTGATTTCTTTTTGCTCATTTGAGTCATGAGACAGACTAACACTTCCATGCTAAACTTCCATGCCATCTTGCACAGAAAGCACCTCCTCCTGTGCATACTGGTCCAGGAACTGCAGGCTGGGCAGTAATCCCTGTGGAAATAAATCTGAGACCTTCCCAGCTCTCTCTCCTGTTATGTAATAAGGTAAATTTGCAGTTCTCATTACACCCAGCCAAGTTCCAGCAAACCATTTGAGTGTCTAGTCCACAGCAGGACAGTGGGGAATCTGGGAGAAAAGCAAAAACGTTCACATTTACGGTAAGGATCAAAGTCTTTTCTACCACTCACTTCTAAGCATCATTTTTGCTCTTTCATCTGCAGCCTTCTCCAGGATGAGGGAGGATTTATGCCTGGCACTTTCACAAAGTTTAACAAGATGCCAGGTGGCAGCTGTCAAAGGCAGACTCAGTTGCTCTTTCTGCTCTTTGGGAATGGGTTTGCTCTCTTGCTACACTTCTGGAGATTCAACCTGACATTGCTTCCTAGGACTTGTTTTTAAAGTAACTGTAAGTAAGCCAGGAGCTCTGCAACTCCATCCTGGCACAACTGACATGTCAAAGTGTGTGTGCTCTGTACACAGAAACCCTCCACAGGACAATAACATGCTGGGATTTGGGATGAGGGTCATTAAGCATCCTCCCTAAGCCTCATGAGCCAGTTTCAGTTGTGAGCTGGTACCTTTCTGCTGTTTACTTTATACAGGCCCCAGAATGCATGTTGTCTGCTTTCTCTCCTGTCTGTCAACTGCTCCTTCTTGCTTGCTTGTTCTACTTTTTCACCTGTGGAAAAATCCAGAGTGTATGGAGAGTTTTCCTGAAGCAATAAAAGGGAGCTAACATACTGCACAACATGCTGTGCGAAGAGATGCAGCCATGCAAGTGCAGCTCTGGAAGGGCTCTGCAAGGAGCCATCAAACCCAGCCTCCCTCTCTGGCCACAACCAATATGCTCAGAGCTTCCAGGGCAAATGTTCATCCAGCCTCCTGTGAAAGAACTAACACACTTTATCAATTCATCTGACTAGGTAAGATACTGGGGGGAGCAAGCAAAGCCACTGTTCTAATCTAAGCATCCTTTCCTGGCCAAGTGAGCATGGATTGCCTCAAATGGCACAAGCTGACCATTGGCCTCCTCCTAACAGGCCCTGTGGCACCCTCCCACAACTTCTTCTGTCTTCTTTCTAGGCAAACCAAAATTATTCCTCCATTTCCCCCCTAAAAACTATGTTTTCTAAACCAGTTTTCTTCTTCCTTCATAAACTGTGATGCATACAAATGAAGCTGGTACACCCTGAGGCCTCACCCACCATGCAGAAGAGTATTGGAGCTTAAGAAGCTGGAAGCGTCCAATGTTACAGAGCAGGACCAAGTACTTGCAACTCCACCTAAACCAGGGGCTTCTTACTCCTTCCTCACCTCTCTCTGGACCATGAAAATAACTGTGGGTCTCACCTGTAAAAAGCCTTCTATAAGCATGGATGGAGGCAGGAACAAGTTTTATTCCTAACCTAGAAACTGTATTAATAGAAGTGAAAATCATCAGAGCTGCTTCAAAGGGATCCGATGTTGAGCTGAAGAAACTAAGCCAAGTGTAAGGGAAGCTGAAGACTGAGACAGTCACTACAAAGGAGCCGGTGTGGAGCGACAGAGAAATATCTGCGTGTGCTCTGGCATCCCCCTGCTGACATCTTCAAGGAGAGGCCTCCCCTCCCCCTGCCATCTGACAGCGTGAGCTGTTCCTTAGTGAAAGCCAGCCACAACCTCCAAGGACTAACAAGGAAGTCTGCAGAAGCAAAACAACCATATGTGATAGCTGAACTGGCTCAGACAGGTTCAGAGAGTTTGGTCCACTAACTCAAAGTGCCTTCTCAGGTGAGCTTTCTGTGTGGGCTGTAAGAAAAGGGTAGAGGCCTCGGAAGGGTAATTCGGGTCCTATTGTTTGCTGGGGAGAAGCACTGCGCTACACTGCTCTAGCATGAGGAGATCAGCACTGAACGCTCTCGGCAATCACTGTCAGCGATTTCACAGCCGAGTCCCCTCTCACATTTGTCACTGGCTGCCCAGTGCCTTTTCACTGTTCCCTCAGCGGTTTCTGTGGGCCCAGCTCGCCCTGGCCCCTGCGGCTGCTGTGAAGGACTCAGCCTGTCTCATGCCCTGAGCTCTGCCTGCCACTGGAGCTCTCTACTGCCTGACCCCAGCCTGCTCTCCCTGCCACCCAGCGGTCCTGCCTCCTAGCAGAACAGCATTGAACTGCAGGTGTACCCCTAGCCATGAGGTACAGCTGTCCAAAGGTGTTTCAGGCCCTAGCTGCACCGTTGCTTTGGGGTGGCTGGGTTTGGGTGGTTGGGGGTTTTTTTTGTTTGTTTGGTTTTTGGTTTTTTTTTGTTTTTTGTTTTTTTTTGCTAGAGGCAGGCTGCTGCTGACAAGAACCAGAGCAGGCATTTGTAAAGGTGGAGGAAGGGAAGCTATGTTGAAAGAGGCTGTGGTCTACTCACAGAACACATAGGCGCTGGAGTCAAGAGCAGCAGCTTTACTCTAAACTCTTGCTGGTTTGTCGTTTGACCTTAGGCAAGCTTCTGCCTCAGTTTCCCAAGGCACAAAGGCAGGGAGGATCATTGAATCGGCCTCATGAAATGGTGAGCGAAGGGAAGGAGCCATGACGCAGGGAAGCTCTTCAGATGCTCTCTAGTTGTACATGTGTAGGGCTCAGATGAAAAGCAAAAGCAAGCAGGAGGATGTGTTGTGTTGGTTGAAGTTGTAAGAATACCTCTGCAGCTTTCCTGGGTTTAATTCACTGTTGTGTACAGCAGTAACCAGCAAAGCTGAGCAGTCAGAAAAACCTGCGCTTGCTTGGTAGTAAGTGCCAGCCCAGAAATAATGGTTCCTCTGCACGTGAGCAACATGGCAGAGGCAGCACCAAAACAGCTGGAGATGTGGGTCTAAGGGAATAAAAACATCTGAGCTGCTCCCTGTTCAAATTAACTTCCAGTGAACTGGACTGGATTACTCAACACCTTTCACTCACCATGGAAGCTGATTTCACAGCCATGCAGAAGTTATGGCCCAAAACTCTCCTGGTCCAACTTCAATAGTCATGGAATGTTATCTGAGTTAGATTCCAGTGGGAAAAGCATGAGGTTACAGAGTTGCACTTAAATATGCAAACCTTCCAGTTCCTGGGGAAAATGCACCACATCCAAGCAGCACAACCACTGATCAGCAGCAAACCACCCATATCCCATGACAAGAGAAGGCATGAAGCTCATGAACCTGTAGACATAAAAAAGCCCCCCATATTTTCTTAGCTGTCTAGGGTCTGGGGACTAAGATTGGAGCCATCAGCGTAAGAACAGAGCCCCATTTTTTAACGGGTCTCTTTGTAATTCAGCAAGCGAGGAGAGAAGCAGAGAGCAAACCTTTCAGCGAGCCCCCCTCAGAAAACGCAGGATGCCGAGCAACGTACAATGCAGAGCACTCACCTCTGGGGCCGATTCTCTTAGCTGCAAACAGGTAACAGCTCGCCAGAGAGCCTGTGAAAAGCCTCTCCACAGGTGTTTGCCTGAAGGCTGTGGGAGGAGTACTTTGGTTTGGAGGCTTCCTGTGAAGAAAGGCAAAGCTCTTTTTTGTCTCTCTGGGTTGCACACATGCCATAGGCATTCAGAGAGCCCTATTCGTGGCTCTCCTGTGTGCATCTGGCCTTTTTTATATCTATTTATGAAAGGAAAGACTCTGTTCCTTAAATATGCTCACAGGGAAATAATGAAATCCTATTTCAGTCTTCAGTTTGCCATTCTTTTACAAAGTGCGGGCTCAAACTGGTAACACCAAAAAAGCAGGCAAAGACAGGAAGGAACAAAGGCACAGTGAGGTTTTACCTCATCCTTCACTTGTTTTGAGTAGAATGGTGTGGAGTTAGAACAGTGACCAATACCCCGGCACCTGAGGGAGGCAGGCCAGGAGCAAAAATGTGTTTGTATACCCTGTCTCGGTTTTACTTTCTCTGCCTTCCAGGTATTCCATGAAGGCAATCCCCAATTTCAGGAAGATACTTGTTACTGCATCCTCCTGTGCCAAAAGAGGGTAGGCAGCACCATGGCACTGGAGAAAGGGTTTTCTAGTGGGAGTGAGGCTGTCCTGTCACAGCCTGCCCACCACACTGTGGACCTCCACACAAAGCTGCGGAGATGGGCAAAGGCAGGGACTGCCTCTGGAAAGAGGAAGACTTTGGGATACCAAGAAATACAGGCTCTGTGTGTCTCTAGTCTCCATCTCCAGGAAATGAATGCATGCAGCCTGCAGAGTTTAATTCTCTTTTGGTTTATTACTATTTGAAGATCAGTTTTTGTATCCCCTTCTACAGAGGCTTCACCTTTCAACAGAACATACAAAAATTACACTCAAATAGAAAAAAAAAGGGAAAAAAAAAAAAAAAAGGAAAAGATAGGTAGGTAAGTTGCTTTATACAAACAGGTCCCTAAGAACCCAAAAAGGCTAAAACAGGCTCGGTTTCAACAGAAGCAGGCCCATAAATAGGCAAGAGACTTCATTCATGTAGGGAAAGAGTCATCCATCCTCACCTAAGATCCTTTCTTGCTCACACTGAAGGCAATGGGAGGATTCCCAACAACTTCAGTAGAAGCAGGATTGGGATTCATCAGAGCCAATGGTAAACTTTTCTGCTCCTTCCCTTCCAAGGCACTGTCTCTTCCATATGGCATGCAGCCAGGGAAAAATGCCAGTTTTCCTGGCTCATCCAACACTCATGTTTCAGTTGTTCATTCTACAGGACATCTGAGAACAGCTTTTTGTCTTCTCTCTTACACTCTATTTGCACTGAGTGCAGCAAACTTTCAGATCACAACAGTACCGAAGAAAAATTCTGAGCCCAAGAGCAAGGCTTGGTCGATTCTTTAGGAGCCAGCAGTCAGCCTGACAGCTTTGCAGACGGCATGTAAGAATTGCCTGGAGAAGGCACTGGTTTGTAGACACAGCAGCCAAAAAGCCATTAGCAAGTACGAGACTGATTTACTACAAAAGCACTTACCCAGGCTCACTGTGTGACTGCAGGAAGCTCAAGAGCATTTACGGCTGCCAGTGGCAGTTTGAGGTGACCCCAGGAGCTAGAAGGGAGTACCTGGAGCGGCAGTGGGACACCGGCTACCTGCTTCCTTCAGCACTTCTCGGAGAACTTTTAGGTTTCCAAAACCACAGTGCAAGTGGAGAGGTCACACAGGAAAAGCTTCATTAACATAAACCCTGAGAGGAGATCAACACTGCAGGGCAGCCTGTAAATTAATGTCAATATTTCACCTTTCAGGACCCATCGTGGCCAAATGTTTCCCTTGGCATTACCCCTGAAGTCAGCGAGGCCAAACATTTGGAGCAGAGATTTGCAGCAGGGCTGTGTAGCACAATTTGGCAGGTCAGTCAGATCTTGGAACATTCACAGCCGGGAACAAAGCACAGGAAGAGGCTGGAGGGGACAATGGGGCAGTCATTATCTGCCACCACAGAGCAAACAGCTGTGGTTTTTCACTAACCTGCTTCAGCCATGGCAGCCATCACCACAACCCCTTCCAGCCAGGGCTCCCACTCCTGTTCTGCGCCACCCTGCAGTTATATCACATTACTATTTTTATATTGTTGGGGTTTCAGCCAAACGGTTCTCTGGTCTGCTTTATAGCTGCTAACACAGCTCTCTGCAGAGCTCTCCACATACGAGTAGGTACCGCACTGGTGTAGGAATGTGTGGAGGGCAAGGGTGTGAGAAGGCCAGAAGACATTAGGCCAGCATTGCTGCTTCTGACTGTACAACAGCAAGCATGGCCTCAGGCTGCACCCCAGGAGCCCTGCTCAGGCTCAGAGAGTGCTCCAGAACCCGATGCCTTCTGACAGGGACGGAGGACACAGAGCAGCAGATCAGGCTGAAAGCCAAATCTGTTCCCAAAAGCTCGTTCACAACAGCTGCAGGATCTTGTTTTGAGAATGATGTTCAGGATAAAACCCAGGACTCTCTCAGGAGACATGGGAATGTTCCAGAATCTGGTTTTCCTTTTAAGTTTTCTGATTGGATTTTCTCCATCATTTCTCATTTGTTTTGTCTCTCAGGGTGGAAATGAGAGCATCAGCTTGCTCACTGTGCACTCATGTTCTAGTCAGTTACTGCTCGAGGACTGTGCCCAGCAAAAGGAGAATGGTACCAAGCTGCCTTGACTTAGATTCCAGTGTCCATAGTGCTGCTGTTGTCACACTGCTGAGGAAGCCAACACATTTGGTGGTTTTGTTCGGTGCTTGCTCTCAGAGGTTCTGCCACGCTGAACAATTGAAAGCATGGGATTCTTTTTGTGGGTGATGAAGGAAAGTTCTTCCTGTTTCACTACTCAGAATTCTGGTAGCTGGTCTTTACTTTGTCCATTTATCTCTCATGAAACCCAAACAGAGCTCTTGCTCTCCATTCATTCTTCCAACACTGAAGTCAGAAGTTCCTTTGAAGTTTACTTTGGCATCTACTTCCTCAAGCAAGCACCTTAAAAAAAATTAAAGCTGAAAGTGGTACCCCACTCCAGACTCAAGACATAAGTTCAGATACTGATTGCTAGGAACAAAGATTTAGTGAAAAAAAAAATACACTAAAGTTACAACAGAGCCTATAAAATCTAGGTTAGCTTTCATACTATCAATTAGTTGAGTTAGACATTCAGTTACACAGGTCTTCTATTCAAGTCATTCCTTACTGCTGACAGCAGTTGAGGGAGGAACAATAATTTCAGGGAATACATGGGAAATAACAAATATTCCCTAAGTCACTGGCACTCAAACAGCTCTGAAACTGTGACTGGGCATTCACAATTATTCAAAGGATCGGTAGGAAGACCAATTCCACACCACCTGACAGTTCTAGGCTTTAAAAAACAAACAAAACAATCACCCCCCACATATAATACTTTGCCCTACTATAGTTAAGGCACTGGATTGAGAGAAGGAAAAACCTGTGTTCGGTTTCTGGTTCTGCTATCAGTTTCCCACATCATCACTTCAGACTGGGTGCTGGCAGGTGAGCCATGCTGCTAAGCCTGTTTGCACACATCTGACACCTGGCAAATGCGAGGTACTGTGAGCTTACTGGGCTAAGTGACTTTAAATCACTTCACCTTGCATTTGCTGTGGATTAACAGTACTTAAAGATAAAATTCAGGCAACAAAAGAAGCCTGAGGGTAAGCCTTCATCCCTACAGCCATCACAACACTTAAGCATGCATGCAAGGGGTTTGTAGGCCCTCCTATTTCTTTCACTCACTCACCTGCAAGCACCTTTTTTGTCTATCTTTAATGCTTAGATCATAAATGGTTGAAGATACTTTCATCACACCTAATACACAAGGGTCTGAGCCTCATCTGAGGAGCTTAGGGACTCCTATTATACAAAGCAATACTGCAGCTCCGATTATCTAAATATGTATGAACTAAAGCTCCCTTCCTGTCTGAAAAGTGCAGACTCCAACTCTGGATTGTAGTCTTACCAAGACAAGAAGCAAAACAGGGCTGGCCCAGAATGAGAACTCTCCTTTATACACTGATATGGCAATTAGCAATATCACGGAAGCAAGCGAGGCTGCATCTCGGGGCCCTTGGAACTCAATTTGGGAGGCTGAAATTTTGTCTTCTACTGGATGGGAAGCAGACATCTCCCAAATGACAGAACAGAAAGAATTTGCACGTAGATTAAATGGCTACCCAGAACAAAACAACATGCCTCTAAGGAAGCAAAAAGCTCTGAAAACACGTCACTGCTAGACATCTGCCCAGCCTGCTGCTGGCACTAGTCTGCACCAGCCACGGTGCCAATCTCTGCCAGCTCCATGAGGATAATCTAGAACGATCATGTCAAGATTATTAACTTCCTGTCCAGTTGTCTCCCTGTCACTGAGAAGTGAGTAGCTTTCATCCAATGTATTCATGACAACTTAGTAAGCACTTAATTTGACAAGCAAAATGCACTGTTAGTGTTTTATGTATCTTTTTCAGTTCAAGGCTTTTCTTTTGTTTCATCAGGTCAGATACTGTAGTGTTCAGAATTAAATGGGCACAGTCAAAATTTGACCTGCTGAAGAGAGTGGAGCTAAAGGCAGGATGGAAATATCCTGTGTTCTGGACTTGGGTTTTGGAGTTAATGTCATGACTAGATCACCCTTGGACAGGTGCACATGGAACACTAAGGACACCAACTTGTCTCTCAGAACAAAGCCTCAGTTCAACAGACATTCTCCTGGTGGCCTGGCCATGAGCTGTCAGCTAATTAATGACTGCCATCCCAAGGAGTCACTATGCTGACTGGAATGCCTGCTCTGTCTTGGCTTGCTTGGCAGCGTACAAGGGTGCCTCAGCACAGTCTAGATTTCAGTATTTTAAAGTGTTCTGATAGCTTTCTGAAAGGTCCTCTTCCTACTTGTCCCCTAAGCTTACCAGTACAGCAACAGCAATTCCATGAAGCTTTAGTTTGAAGTGGGTTGGGTTGGTTTTCAATGTTTTTTGCCTTTTAAATGAGACTCGTACCTAATTCCAGGGATTCTGGGGGAACACCAATGGAGAAGAATATGTCCTTCAGTCTCCCAACAGAGATTAATAGCAAAACGTCAAGTCCACGGCAACGTGCTCTCAGTTTAGAAAGTGCTGGTGCTATAAAGAGAAAGCCACTGATTATTCATCCCTGGTTTGGAATGCTGGAGAGCAAGTACAAAAAAAGGCTTCTTACAGAAGAGGAACTCGGCCTGCTAAGTCTGTAGGATTTAGGACACTGTTCCAAAATCCACTCTGCAATTCTACACAGAAGCACAACAGGAACGTGCTATATTTCAGATGCACCAGCGGCAGGGCCTGGACTGGGAGCACAGCAGCAGTCTGTGGCTACATTCACAGCTCCTGCAGAGGCCGTGGGTCCCGGGCTGAGGTGGTCAGTTCTGCTCCAGCACCACAGTGACGAGGGAGGCAGCTGTGGCATTTCCTAGAATGCAGGTCTGGTGTGGGGCTTGGGCTCTTCGGAGCAGCCTTTCTACAAAGGTTCAGTACACAGCAACTTCTGTTATCAAATCGCTGCTCAAACCTCAGCTCCTTTGCTCACAATTGTGATGCAGAGAAAACTCTTTGCACATGGAAATGAAGGAATAAATTCTGGGAGCTGTCCTACGTGACCTTGAGAATCAACAGCAGAACCACAATTATAACTCAGAGTCTTCCTAACTCCTAACCCTGTGTTAAACAACATTTATACCTGGATTTGGTACATAAGACCATGACAAGTCACACGGGAAGAAAGGAAGGGTCAAGAAGGGACATTATTTCTGCACAGGTGCTGCTTTCAGGTTAATTGGAATTTCCAGCAGCCTAGAGCCCAGATTCTTTGCATTTTGTAATCAATTCTTTTTCAGGGATCTCCTTGGAAAAGCAAGGAGTTAAGACTGGCTTTTGGAAACCTGACCAGATGTGGATTAGGAAAACACAACTGCAGCCAAAAAGGCCAGCACCCCAAGAATATAGCAGTGTGCAGTGGGACCAATGCCTGCACACCTTTTGGACAGGTGGCTAAACTGCGCACAAACCAGACCAAACGAGGGCACGTGCAGCAACGTACTAACTTCTTTAATAGAGTCCAGTCCAGTTCAGCAAAAGCACTCTGTGAACCCCTGGGTTCATCCACACTAAACAAGTCAGCGGTACACAGTGTTAACCCGAGAGCTGATCATCTTTCACACCCTAGGTCCCCACGTGACAAATGAGCACCAGCCAAGCAGACTGCAATGGGATTTTTCCTTCTTTTTTTTTTTTTTCCTTTTTTTTTTTTTTTTTTCTTCCATAAAACTATTTATTTCATGGACTTAAAACAACCAGCTAGCCAAGATATTAATCAAAGTACATCTAAAAAAAAAAAATAAAAATACTAACCCTACTGTGACTGCTGCTTTAAGAGTGCTCTGCTCATCGCCTCAGACTGGCTTTTCAGTAGCCATTCACTACAACAGGTCCTAAAATAATAATAGAGAATCAAAAACTTGACACCAAGTTTAATGGTTAGAAGTAACAAACCCAACCTCTTCTGAATAGTGATTTTTGTCAGCAGCTTGGTCCTGCTGCAGCACTCACAGCCTCACAAATGGCAGAAAGGGTTCCAATTGATTTGGCATTTCTGGGTTTAAAAGCGCAGCTGTGCCATACCTGCTGGGTACCAGGGCACTCCATTCTATGGAGGACTCAACAACAGGGCTGCTTCTCAAACTTACTCTTTTATCTGGGGTGGATTAGGAAGGGTGGGGACTGGAGAGAGAACAAAAGCATAGCTCACTGTAGCTGTAGCTCCCCGGGTGTCTGAGTCACTAGGACTGTCTGATTCTCAGATCAGTGCTGGCAACTAATGTTTATTCTAGTTCATGACAAAACACCAGCAGCAGCCCCTAAAGCTCCACTTGGTGTTTTGGGTCATGTCTTTACTCAAGGTCACCAACTTCTGCAATTCATCAGCTAAGCAGCATTTTCTCCCTCTCCCCAGTAAAGGTTTAGAGGTGGGGTAGGACATGAGAGAAGGAGGGAAGCTAAAATGAATAAAAAATTCTCAGCTACAGAACCAAGTTTCATTATTTCCTCTTTCATTCACAGCATCTTATCATTATAGCCAGACTGCTGCTTGCTCTGATTTGCTAGGATCAAACCCATCTCATTTCCCCTCTGGCCCCATTGGTTGCTGGTCGACCTCTGGATCCACTAAGGATGACGCAAACGCTGACTGGACGATCTGAAACCCGAAGGACTCCAGGAGAGACATGTTCTGTTGGGGTGAAAAGGGGGATCCTAGCGCAGGACCAAGGTCCCCCAGTGGGCCGCCAAGGGCCCTGACGTGAACCTTCTGTATGTGTTTGTTCAGATACGACTTTGATCTGAAAAAGCTGCCACACTCGGGGCAAGGGTACTTCTTCTCTCCTTCCGTCTCCATTTTGTTTTTGCTGACTGCCATGTCACACGAGAAGGACCCATTGGTGCTCTGTTTCTCAGGAGTCTTGAGGTCACTGGTGTCAGAGAGGTCTCCGTATGAATCAGAACTCTCAATCGGGTCCGAATGTGAACATTTCTGGCCTTCTAGGGGAAAAAGAGAAGAGAGAGCTTTCAGAACCTCGTGTCCCCCGAGCAGCGTTCAACATGCACTCAGACAGAGGACACTGCAGCACAACAGAACGATACACACTCAGCGTGGCCATCTCTCAGCTTCTAAGGCCCTTGACTATAGGTCCTCTGGCAAACACTGGGCTGCTCTCAGAGAAATCTGGCATGGTACCAGATGCAACCATACTGGGTCTGTGCTTTATGGATCTCTTCTTTGAATCTCAGAGATGTCTCACAATGCACTGCAGAAGCATGGATCTAACGATGAGTTTTCAGCTGTCCCATTCACCCGCACACTTCTGAAGTACTGTTGGCACTTTGGGAGAGAGCCTACAAACCTAATAAAGTACAACAGGCTGCAGCAAGCTGTAAGGAAACCTGGGAAGAGCCAGCAAACCAGCAGGTAGCTACTGCAGCATAAGAAGTACAATGCCAGCTTAGTCCTGAGGAACTACTTCCTACAAGGTAAGCACAACACTGGCAGAAGTCATCTTCATCATCTAAAATTGTTCCATCTTTACACACTGCAGCATGAACCAGGAGAGAGGTTAGGACACTCTTTTGCGTTATCTGGATACATATCCTGGCAAAGCCACTGGAACGTTTGCAGTGTTTCCTGTTCTGCTCTGTCCCTCTGCCAGGGAAGTCTGTCCACACTTTTTGCTCAGCACATCTGAACGAGCGTGGGAAAGCCAGCCCTGGTCCCCACACAAGTCTCTGCATACAAATGAGCTCTAGCTACTGTTACCTCTGAAAGACCAAAGAGCTGCTTGGCATAGCCCAAAAGGCAGACTGGCTCTGGACTGGGCATTACAAACCAAACAGGATATGCATGAAATCAACACACCACTGAGCTGGAGTAAATCTCTTGTTAAGCCAGGACACCACCCAAAACCAAAAGGCTCCTGGAGTAACTCAATAAGGACGACTTCAACAGAGAAAAATTACACAATTGTAGCTTTCTGTTGGCACAGACCTTGTTTAACCCAGCCTGCTGTGCTCTCCTGGGAAAGAAAAATGTAACTTTTGGGGACAGCCATGGCTTTGAACGATTTCCTGCTGTTTCAGCTGCACCAGCTCAGACCAAAAAGCAAACTGCTCTACACAGACTAACACACTGCTTTACATATTCAGAAGCTAAACACTGACTATTCTTATGATCATATACGTATTTTTTCCTCCCAGAAGCTAAACACAGGTTTAAAAACAAAGCAAGTAACAGTACTATTATCACACTCTACTTGTCCTCCTCAACAACAGCATTCAAAAATATAGTGCAACTACAGACAGCTGCACGACTCCTCATCCACCTGAGGATGAATATTTCTTAAGACTCTTTCTGAACTGCACTCTGTAGCTGCCGCTTCCTTCACCAGAAATCAGAGAGATGGTTTGACTGACATGAGATTCAAGTACAGTGAGGCTCTGCACAGTTTTGTAGGAAGATGGCAAAGATGAATTAACATGACTTTTTCAGTCTCTAAAATCAAAGAGGCTGCCAAACATTCACATACTCTTATGTGTCCACCTCCTTCCCCCAGACTTGTTAAACTGCCTACCCGAGGGCAGATGCTACGCACTCTCTGACACTGTATCACTTCTCCGCATCTCCCTAAGTTTCTGTCCAGGATTTTCCCTGTCCTTCCTCCCTCCTCTTTCTCACACCCAGCCCAACATCCCACAACACAACGTTCTACAGAGAGCAGCAAGGTGCAGAGCAGCGAGTCTCTTGCCTTTGATGCCATAGGTCCTGACGCAGTGGAACGCTGCTCCCCCATTCGGGATGGACTCCTGGTGCCTGGAGACCTGGGGAAGGGGAACACCGTGGTGGGTTTTAACATGGACCTTTAAGTAGGAGGCAGAGGAGAAACCTAAACAAGATAAAAGGAGATGAGATCCTGCCATCAGCAAAGACACACATCTGCCTTCCCTGTTCCTTTAACCATTCTCTTGCTCCCACTCCCTGCAACATTGTACTGGCTCGGCACCTGCTTACCTACAAGACGCTCAGCTCCTGTTCCCAGACACAGGCAGTGAGCGCCGGGCATGCCCTTCCTTAGACTTCAGCTGCACTTTGGAGGTCATGATCAAAGGGCAGCCTCCTTCAAAAACAACCCCTATGTAAGCAAGCCTAGCAGATGACAGCAAACTCTCAAAAACGGGCATTAGAGAGACGACACAAAAAGGCAGCTGTGTCCCCACTGCTTTGTGCTGGTTTACTCAGTTTAGTTTCAAAACGTAATCACAATTTGGCAATACTTTGGGAGACAGTTCAAACCAGTTTGTGCTGTTGAGCCTTGAAGCGATGCCATTCAGTAACACCTCTCCTTGGTAGCTAAGTGTGTTTCCCCTTTAGGTTTCTAGCACTGATAGTGAATATCAGAAGGCAGAAAGCTAAAACTATTGAGCTTGTAAGGTCTAAAATCTTGTCCTCTAACTTCTTCCATTCAGCCCATCCTGAGTTCTAAAAAACATCCTAACACTCATACTTTGTCTGCAGTTAACAACAACAAAAAACAAAACAAAACAAACCCCACAAAACCAACCAACCAAACAAACAAAAAAACCCAAAAAACCCAAAAAACCCCCACAATAAAATGAAACTATTAGCTCTGACCTGTAAGCCCAAAGCACTGAAATTAAACTGATTTCTGCAGCAGATTTTACATTTGTGCATGTCATGGGTTAACCCAAGCTGGGGTCTTTTGAAGTCTCACAAATGTGGTCTTTTGCTACAATGCAACAAATTACCTCAGGTGTAGTGTGGAGTGGTTTTAAATTCAGATTTAGTAAGATTTGCAGTTAGCACAAGGGCATTTGCACTCTGTACAAGGTGTAAGGAGGACACAGTTAGAAACACTTCCTATCAACAACTGCCTTCATTTTCTAGGACATTTGCAACAGACTGTTGTGGCACTTTCACATTAGAAACGTTTTCCTTCAACAATTGAGAACACACGACAAGTTTCACCATCACAGACAGAGTCCAGGTTCCCTATCTAGAGAGAGAAAGTCCAAGCTAGGACTTTTTAAAAACGATATAGCCTTTACAGCACAAGCCCTTGCAAGAGAACTTCCACAGCAATGCATCACTTCAAATAAGAACAGATGTACTGCTGGGAAGCCACTCTTACAGTGATATAACTGCACTTATATTTGCTGATGTGTCAGAAAGGCTGCAAAACCAGCACTGGCACACCTCTCTGGGGTGGATATTCTGACAGCAGGTGTTAGTTTTAGGTGAATTTAACAATGAATGTGGCTTTACAGTAGAATTCCTGCACCTGCCCAACAGAACCTCTCTACCCAGAGAAACCGGAATGAAAGCATTCAAGGGCTGTTGAGAATTAAACATACAGGACCTGCAGGGCAAAACACAATTCCACAGCAGCCTGCTGCAGGCAAAAAAGGGCAGGTTGCAGAGAAGCAACAAAAGGGAGTTGCTGCAGACCCCTGAGCTGAAGATAAAAGCACAGAAAAGTAGGTACATGACAAATGAAGAAACCAAGCACACAGAACTCAACACACAGTGAAGCACAATCAGCTGGGCCAAATCATCCAGCGAACTACTGTAAGGATATTGTCCTCTGAAACATTGCCAGACCTACACACACAAATGCTGTGCTGAAAGTCCCACTGTCCCCAGAAGGACACATGCAGTGCCAGTGTCGAGATCCACTGCAGCCATGGGAAGAATCAGTGTTCAGCTAGTAGAGAAAAGGCCACCATATACAGATACATGCTTCAGCTGCAAAGTACTTCTGCTCCATAGAGGTGTCTAACAACCAAAGGCATGTTGAGTGAGGGTCTTCACACAACAGTGCACTGAAATCTCACTGCAGACCCACACAGAAGGACTACATACAGGAGCTCCCTCCTCTTCTACACTGCGCTTGACACAGGCACGTCTGAAGTGGTAATCTCTGCCACACAAGACCTCTTCTGGGCTCTGCAGCTCTGTCTGCAGAGTACATTGGTTTATCTGCTGCAAAGTGCGCTAGCTTCCCTGTGTGCACTTGGCAGATGAAGATGAGAGTCATTAGCTTCCACCACAGCATAAGAATGCCAACTGCCTAGAGGAAGCAGGGAGATTTGCCTGTTTGTTTGCCTTTAGCCTCCTTTTCTCAGAAGCACTGGCACTGGCCTTCCCTTTTCCCCCATCAAACCTTAACTCTCAGTGCCTGTCCCAGGAAGAGGAGTGATTCATGGCCAGCAATCAAAGTTGGGCTAGAGCAAAGTGGCACTAGTTTTCAAAGGAGAAATATTTGTACTGTGTTGCCCAGAGCCATTTCTCAGCTTTGCAGAGCAAATCATTCTTCATTCCACAGGAATCAACATTTTTATTGCACAGAGAACTATCTGCTTTATATAAATGGGACCTGTCCCCTGATGTCTTAGAGAACATCTATAAGGAGATGGACTACAGAATTAAATTGCAGGATGCTCCTTTTTCAAAAATTCTCATTTGGATTTATCTGAAGCATCCAGACAACGTGTCCTGCTTTAATCAACTCTCTATCCACCATGCAATACATGAGAAGTCATCTTATTGTGAAAAAAAGAAAGGTGAAAAAAGATCCATCTAAGTGGTGAGTGGAATATTCAGCCATCTCCTAATTTCTGTGAATTCTGTGAAGCAAACAATGAGAATGTGTCTGAAACAGAAAAGGGATCTCCTGAGTTGTAGGCTCATTGCAAAGTACCACACTTGCCAAGTCATTTATCTCTTTTGAAAAAGCACTCCCAGGCAATCAAGTTCCTAAGGATGGCGATAGAGGAGTACATAACAACAAAGCAGGAGGAGGTCTTTTTTATTTAAACTGATTAAAGAGAATTTGTCCTAAAAAGTGAGGATTAGTTTTCATCATTAATTTAGAATTCAGATGAATTCTTAAAGGAAAATCAAACAGGAAATCCCGGAAAAAAGCCCCACTGCACGGCTTCCCTGATTTAATGACAGTTAAGTGCTTTCATCATTATTTTAAACATACAGCTCCTAAAAGTAAGAAAATAACCTGGGAAAAAAACCACAAAAACCAAAACCACATTAATCACAGATGGTCACTTTGGGGCATTCTACTGCCACGTTGTAAAACAGGTAGAAAAGTGAAATCAGCAAATGGGTACATGCCTGCCATGGCAAACAAGCCATGTCCTAAATCCATCAAGCCTTTATGAGAACCTGAGACACTTGATTTTCCACAGAAAAGCCTTCAGTCTGCTGGGTTAAATTCAGGGACTTGAAGCTCTGTTTTTAACACCAGGATATGTTCAGCTCTAAGAGTCACTTTTTCATCCCATTGGTTTTCATCTTCTCTGGTGGGCCAACATCCAAAATTCTCTCTACGAGCAGTTTGAGCATTCTTGATGACAGTTACTATACCCAGAGCTTGACAACTACTGCACCCACAACCTGGCAGTTACTATATAGAGAACTAGCTCAGCTCCAACTAAAACAGCAAGCTAGCAGGCTGGCTGGGGGCAGAACAGAGCAATATCCCCTCACACAGGCACCGCAGCTGCTGCACCATCACAGTCACAGGCACAGTGAGTAGCTTCTGACTGCACCAATCAAACAGATGTTTCTAACCCCAAATGTTTTCTCTACACTTCACCTTGTCAGGCTTTCCAATTTAAAACAGTGAACATCACAGTCTAATTCTAGAACACTCTGGGTTAACAGTTCTGCTATCGTGGGTCACAAAAGCATAATCAAACCCATAGCATCTAACAAGGAGTTCACAAGCCAGCCTGCTGACAAATACACTCAGCATCTCCCCTTTTCAAGGGCTTCTCAGGCTGGGTAGCTACATGTAACATGAATTACCCAGGTTTCATTACCTTTTCTGAGCGCTGTCAACCGAAATCCACAGCAGCCTAGGTTGTGAGAAGGCAGGGAACACACCAGCTGTGCGAGGGAAGCAGGCGCCTAGGGTCTGCCGTACCACAGGCTCCCTACCCCTCTGCAGGGCAGTTTCGCTGTACGCCGAAACCATTTCGTCCCGTCACAGTTTGACACCAGACCTGCCTTAGTCACGCCGCCGGCTCAGTCTCGAAAGAGCTGCAGTGACATCCAGCGGCGGCTAAGCTGGAACTCGAGCTTGTAAGACCTCTCAGAAGCAAGAGGCTTCCTCCCTGTTCACAAGAGTTTGTTTGGCACCATGTCCAACCGAAAGGACCCAGAAGAGCACCTGGCTCTCGGGCAGCGTTTCCCATGTTGCTGGACTAGATGAACTGGGATAACGTGAGGAGTTTGGCAGCAGACAGCCCTCCAGCTGAAAAGGAGGCCAAGCTTCATTCCGTACCATCTACCCGCATCTTCAGAGCCTGAGGCTGGGCAGACCAGGTGTCTTTTCCACTCAACCTATCAACATCACTTTCAGGACCTAAGAGACCGTTCAACTAACGGAAACACCTCCCTCTCCCTTGTAATTCAATGTCTCATTACTCATCAACTCATCACCATCCAAAAGCTCCCTCTATGACTCCTCACATCAAATACTGAACAGCTTCATTCTCTGAGATTTAACTTTCTTAAATTGGAAAATGGAACATAAAAAAAGACTCATCAGAAAATGTAAGGTCTCAAAGCACAGCAGCAGCCTCTTCCACTTACTAAGGTACATGTGTCTTTGTGAGCCAACACCACACTTTGAATTGTGTATTCATCATTCAAAAGAAAAAGGACACCAATAAGACAATATAATTTTTCCAGTTTGCTTGACATCCCACAAAGCCCAAATTCACACCTCTTCAACTGACGAGTACCACAAACAGGTGGGAAAGCTCCAAAAGCTCATAGTCAGTTTTAGGTAGTCCTGTGAGGCACAGGGAGTTGAACTCAATGCCCACTTGAGACACTCTGTGATGCTATGAGAAGGTGTCTTTGTACAGCTCCACAGGTGAAGCACAATTCTAGTGCTCTTTACAGAATGTGGTTGAGGAACACATATTAATGGAAAGCCATTTCTTGTGTTAAGAGGGAGAAACTGCTTGACTCTACTGCTGCACCAGGAGGTTAAGCAAAACAGATCATGTAGATTATTTGGTTTATGTACAGTGTAGAATTTTCAGTATTTCAAAGATTCTTCTTCCAAATGGATCACAAGGATTCAAACCTAACCAGGTACAGAAAAAAATAAGAGGTGCATGGTAAACAGCAGCCAGGCAATGCACCATGGCCACTGCACAGTGTCGGAGAAGGGAGACGCTGACATCCATTGATCATCAGCAGATGTCAGCGTCTCCCTTCTCCGACAGTACAGAGATCCAGCTACTGAGCAAATGGAATTCTAAAAACTGTCTAGCAACAATTTGGTTCAGCTCTAAGCTGAGTTTCTTCAGGGACTATAAGCCATGTAAAAAGGCAGCTCTACAGCTCCACCACTTTCCAAGTTTTAACTATTCAGTAAGAAACATGAAGCACATGTACACATAGTGCAACCTCCTGGTGCAGACAGTCCCAGAGCCTGCAGCTTCCCTCCAGCTTTGTCCCACCCTGCTGAAATAACAGAAGAGTTTCTTCATTACCTCGGTTACAGATAGTGCAGAAATTGCTTGGTCCTTCACTATGCTTCTTCAAATGATCTGCCATGTATGCTGCTCTCAAGTACTTCCCACACACCTGGCATGGAACTTTGTCTTCATGACATGCTAGGTGTGAGCGCAGTCGGTCACGAGTGGCAAAGGAAGCATTACAGGTCTGCAGGTATAATGAGAACCATGTGACTGATCAACTCTGCTACAAACACTGCTATTTAGTATTCTTTAAATACCTCAGTTCCTGTGCACCCACACAGATGACATGATCCACAAGCCATTGTCCCACAAACGAAAAATTCAAGTGAGCAACACGCTGCACAAAAGGTGATACTAACTCCAAAGAATTAAAAAGACAAGAAAATAGCTCTAACATACTACAGACAGTAAAACTTTAAATCAGGATAGAATTGTAAGTCCTTAGCTTCTCTCTGAGGATGAAGGTACTAAAACTTTAAGTAATATTTAACAGCAGAAACAGCACAAACCATTCCATCAACAATTAGCTCTGCCATTTCACGGAGCATTACAATCACTTCAGATCACTTTAAATGCCCTCCCTGTCATATTCTTACATTTTACTCTCTGATCTGATCAGTCTAACTGGTAGGCAGAATCTCTTTGGAGTATGAAGACATACAAACAAAGCATCAGAGAAGTGGCTGGGAGGACAACATGACAGACAGTAGAAGAGCCGTCCTGGTATCCACAGTAGCAGTGTGAATTACAGAAGTGCAGCCTCAGAACTGAGCAGGTAGCAAAATCACTGCATGTTACTGTAGATCATAGAGAAGATCATAGAATCTCTTAGAATCTGTAATCTCTTTGTAACTTACCCCTGACCAAGGCATACCAGGAAACACACTTGATGTGGCACAGGTTAACATTGACACTATTTGCCCTCTTCCCATATGTAACCCACCCGATGAGTGAAGGCTCCCCCCAGTTATCACAAGCACAGCAGTCGGCAGGCACACAGGCTATGTGTGCAGCCCGTTACAGCAGCCAGCCAGTTCTGAAAGGCTTGCTCTGGCTCCAACAGGTGAAGGGAAATAGATCACCAGCAATGCACTGTAGAAGGTATTAAAGATACTGCCTGCAACCGCTGCTCACAAGTGCAAGAGGAAGACTGAAAGCACACACGCGTTAGGATGCCCTGAGCAAGCAGCAACAATCAGGAGGTACAAGTGTTTTGTTTATACCACCTTTAGAGAAAATGAGGCAGTTTTAAGCTGTACAACCAGAACCCCCCAGGAGATAATACTAGGCTGCAGAGTGCCCTGAGAACTGGATATATTCTGTCTTTTCAGGTATCAGTGTGCAATTCAACAACCCTTTTAACAAAGACAGGCTTGTTAAAGTAGCAATCTTAGTACGATTCCAAAACAGTAGCTTCAAATAGATGAAATTGGTAATACAGAAGAGGACAACCTGTGTCACTTTACATAATTTAGTCAGTCAACAGCTGAATAAAAACAAAACACTGAAGGCAGCTGAAAAGTTTCAGCTATCAATTTCAGCAGGCTTTACACTCATTCGATCCCAAGAGATGCTTAAGTACGACAAAACTCTCGCAGAGCTGAGGCTACTCTGCAGCAAGCACAAGACTTAGCACCTCAGAGGATCAGGACTTAATGAACTTAGAAAGACAACAGCCAAATGATCTGGATTTCTGAGACACACACAGTTTAACTAAGCTCACAAGACAAAGATCTGTAAATTACAAGCAGTGAAGAGGCAAATTCTCGAAGGTGAACATTTCTTCTCCTTTGAAATCTCCTTACACAGCACTGAGCAAAACAGATGCAGCTTTCATTTACTGAAATGTCCTTAGAGTAAGGTAGAGGTTTACCTTAGAGGTAAACATCTATTTAAGGTAGGATACCAGCATTGATGCTAAGCAATCTGTGGGCTAACAGCTAAAGACTAAAGACTTAGAAGTAGGCAATCAAGGACAGCCAAGAGCTCTGTCATCAATGAATCTAAAAATACCCAGGCCCTGTAAGCTCCACACAAAGCATTGGGAGTGCATCAGGTGATGAAGCAGATCAGAGACAAATCACAAACACAGGGACGGCAGAAGAAAAACTCTGTCCCAGACTGAATTTATCAGATTGAAAGCTTAGGGAAAGGCAATATAATAATTTCTGTGTTTGATTTCTCACTCTTGCTGCTGAGTTGTGTAAAGCTCACCTTTGTGTAAGCTGTAAATAGATCTGCAAAGAACCTTAACAATAATAAAATTAAGACCAGTGGAGAAAGCAATAACCACTTTATCTGAATCATAACAATGGGAGACAGGACTAGGTTTAAAGAAAACCCCAAAATTAATATTCCAATAGTTAATATATATAAAAGGTATAGAGAAAAAAAAAACAAAACAAAACCAACAACTTCTACTTTACAAAAGATGTGAAGTGCTAAATGAGTGGTAAATATTTATAATTAATTGTTAATCATAGAAGGAAACTCTCCAGTGCTTTCCTATCAAACATTGCACAGGTATATAAATAGATCGAAAAGAAGAACAAAGTTTAAAAAACATTGTTTAAGAAATACCTCTTGAAGGTTCAACTTTTCTATGGATGTGGATGTCTCTGAGCTTATTCCATGGTGGCTGCCATTTTCCTGCTAATAGGCAGGAAGTAAGAGAAATTAGGACAGAAAGAAACTCATTCTGCATTGAAATCAATGGGAAAAGCACTGGACTTGGAATGCCAATTTTAGGTTTACTTAAACAAATAGACCTTTTTCTTTAATAAACCTGCTTTAATTAACAGGTTTTAATTAACCTGCCTTTTATTTTTTTTTAATTGCCAGTAGAACAACCTGTCTCTTGCCTCTGAGGAAGAGCAAACTTCTGTTTTCTCCCCATGTCCTTTCATATCCATGAGTGTTCAGATCACTGTTTCCACCCAAACTGCAGCCTAACTCTCACACCCTTCCCTCAAAGCCAACAACCTAACTTCACCCCTTCCCATGATGAGTCAGCAAATTGAGCTATCCCAGTCTGGCTAGAAAACTGTCTTACTCCTTCCTCCTACATCCACAACTTGACTATCAGACCAATAAAAACCACACACACAAATAAATCATGGTGCAACGATCCAGGGGCCAAGATCCAGAGTGCCACTTGGTGTTTTGACTGGGTACCAAAGCAACTTTTTGGATTTGATTTCTCAGCTGCCTTGGCTCTGTGGAGGCCTTTCCTATTCTGAGTCTATCGTAACAGTAATTAAAAAGCTGGAACCAGGTCTTTGTCCGGTGTTGGGTGTTACAGGTGCTGGGACTCAGGGTAGTTCACAGGCCTGTGAAGCACAGCTGTTATTTTAAGGGGGTGAATGCAGTGGTGAGCACTGAAAACCATAGCTGTTGCTGTGATGTTCAGCTTACAACTGTCCTACTTCTCACAGTTTCATTGTATTTATTCTGAAGCTGGGTTGACACCTTCACGCTTTTGTTTTGGTAGTCCAAAATGCACCATGATGCCACATAAGATAGCCACTGGCCTACAAAAGCTCCAGTAAAGAGGCAGTGGATTTAGTTACATGATTTTTAACTGACAGGATTGCTCTTTTGCAGTAAACATAATCAAAGCAAGAAAACGATGGGAATTTCCAGCAGGAACAGACTCAAAGAGGATACTCAATGCTGTTCAGGCTACTCTCATGGACCTAATCTGACAAACAAAATCAGTGGAAAAAGAGAATGGAAAATGGAGAAACACCATGCCAATATTAAGCTATCTTCCTTCTCAGTGGCCAGATTCTGTGTTTAGATGTATGTCATGGAACAGAAATGTTACTGGTTATGAGACAATCATAAGGAGAACTCCATCAATTCATACACTGGCTTTGAAACAAATTTTTAGTGTGACAGCACCCTTCTGTGGTTTGTAGCATCCTCACCAGACCTGGGCACACTCAAACAACCTTTATAAAGCTGACAGGATTTGCTTTATCAAGCATTGCAAAGATACAAAACAGATTCTTTAACAAATTTTCTATGCCTTAAAGATTCATGAAGAATTAACTGTGCAGGGTTAAGCAGTCAAGAATCGAGAACAAACCAAGCCTGAATGACAACCTCAACTCTGCCCTGATCTTTGCAACACACAGTCCCCATCCCTTTTAACTGAGAAGCACCATGCATACAGTTGAGACAACACACAATGAGAGAGGCTGTTTCTAGAAACTGCTATCATAAAATGCATGTGTGCAAGGAAACGGAGTAGGGGTTGGTTCTGCAATCTTAGCTTCCATATTTCTTTACTCTCTAGCCCTTAGCATATCTAATTCACACTTACAGGGTTTATATTTAACACTCTTAAATCAATCAGAAAAACCATAAAAAATGATCAGGCGTTAGCTGGCAAAGGACAATTTACCTCTATAAACCTTCTACATGAACTGCGTCAGTTCGATAACCTTGACAGCAGCTGGCAAAGCCTGAGGAGTTCCTGCTCCTGTCAGGACCTAAACAGTCGTTTCTGTACTTGCACACAAACAGCTGCTTATGGAAAAAATTTGTAGTCATGTTCAACTCATCCACTCAGCTCCCCTGCTATCCCCGAACTGTGAAGTCTTTTTATGAGAGTTTTGCATTTGTATAAATCTATAACCCCTAAATCATCTTAAGGAGATTAAACCAATTTAATGCTTCGTATAGGGTATCAGGTTTAAATCAATGTGAGGGCTGTATGGTCTGATTTTCAAAGGTGCTGGGCTTCCACATGGAGGTTAACAGAAACCTTTAGATGGCTCTAAACCTTTGAAAAAATGCTCACTGGATTAGTAAAGTTTCACAATGATTCAAAGCTTCCACTATTTGGAGGAAACATAGGAGAGGGGTCAAGAGATAGGGAGAAAATGCAGAGTAGAAGGAAACACACAGAGGATGGACAGGTTCATAAAATGTGGCTAAAAAAATCTAGACCAAAAAAGTCCTTGGCCCTTCACAAAAATTACTATGTGACAATTGTTTGAAAAGAATTCTTTCTCTAGAGAGCAAGCATGGGCACTGTGGAAGCTAACGCTCAACTTTGGTTCTAACTGAAACTCGGAGGCACCTTTTAGATCTCTCTACAAATGAATTACAAAGTATCTTTCTGGATTTGATCTTTCAAACCCTAAGGAATAATGCATTAACTGTAAACCCCACATAAAACTTTAAGACATTGTATTACAAAGGATACTCTGATGTTATTGTTTATATTCTCCCCGAGATTAAAAAAACTTCCAGCTTTGCTCAGTACAACATTCTGAAAGTGACATGATTGAAAGAGATTGGCAAGTTATGGCAATTTACCAATTCTATCTGAAATTATTATTTAAAAAAATGAAGTCAGCATTGGAGCTTCCTGTTGACAACAAATAATTGCAGTAAAAAAAAAGGGAGAAGATAGATGGGATAGGATGGGATGGGAT
>VWZE01025984.1:306768-333850 GCA_013396675.1 Eubucco bourcierii | reverse complement strand
CCCGCCGGAGGCGCGCGGCCGTCGGTTCTCGCGAGCGCTGGGGCCGCGCTCCCGCGAGAGGCCGCAGAGCGCCCGCGCGCCGCCGGCTGTGCCTGAGCAGGGGAGGCTGCCGGTGGCGGCCCCGCACCTACCGCCGGGATGAGCGGCACGCTAGCCAAGATCGCCGAGATCGAGGCTGAGGTAAGGCGCGGCCTGCTCCCCGCCCGGGGCGGGCCAGGCGCGGGGCGGCCGCGGCGTCGCTCCGTGGGAGGTGACGAGGCCTCGGCAGGCCCGGCGCGGGAGCCGTGCGGCCCGTCAGAGCCTCTGCGGCGCTGAGTCCTCGGCCCTGCGCTCTTTCAGATGTCCCGGACGCAGAAGAACAAGGCCACGGCTCACCACCTGGGGCTGCTGAAGGCTCGCTTGGCCAAGCTGCGCCGGGAGCTCATCACCCCCAAGGGAGGCGGCGGCGGCGGCCCCGGCGAAGGTGAGCGTTGTGCTGCCGGAAGGCTGCGGCAGCCTCTGCGAAGTCCCAAGTGCGGACTGTGTGACACAAACTTGTTTAAGCGGCGGGGCTTGTCGTCTTCAATCGCGTCGGGCTGGCTGCTGAATAAAGCGCAGCGACCTTCTCTCTCCTGTCTACCGCAGTGCCCGACCTCCCCGCGGTTTGTGGCCCCCTGTTGAAGTGTAAACGAAAGGGCTGCCGCGTGTTCAGTAGTAACATCTCTGTCTGCAGATGTTGTAGGTGTTTTACACGAAAAAGCATCTTGCAGCAGCAGCCACCTGTTTCATATATAAAGACATGAATTGCCTATGCTGCAGTGCCTAAAGGGAATGTTACTCTTAGACTTAGGTCAGGTATAGCCCACCGAGAAGCCTTGCAGCCTGCACCTCCCTGACAGGTACATGCTCGGGAGTGTCATACAGACGAAGTGGCCCCAGGCAGTATAGGTTGTGAACTCTATTTCATACAGACACTGTCCTTGTAGGGAAGCCTACCTGGCCTTCACTCAGGCAGTGTTAAAGGGAATAGCAGGGTGGCTGCCTAGAGCCTTAGAAATAGGAAATGTCAATTTTTAAGCAAATATTTTTGCTCCTTACTTGCAGGTTTTGATGTTGCAAAGACAGGTGATGCCCGAATTGGGTTTGTGGGTTTTCCATCAGTGGGGAAATCTACTCTTCTAAGTAACCTCGCTGGTGTGTACTCTGAAGTGGCAGCATATGAATTCACCACTCTAACTACTGTGCCTGGAGTCATTAGATACAAAGGAGCAAAGATACAGGTGAGATCTTCTGTATCTGTGAGGATAAGGTGGTATACATGGATGCAGTGGTCCTGGATGCAGGACGAGGTGGTATATATGGATGCAGTGGTCCTGGATGCAGGATGAGGTGGTATATATGGATGCAGTGGTCCTGGATGCAGGATGAGGTGGTATATATGGATGCAGTTGTCCTGGATGCAGGATGAGGTGGTATATATGGATGCAGTGGTCCTGGATGCAGGATGAGGTTTTATATATGGATGCAGTGGTCCTGGATGCAGGATGAGGTGGTATATATGGATGCAGTTGTTCTGGATGCAGGATGAGGTGGTATATATGGATGCAGTGGTCCTGGATGCAGGATGAGGGGGTATATATGGATGCAGTGGTCCTGGATGCAGGATGAGGTTTTATATATGGATGCAGTTGTCCTGGATGCAGGATGAGGTGGTATATATGGATGCAGTAGTCTTGTGGCTGAATGGTCCAGCCTGACATAAGGAGGTTAGAAGTGTTTGAGAATACAGTGGAAGTGTTTCCAAGAGGTACAGGAGTACTCTGCTCTTTATTGCTCTCTGAGCAGAAATTGCTGCAGTGGTTGTGTTCTGAGGTGACGTGCTCCAGTAGGGCACATGGGATAACAATGTCTAAGAGTAGAGAGGAAACCCTTGTGTCATGCTCTGTTCAGACTTGCAGTAGAGTCAGCTGGTTTAGGGGAAAGGTAACATTGGAAATTATTTTCTCTATGAAGACAAACATTTTTCTCACTAGCTGCTCTCCTTCCTCTGAACAAACAGCTGCTTGATCTCCCAGGAATTATTGAAGGTGCCAAGGATGGCAAAGGCAGAGGAAGGCAAGTCATTGCAGGTGAGTACATTAGAGCTGGAGGCAGCACCCTATCTTGGCTTCAGTTACTGCATCTTATGAGAACCAAGGGGTGGACCCCACTCCTGATGTCTGAAAGGTGAGGTTTGTGCTGGAGTTGAACTGCCTGCTGTGAAGCGGCAGCCGTGCGCATTTTGGTCTGTTTGCAGTGCTGGCCTTATGCATTTGCTGAGTTTCTGCTCTTCATTGAGACTGCAGTGAGAGTATATTGCCAGTCTGGATGGCAGATCTGATCCCATCCCATAATAAACAAGGCTGCTGTCTTCATTTCTTTACCTAGCTTGCTGTCATTCTGCATACTGCATTCAGACTCCAGACCGAAAGAAAGATCTTTCCAGCCTCTGTCATTGCTAAAAGATGCAGGGATCAGACTTGTCAGTAATGCTTGGCCAGCACTGCAAACTTCAGTCTTCTGCTGGAGTTTAACAACAAGCAGTGTGGTGGCCTTCAGGCGTTTGCTAGTGTCACTATCAGTGCACTGTGCCATACTTTGTGGGGGTTTTGTCTGTGTGAGCCTACTGTTTCAAGAGATTACTTTGTTTTTGTGGATCTTAGTTGCTCGAACCTGTAATCTCATTCTGATTGTTCTGGATGTGCTGAAACCCCTTGGTCACAAGAAAATCATTGAGAATGAACTGGAGGGATTTGGAATTCGTCTGAATAGTAAGCCTCCCAACATTGGCTTTAAAAAAAAGGACAAGGGAGGCATTAACCTGACAGCCACAGTAAGTTGGAAGTTTTCTTTAACTAAAAAAATCTAGAAGAGGTGTTTGCAGTTAATGCTATGCCTGGGACCATTCCTGTGCTATGACCTCTTTAGAAGCTGAACTGCTGTGCTGTGCCATAGTCAGTGACTTGTCTTGGGGACCATCCATACCTGTCCTAGGAGCCTGACCACCCTCCTGACCCAAGTCATAGGCATGGCTGTTTTCCAACAGTTACAATTCTGAGGCCCAAAGAAAAGTGTGCAAAATCTGCCTTTTACCTGGGGGCTACAGCATTCTGCTGGAAAAGGCTGCTGGGAGCTCCAGGCTTTCCAGCTTCCACTACTCACTTCCCATTTGCCACTGAATAGAAATAGGTAGCAAATCAGACACCAAAGCCCAGAACTCTGCCCTGGGGTTGGAGTATGTAATGTGGTGTTGTCTGGGCACTGAACCCACTGTGGGTTTGTACTGCAGCTGGTTCCAGATGGAGAGGAAACACTGCTACTGACAGGCTGATTGCAGCTGTCAGTGGGGCTTTAGTGTAAATAACACTGCTAGGATTTAAATCTCTTTTCCTGCTCCCAAAGCTAACTGGTAAATCCCAGTCGAGTCCAGTAACCTACAGTGTAGCTGTTGTGCCTAGTCCTGTGCATGCAGATGGCTAGGTGATAGATAGCATTAGTCATTGTGGTGCTTGCTTTGAGTGCAACCTCTGCCAGTCCTTAATTCTGTGTGCACATTCAGTGCCCTCAGAGCGAGCTGGATACTGAAACAGTGAAGAGCATCCTGGCAGAGTATAAAATCCACAACGCCGATGTCACACTGCGCAGCGACGCCACTGCCGACGACCTGATCGACGTGGTTGAAGGGAACAGGTACTTCTGGGCCCTGGCTTGGGCACACCTGCAGCTGCTGATAGAAAGGAAAGAAATGTCTCTCAGATCTGCTTCTCACTGAAGCTAAGCTGGCAATGTGCTATCCCCCTAGGGATGTCCTGCTAGAAGAGCGAAGCTTTCTCTTGGAGGGAAGGGAACAGTGTGGTGCTGGTAGGCTGCTGTGACAGTGTTTCCTTCTCTCCACAGGGTTTACATCCCATGCATTTACGTCCTAAATAAAATCGACCAAATTTCCATTGAGGAGCTAGATATTATCTACAAAGTGCCCCACTGTGTACCAATATCTGCTCATCATCGCTGGAACTTTGATGATCTGCTGGAGAAGATTTGGGACTACTTGAAGCTCGTACGAATGTGAGTCCCAATTTCTGCCTTCTGCTGAATTGAGCGTGAGGCTGAGGCCGAAGGATGTCTGCAAGGTGGCTGAATGCTGCTGAGCTTACAGTGGTTTTCTCCTAGCTGAGAATGGCTAGTGGAAGCTGGCTTGTGGCACTGCAGTGCATCAGATTTGCTTCTCTTGCCTGCTGAGTGATGGACAGTTTAACAACCACAAGTGCTCTTTGGAATTTGTAAGGAAATTCAATTAGGACCTTGTGAAACTAAGCCCTAAGTGCATCTTAAAAATTCCTGGAAACATGGAATTGTAGTCAACCAGTGCAAACTTGTGAACTTCAGGGTGGCACTCTTCTCTGTCTTAACAGAACTGAATGTAGGTGTTCAGCATTTCAGGTGTTTTTACTGTAAAGCTTTCCAGGTTCACCTCAGACTTTTACTGCATTTCCTTGGATTAATTTGTGAATGACCATCTGAACACTGGAGTAACTGCAGCCTTCTAACCGTGCCTGTGTTCCTGTGGCAATGCCAAATCTCTTGTGAGAAGGGGTTTAGTATCTCAGGGTATCTGGGCTGCAGGCTGTGTCAGATTTTCCCTAGTGTATGTTGTGCTTTTCACCTCAAGCCTCTCGGGAGCTGGGCCCATGGTGCTGTAGGTGTTCTTGCCATCAGCTGTTCCCACTTCCTGGTTTTCAAGCTCCCTGCTGATAAGCCCCTGCAGTTAGAAGGAAAACCTGCTGCACCCGCTGGCTGCCCAGATACATTTCCAGCTTAAAGACATCAAACAATTTGCAGAGTATCCGCTGCCAGCACTGAAAGAGGAGAACCTGGCACAAGTGCCCAGCATGACAGTGCAAATGGCCTGTGAAATTTCACGATGGGTTGACAGAGAAGAGGAGGGT
Source organism: Eubucco bourcierii (assembly GCA_013396675.1). Taxonomy (NCBI): domain Eukaryota; kingdom Metazoa; phylum Chordata; class Aves; order Piciformes; family Ramphastidae; genus Eubucco; species Eubucco bourcierii. The sequence goes on along the minus strand of VWZE01025984.1, from coordinate 328,886 downwards.
TTGGTACTGACTGACTGTTCCTCTGCCTCACAGCTACACCAAACCTAAAGGACAGCTCCCAGACTACACCTCTCCTGTGGTACTGCCTTACTGCAAGACCACGGTGGAGGACTTTTGCATGAAGATCCACAAAAATCTCATCAAAGACTTTAAATAGTAAGTATTATTGTAACAGGATAGTGTACAGGGATTAGGAAATAACCTGCTCCTGCTGTATGCTTTCATTCTCTTGTAAACTGGAAGGGAAAACAGGATTATTTATGGAGTAACCTGACTGTGGCAGTGAATACTTAAGTTACTGTATTTGATGTTTCTGTGCCCCTTCCTGGATGAAAGAGGGGGAAATGTTTTCCTTTGTATTGGGAAGCAGCACTAGGTGCAGCATCATAGGCCCTTGTCTAGGATGCACAAGTACTTCGGATGACTTCATGCTTTGTTTTGCCCTGCTTGTGTCCTGGGTCACAGAGGCCACTCACCCAGGTACTTGCAGAGCAAAAAATAGCTCTGAGGCATCGCCGTCTGGGGTAGTTTGGTGACAGAAACAGCTGCTGAGTACACGCTACTCTTGTTTGAGTGCTATGCCTTTGAAATGGGGTTTTTCTTCTCCTTTCAGTGCACTGGTCTGGGGCTCATCAGTTAAGCACAACCCTCAGAAAGTTGGGAAAGATCACACTCTTGAAGATGAGGATGTTATTCAGATTGTGAAGAAATAAAGTTGTTCTTACAGCCTTTGCCAGCATGGTTTAAATCTGTCACTGGTCATAGGTGCAAGGAACACCATTCCCATCCAACTTCAGCACTGTTTTTTATGGTAGTCCTGTAGGGCCTGGTAAAACTGGTGTAGGGCAGTGCCCCATTCTGGCAGAACATGCAGCTGAGCAGCTCGGGGGAGTGACTTTGGCCAGGGTGGCATCTTACAGGGGTGCTGTGGTGTCTAGGCCCATTCTCTGCTGAGTGGGCATAGCTTTCCACGCTGGGAGGAAGTTCACACACCAGCAATTGTGCTCTTCCAAATTAGAGCAAAACAGGGAAAGCAGAGGCTGGAGGACACTGTATTGCACAAACCAGTGCTAGAGAACAGGGAGTTCTAGCTGCCTTGATCTGAAATGTGCTTGTTTGAGTGCTTCAAGGCTATTAATAGTCCTGCAGTTGTGGCAACAGCAGGCTCTGCTCACAAGCACTCAACTCCTGCAGCTTCATGGTGGCAGAAGTGAAGGAGATATTTGCATTTCACTGTGTTAAAAACTTATGATTAAATGTCTTAAAAGAATTTCCTGCTTAGAGTAGGTGCCCCAGGAGAAGCAGGCTGCTCTACAAGCAGGGGGTTTGGTGCTTTTTTAACAGAAGCAAATAAAGTTGTAGCTTTGAGAGAAGCAGAAAGCTTAACAAATGTGTTAGCCTGTGCTCTGATGGCAGAAACGCTCTCAGGGTACCTCACAGCACAGAAGTGCACCGAGTTCAGACACCCATTCAAATGCTGACTGCTTGCAACAGAGCCTGCTAAGAAAAAATTTAAGCCTTGATTCTAATCTATGGCCCCCCTAGGAGTGATAAGGAGTAGGGGACAGGGCCCTGCTGACACAGCACCAGAACACTCCTCCAGCACACTGACCTGACGGGAAAGGGGCTGGCTGGGCCTTGTGATACAGCCTAGAGCTTGAAGGTTCCTCTTCAGGGTTTTTTTGTGTTTCTTCCCCAGTTCCCGCACCTGGGGTTGGTCCCTTCTGTTACGGTTCACACACAGCAAGGGCAGTTCTGCACAGGTGGCTGCTGTGGACCTTGCTGCCTTTTCTCCTGGTTTATTTTCCCTTTGTGTGACCGGGTAGCCCTGCAGAGGAGTCAGTTCCTCCTTGCCCACACAGAGGGGAGGTGGGGGAAGGAAGGAGAAAGCCCCTCTGGGGCTAGTGTAGCTGAGTTGAAGAGCAGTGGAGACAGAGAGCTGGTAGAGTCAACTTTATTTACAGAATGTTACTGGGAAAGTGTCAAGTTAAAAAAGTATGAAAAGGAGCTTACAAGGACAAGCTGGTGATTGCATCTTCTACAGATTGCTTCAGGAACAACCACTAGAAGTACAGGTGACCCCCAACAGATTCCACACCAGAGCTTTCAGCTTGCTCTTTCTGTACAACACTCTGCCCCACTGAGACAAACCCACCACAGCATGCTGGCAACTGTTACAGCACAGGAAAGGGATTTCTTTTTCCTGCCGCTGGTTCTGCATTCAGTGAGTCCTAGGAGCAAGCAAGGACATGACAAGTTTGGCCTGGCTTTTCACCCTCTAAAAGCACCACAGCCTAAGCTAGAGAGAGGACATGACAGCAGTACTAGACTCAACACCAGTGAGAAGTGAGGAACCATGCAGTAGAAGGATGGAAGAGACCACAGAACTGTTGTTAGGAACATGAAACAGGCTTAAAAGGAACACAGTATATTAAAACCAAACAGATCACAGAACTACCCCATCCTCCCCCTTTCAAGCCACAGAACGCATCCAAAGGCAAGGTTCACAGTAACTGCATCAGGAGATGCAACTAGACTGAGGGCACCTCTTGGGACTCCTTTCATCCACAGACCTGAAGGCAGCATAGAACAGACCACAACTATGACAGAGTTGAAAGGTGAGGATTCAGAGGCTCTATTTTGATGACTTTCAGTAACTGCTTTGAAACGTTAAAACAAGGACCAACACTGCAGCTGAACAAGCACCAGCCCTCTGCCAGGGCTATGACTAGCACAGAGGCACCTCCAGTCTCTGCTTATGGCACACCAAAGAGCTGGCTTTATCAGCATTTCTGTAGCAGGTCCCATCCTCAGGGCTACTCATACTAACAACTCTTGGGTGGTGGCCGCAGTCACGCACAAGGACTCAGACCTTTATTATATAGACAGCAGGACGTGGGCTTTTGACACTTCAGCTACACTGAGTGCACAGCACGTAACAGAAAGTGAGAGGGAGGCCTGGAGGAGATGAGCAGCAAGAAAAGGCGAAGCAACTTTATCCTGTTGGCTCACACTTGGGATATGCAACTTTAATCTTAAAGTCCCACAGGTACAATGGAGAAAGATCCAAACCATAGGCACAACTAAAGCTCAACTCTGATCAGCTACTCTTATGTACAGGCTGTAGAGATTCAAAAAGGCTACTCTAGGTGTGTATGTACAAAAGATTGTTTATACAGAAGTCTGTACACAAGAGTCTATACATTTAGTCTTCTGCAGGAGGAATCCTTAGCTGCTACCTCTACACTAGAGAATATCAGCACTTAATTCACATATCTTACAAAAACAACAACAAAAAAAATAGACACTTCCAGGATTAAACTGTCTTTGTCGTGCATCTACATTGCTTCAGGCTTCTCTACTCAAGCCATAATGGATCCTTTAGTCTTGATGCAGACATGAGACCAGGACAGGTGCCATGTGCTTTAGTCTCTTGAAAATAAACTTTGCACAGAGTGCTAAAAAATAAAAGCCCCCCAAAAAACCCAGAGGTGAAGTCCTGACTATGAACATTTGTGTCCAGTCTAAAGAATGACAGAGGTGTTCCACCCGGTGGCTGTGGCTCACTGCCGGAACTCCAGTTCATCCACACTGATGACTTTGGATGGCATGGAAGGGAGAGGCTGCTGCAAGACATCTGACCCAAACCACTTTGCAAGGCCAATGGGAGAGCTGCTCCTCTGGCTGGGGCGGTGGTCCAGCTGCGTGTGTCCGTGGGACAGTCCAGTCCGGGGCAGCACATTCTGGGGGACTGTTTGTGCACCAGAAGCTGATCCCTGTGCTCCAGTGCCTGTGGAACAGGAAGCTGTTAGAGGTGCAGCAGCATGTTCACACACTGAGGTCTGCCCTGCAGCAAGCCCCTGACAGGGACTCTGAACACGGCCTTCACTTGTTCAGCCAGCCCTGGGAATTCCAGGTCTCAGCTTCATTCCTTTGTTAATACTCCCAGAAGCCACCTGCCACTGCCAGCTCCTGACAACATCTACGCAGGTTTTAACTGGAAGAGCAGCACCAGGCAGCATTTTGAGAGGTGGGGGTGGCTGTCAGCCAGCAAGGAAGCAGATTGCATACACACTGCAGAAAGCAGATCTGTCAACAGCAGCATCTGCCTTGGTACTAAATGCTTCACTTGGACTTCCTTCTGGCAGAGGAAGCCTGCAACGGCTGCAATTCCTGACACTCACAATCACTAATTTTGTGTATCTAAGTTCACAAAGCAGCTTGCAGTTAGCACAGCACACTGCAGACAGCCAACAACTAGGTACAGCGCCTGGGAGCAGCCAGCCAGCAGCTTCTGCAACTCACTGCTGCCTGCTTCCCACCTACCTGATCGCTGTAGCTGCTGCTGCATCACTGCTACCTGCAGGGGTGTCCCAGAACGGGGATTCAGGATGTGGTGGCTTGTTGTTGGTAATGGATAAAAAGGCTGACCAAGGATGGGAGCAGATATTCCCTGCAAGTGAGAAAGGTCCACTCCAGGAGGAAGCATACCTGGTGAACAAGATGAGGAAACTGCTCACTTGCTGGGCGTAAGGAGCTTGGAGCAACCCAAGCTGTTGTACCTCTAGAGGGGCTGGAACTTCCTGCCTGCTTCTAGAGGTGAGCTCTGACACAACCAGTTTGACCCATAAAGGGCAGCAGTTGGTGCTGCTCCCTGCCAAGCCAGCCTCAGAGAGCAGGCAGGAACTTCAGGGCTATGCATTACCTGCTTGCAGCAGAGGAAGGTGCTGTGGATGAACCCCCTGTGCCAGCATCCTCTGGACCAATCCTGGGTGCAGTTGATGAGCAGGTCGTACGATCGGCACATGGGGAACAAGGGGGACTTGATGAACGGGACGAAGGAAAGGGCCTCCTGGGACAGGGGAGGCCATTGTAGGAGTCTTTCTACCAGTTGACTTAGGCCTGTAGTCTTGCTCTTTGGTGCAACGATTTGCTTGGGTAAGAGGTGTGGAACATGCAGAGCGCTGCAGTGCAGGTAGTTTGGTACCTAAGGTGGGCAAAGTTTCTTGATCTGCATTCTCCACAGAACTAGACAGTAGGTTATCTGCAGCTAGAATTGAATACAACTATTACAGTCCACAGCTAGACACTACCTATGGAAAACCAGAGCTCATGACTGCATTTGCTAGCTGGATGCCAGGACTGGCTGAACTATTCCACAGCAAGCATCTTATTTCCTGGAGGCTTCTGGCCAAATTTGCAAACAGCAAGCTTAAGTTAGATCAAAATCAGCAGTATCTACAGTTTATTTCTCCTCTTTTAGCAATTTTGAGCTGGCAGCATGGATGAGCCAGTGCCAAAAGGTGCTAGGAGGTACAAAGGATCCTTCCCCAGACAGGATAATTTGGAGTTGTGCTGTAAATCCAGCCTAGAGTGGTCTTTCAGTTTAGATGTGTCCAGGGGTTAGCAGCAGCCTTCTGTCCAACATCTGCTTAGCAAGGATTTGAAACACTAAAGCACCTCAAGAGGCTACTTCCACATAAGTAGATCAGTTAGAGCCTGGAATGCCCTAGAACCATCTGCTACCAGCTGGGGTAGCAGTGACAGCTGCAGTGCTCAAAAGGAAGACATCAGCTGCACACCAGGGACTGCAACTGCCTCTGCAGCTCCCAGCACTGAAGTGCAATGTCCCAGCAACCTTGGCCTTGCTGGGTCAGGCCACTGGTGTTGAGCATTTTTGATAGCCACTCACATCAGTAGGGGTGACAAAATGCTTCCTTCACTGCTACAGTTGAGAGCTTAACTGATCTGAGCTCTAATTGTTCAGTTAAGAGACCCCAGAGGGCTGTAATTGCTGGTGCAGAGATCCAGAAGCATTGGTAGTAAAAGCTTGTTCAACAAGACCAGCTGCAAAGAGTTTTGACCCAGGCCTCTTAGATTCACTACTGCTCATGAACTGATAGACAAAAAAAAAAAGGGATTGAAACTGAACACTGCTGAAGACTGTACCTGGCAGAATCTCCTCTCCACAGCTCTAACCCTTGCTCTCTGTATAGGCTCATTTCTACACTCTCCTCATCTCCACAAACTGGGAATGTCTAAAGTTAGCCTGAGCATGTGTGTGGAAGTTCTTGAATCCTCCTCTAAATCTCCTGTTTTAAAACCATTACAATACCTTCATTTGGCCTCTGATTTTCATCTTTGCCATCACCAACTTTCGTTTTCCCAGGAACTGGCTCCTCTTTGCTTTTCTCTTTGCTCTCATACATCTTGCGAATCACCGAGGTAGGTGTGAAGGAAGGAGACAGCTGCAGAGAACACAAGAGCAAAGCCTTACTCAGGGTTGACCACCCAGAGCACATCATCTTTGCTGTGGCAGGCACCAACTCTAGCACATCCTTCCCACTTAAAGCTCACTGTGTGCCCAAAGTTTCACCTTGCTTCACAGCTTGGACTTCTGTAGAAGCTACAGAATAAAAGCCTTCATTAAAGCAGCAGGTGTACACAGAGGTAAATGGACCCCAGCAGGTTTGAAACCAAGCAGATGGGCTGTGATTTTAGATTACAGCTGTTTCCTCTGCTGTTGGTTCAGAGCAGCAGCTCCTGAAGGGCTGCCTTACTTGCAAGGACTCAGGGCTGATGTATCTGCAGAAACTATTGCCTCAGTTGTGCTTTTCCCTATTCCACTATTGCCTCATTGTGCTTTTCCCCATTCCACATCACAACAGCTGTGGAAGCCACTCATTTGGCACACAGAAGTACCTGTTTGATCTAGCAGCTGACAGCATGCATTAGTCCTGAGGAACAGGCAAGCACCTGACTGATTAACTGGAACATTTAGATGAAGGCAACACGACACCATGCTGGCTGTGAGGCAAGAGCTTGGCTCTGAGATGGTTTATTCCCAGAAATTACTCTGAAGCTCCAGGGAATGCTACAGCCACAGAGCAGTGCTCTCTGAAGTGGCTGATGACTTTCAGCACTTCTGAAAGCTCCAGTACCAACACACCAGGGCCTGAGTTTCCAAAGCTATCTTCCCTAGGTTTCAGAGGCCCAGGTCAAGGTAATACAAATTGTTTTGGAGAAGACAGTGCTCAGCAAAGCCTCTGTCCCAGAAAGAACACATTTGTTGAGTAAGAAGTGCAATTCATTGTTCTGTCAAGTGGCCAGCAGTAGCCTGATTGAGTCCTGTGGCCTCCCTCTCCCCACCAATCACAGCTGCTGCCATCTAGTCACCGCAGACAGCCTCACTGTGCACCAGGTACTGACCATGCTGGTAATGGATGCTGCAGGGGCTGGAGAAGCAGCATTGCCTCTGTGTCCTGGGGCAGGTGACTTGGTCACTCGCTGCTGCCTGTTAACAGACAATAAGTCAGTAAGCAACAGCTCTACTGTGGGCACAGGGCCAAAGGCAGGATCGCCAAGAACCAGCACAAGCTGAGTCATTAGTACCGACACCTAGTGAAAGAGAGCACTCATTCAAAACACTGATCACCCCACGGTGTATCACTCACTCTGCAGTCAGAGACTCACCTGTTCCTGTAGCCATCTCTGCTTTTGTCCATTTGTGGTTTACCAAAACCATGCTGGTAGAAGTTTGCTGCCTGTATGGCTAAGTCATGTGGCAGTGCCAGTCCCTCCAGGGCAGCTTGCTGCATTTCCAAAGGACTCATCTGGAAAAGTTGTACAAAACCCCCACGAATCAAAGCTTGCCTGTGGTTGGGATTTTCAAAGACTCTGAAGATTTACTGCTGTAGCTACCAAAGTCTCCACAATGAGGTTTTGAGGCTGTACCAGATCAGGCTTCACATCCTCAACCCCAGTGAACTGCACTGAGCACATAGAGCTGAACGCAGCAGCTAGTACCTGCTTCCACCAGCTCGAGCAAAGAGCTGAATACACACCAAGCAAGCAGCATCCAGTCTCACCTGTGCAGCAACTGGGCTCACGGGTTTCCTCACAGCCGGGAACGGGTCACTGAGCAGCTGCTGAGGGCCTTGTCCGAACCCTAAGGAACATTCAGCAGTTGTGCTGTGAAAGAAGCCTTCAGTCCTTCCACAATACACTACACAGCCCTGAACAACAAGTCCCATGTGAATTAAGGATTCCTCAAAGGCACAGCTCATCCCTGAAGTCTACACAGATCACTGGCCTGGAGAGCTCCAGGGAGGCTGCTGAGTGAGTTTTGCAATAGGAATGGCCAAGCAGTCCCTGAAAAGGAGCTTCTGCAGGCAGCTGAGCCCACAGTTCCACAAGGGAAGTGACTGGGACGTCCCAGGCGAGCACCGCAGCCAGCCATGCCGCTGGGAGGTGAGCTCAGCCTTGCAGACTAGCAAATACACAAGTGTCTTGTGTGAGAGGCAGATGCTGATCCAGGTGCCTGCCAGGTGCCAGGAAGCTCCTGCTCTGCAAAGTGCTGTTCAGCAGGAGCTGCAGCAGAACCCCCCCAGCGCCACGGGCAGCCTCACCGATGGGCGACGAGATCCTGTGGCGCAGGTAATCCGCAGAGGCGGCTCGAGCCGGGAACACAGGGGGAATGGGGGGAGAAGGTGTCCTCTGGGGCAGCAGAGGGGCTCCGGGTTCCAAGCCACCTATCAGGCCACTTAAGACATTTGATGAAGCAGGTCTGGTAATGGGTGGACCAAGAAGTTCCTAGGAATAAGCAGTGCAGGAGCGTTCAGCTCTCAGCCTGTACAAGCCAGCCCATTGTGCTGCACTGCAGGCTGCCAGGTACAGACAAGGGGCACCACTCCTGGACTGCCCTTACAAAAAGGCACTCGGCCAGGTTTGTCAAGCTGTGGTCATGGGAAACAGCACGACCAGAGAGAGTTCTACATCAACCACCTAGCGCCTCGCTCCTCCTCAGAGCCAGACTGCTGATGCCACAAGGCTGCCTTTAGTGCCATGTGTTCAGGTAACTTTTGTCCTCCCACCGAGGTCATGCTCCTAAGCACCTCCCCCCATGGAGTACCTGCAGAATATTCTTTGCTAGAGGTTGACCCAGCATCTCTGGAGGTGACATTAAGTGGCTCTCAAGGCTCTGCCAAGAAAATGAAAACAGAGTAAGCTGATACTTAATGAATTGAGATGCAGAAAACACAACCTGATGTCTGTGACAATACCTCCACCTGGCCCACTAAAAGCAGAGCTCTGTGGTCCTGTTTAACAGCAGCACTCAGGCAGCCACTGAACTAACACTGGGGAACCCTCCTAAAGAGTGGGATGAGGTCTGCCATCCAGTCTCTTTGCTACAGCTGCATGTTTCCATTAAATAAGGATCAGAAATGGTAAGATCAAGCCCAGGATAATCTCGGACACTGCTCAAAGCATGCCCTGCAGTAGAACATTCAGCCTTTTCACTGCAGAGGATCTTTTTTAGGGCTAACATTTAGCCTCCAGGTCTAGGTATCTGGACAAGATATTCATACAACTCCACTTCCAAGGTGGCAGTTACTTGACTTTAGAGTTCCGGGGCTTTAAGAGACTCAACATGAAGTGAACCCAGTGAACCCAAAAGTGAAGAAAGCTTTACTTCAGTTCCTTTGGCTGGGGACTAACTGAGCCCAGCAGCTCCCTTACTTGCCCCTCCCAGCAGCACTATTCCACATATAAGGCTAAACTCAAGTCTGCCACTGCTGGAGCCAGTCGTAGCTCACTGCTACTGCGGAAGGTGTTTCAAGGTGAGAGCCCAGACCTCAGCACAGTTCAGCTGTCTGCTACTCACATTGACTTTGGGCTGTGAAGGCAGAGTGCCACTGGCTTTCATGCTGCTGACCAGCTTGTTGAATGCAGTCATGTCTCCATCTTTCTTGACCTGCCTGGTGCCAGTGGCATTCAATGCGTCCTCCATCTGCTCGGCCATAAATGGAGTGCCAAGTTTTCCCTCCTGATCCACTTTCAGGCCTTTCAGCCCAGCTTCAACTTCTTCCACCGAGAGCACAACTCCTGAATGTGCTGAGAAACACAGGGGAAGACCTGGTGAGCCATGGTTCTGTTGGTACGTGAGCTAAAAGCGTTCGCGCACGTGTTGAACACAGCTTGAGAGCAAGGAACAGCCAAAAGCTTGCTCAGACTGCTCTAACATCCAGCTCAGGAGTGCTGCCATGCAAGACTCCATAAGGACATGCTTAGGTCTCAGCTGGCAGGTTCTCATCAGCTTTTATCCTGCAAGGACATGCTGTTACCACATCTCTCAAACTTGCTCTGCTCTCAAAGAATATTCACTCGACAACTGCACTTTGTTCTCTGCCAGCTGGGGAAGCTCCCTCTGCCTCGCACTCCAGAGGAGCAGAGGGGCTCACAGCACTGAGTGATAGCTAACTGCCTGCAGCCCTCCTAGGCAGAGGATACATACCTGGGGGAACTCCAGCTCCTCTGCAGACACCTACACACTCCCTTCGGTGTGCAGGAAGTTTGAAGATTTTTTTCCTCAGAAGTCAAAGCCACCACAGAAAGACTTCCATGGTCCCTATATTCAGGTTCCCTGTACCTGAATAAGGTACAGATATTCAGCAACACATCTGTCCTGTCTGCACCCATACACACCTGTAAGCAGCCAACATCAAGGCTGGACATGCTTCAGGGACCAGCTAATGCATTGTAAGACACCTTAAGAGCAAAGGCAGAAGAAAAAGGAGCATGCCATGAGGTGCTGTAGCAGATGCTGGCCCTAAGAAGTAAGATTTACTAGAAATCTGGAGAAGAGGGTGGAGAGAAGAAGCAATGATGCAGACATGCAGTATGGAGCATGAAGAAAAAGATGATGCTGGTGGAGAGGAACTGTCCTGAGAGCTCTGCAACACTCAAGCTACACAGCAATTTGTGGGAATACAGAGCCCACATCAGGACTTTCAGAACAAATGGAAGCTTCCCCAGGACTTTTTTGGTGCCTTCATCTTTGGCTTGTGAGGATCAAAGTTCTAAAAGCTTTTAGGAGGAAAGTCAGACTGAGAAGACAGAAGAGACCTGTAGTTCAACTGAAGTCCAGCTAAGGAGAAGTTCTCCACACACTGGCCAACAGTCCCTGCTCCCAGAATGAATGCTTGGGAGTACCTGCAGTGCTTGGATGCTTTCCTTCCTATCCACTTCACCCCAACAGCAGCATTTGGTTCAGACCAGTTTATGTGGCAATACATGCTGCTTGCCAAAGAGAAGCCAATTCAGAGCCAGACCTTGTTTTCCAAGAACACATGCACCCTGCACCCTCTGTGCATGCTATGGGCCCAAACATGCAAGTCCCTACCTTGGAGGTGCCCTTAGACACAAAGTTCAAAGTCAGCCTTAAAGTCTGCTCAGAACAGCTCATACTAGCAAGGGAATTCCAGCTGACTAAGCTCCCTGGAGCAGTCTCAGGAAGCTCAAGCTTCAGCATGCAGGTGACAACACTCCCTCAGGCCACTCTTCATCTTTTAGATACTGAAGCTCAAGTGGACCAACACCATCCACTGCAGATGCTTGCCAGAATGACCTACACCAAGGCTTCAGTAAAGCCAGAGTTTAAATGCCAACTTTGGCCCTGCCATCAGCAGTCTCCAGCATGAAAAGCTCATGTCAATGCCACAGCCAGTGCTGGAAACTCCCTTTGATACTTGCATCATCTTAACTTATGATTAGCACTGGCCAAAGTGCTTTGATAGTCCTGATGTCATCCTGTGACCAGGATGAGAAGAATAAGCGATGATATTGGCACAGCTGAGATCTGAATATTGGGGTTTTGGCAGCATCAGTAAACCTACACCACTTCCTACTCCTGGACTTGACAGCTGAGGGCTCCAGAACACCAAAGCCTCTTGCCTTGAGATTCTGCATCACAAGAACTCAACAACATCTGAAGAGGCACTTACTGCTCTCTCTAAGCTTTTCCTTGTTGGCTGAAAGACTTGAGAGAAGAGGTTTTAAGTCCACTTTGGCTTTCTGTAGCATTTCTAGGATGTCCACTTTGTTTTCAGAGTGGTCTTCCAATGGAATGGGAGCAAAGTAGTTTCCAGAGTTCTGGCCAGGGGAGAGAATGGCTTGCTCTAGACCTGAAACAGCAAAACCAGGAGCACTGCGACATCAGTTCACCAACCCAAGGTCTCCAGAGGAACACACACTGGTAACCAACCTCAGCATGGCACTGCAAAGCTCTGCCTCACACCCCTTGCCCGGAATTGGCAGGAAAATCACCGGGAAGCACAACTGGAACACTTGTCAAAGAGATCTTAGAGCTGCTTACTCAGCTTCCAAAAGAATGCCCACTACTTAAACTGTGGGGAGAATTCAGTGTCCTGAAGCTTTGTCTGCCATGTTCTTATTGAAGGAGTAGGAAGGAATATGAAAAGAGGACCTCTGGCCCTGCACTGTCCTGCAGTCTTACCTGCTAGCCTCTCCAGTTCCTCATGTGGTGTAGATCTCAAGCTGCTCGACCGACTTCCAGAATGACTGGGATTAGAAAACCATCTGCTGAACCTGCTGGCAGATACTGAGCCTTCCCCCAGCACATCCTCAATCATCTAGGTTGAGGGAAAAAAAACCAAAACAAACAGTCATCTGAACAGGAGCAAGATCAGCAACACTTGAGAGGTTTCCCTCGGGTGTAGCCAAAATTCTTCTGCTGCAGACAACCAGATGCTGCTCCCAGGGTTTATGAGCTTTGGACTGTTTTTTGCCTTGCAATATGGCATCATTTGTCCAGTCAGCACAACCCACCACACATCTGTTACTGGCATCAGGCAGGCCCCAACAGCTTCGCCTGAGCACCCACCACACCCTTTTCAATCCCATGTGCCAGGAGTGGGAAGCATTTGCACAAGAATTAAACCAAATTCCAGCAACAAGACACTTCTCAGGTGGCTCAGGGATGGGTGCTGTCACTGCTCAGAAGCTGCACTCCAGACCCACTGAGTTCTTTGCCATTGTAATTCAGTTCCAGCACTGGCCAAGGACAGTTGACTGGAATGAAGCACTCCTGCCTTTGCCCTTGTGGAGTGTTCGCAAGGCAAAGGCCAGCAGCTGAGGGCTGCCTGCTTATGCTGAACCATTCTGAGCAGAAGCGTCATCAGCAAGGCACTGGCAGCCAGCAGCTCTCCCTCCAGACACAGTTGAGGTCACTATGCAGCACTTCACAGTCTGAGGTCACTGCATTTTACAGCAGCTGTTTGCTTTGCTAATCACCACAGGCATTACTTCTGCTAAAGAGCATCCAAGTCCAGAGCCTGCTCTACAGGCACAGATGCTTCAGCTTGCAGCACCCAAAATGACAGCTTCCTTCTGCCAGAGAATCTGTTCTCTCTCAAACAAGGGGCACCCAACAAGATTTACAGCAACAAACCCTAGGTAGCACTGAGCCATTTGGCTTTGCCTGAATCAAACATGTTGGAAGAATTAAGGGCATCACGTCAGGAAGGGCAGAAATCTCCTAAGACTTGTCACAAACAGCAGCAGTGCAAAGAATGAACACTGCTGAGGTTGAACCCCACAAAGCATCTGCTCACTAAAGCTGCAGTAGCAGGTACTGCATGGTTTGGGAAATTCCTTGCTTCTGAAAGGAGTCAGCACCTTGCAGGTATGCTGAGGAGTCACTGTCAGGTCTGAAGACACCAGCATCAGGTAAGTAGAACAAAAACTCTGCACTGTGTGCCTGTCAAGTTGGTGCCAGCAGGTGATGAACATTTAACACAAGCAGCCTTCCCCTGCTGAAGACTAGCTCAGGATTCCCTTTGATAAACCTGCATATGTCTAAACTGCACATCAAGTTGTTTGGGCTCGTACAAAATCCTACAACACTAGGCCTTTGAACTGCAATTCTATCTGCTCATTACTTACACCACCTAGAAAAATCAGGAATGGCTCTTTCCCTAGCGATGGAGAGGTCAGAACAGAAACATCAGCAGTTGTATATCAGACCCATGCTTAGTCAGTACTTGCTGGACCTGCTCCCCTTTCATGTTCTAAGCATGCCAAGGTGCTTTGATGCCCAGACCTTGCTGCAGAAGGTTGTTCTCAGCTATGCTAATTTATGCAGAGACTCTTCTCTGAGCACATCTGGAATACTTCCACAGGAAGATCCATCCAGGACTCCAATTTTGAGCCTTGACGTAATGACGAAAAGAAATGAACAGCAGTCAGCTGTTCATACAGCTGCCTCATACACTGGCTTTGGTGATGGAGCCAGGCTCAGGGCCAGCACTCCAGAGTCACACAATCAGGTTAGTTCAGGTGAGACCATCTTTAAGGTAGAGTCCAGCTGGACTCAGTAACTTGCTAACACTACATAGTTAAACTTCTGCAAGTTCACCTTAAACTTACACACTGAACAAAGCACCTTTCACAAAGCAAGGAGTTCTAGCTCCCAGTGAAAGCAGCAGCAACAAAGTGCTTCTCAAATACAGCCAGATGTAAAAACCCAAACAGTCTCACCGAAGCCAGGCCAGGAACACTCTTATCCAAATTGAAGAACTCATTGAAGTCAAACTCTCCTGGAGCTGGTTCTTGTAAGACAGATTCTCTGGGAACTTCTGGATCTGCTGGAGTCTCACTGGCAACAGCAGTTTGTGTTTCATCCTCTTCTGCCACACCACCATTGCACTCTATCCCTTCAAAAGAAAATCAAGTGGTTGCCAAGTCACTGAACTTGCTCCCCAGTGGGAGCAGTATCTAAACCCTCAGGCACTTGCCTAGGAATCAGAAGCACAGGACCAAGCGTGTGATGTTCCACCAGTTATTGTGCTGGTTGCAGTCTGTCCCAACTAGAACCCCTGAGAGCTCCTAGTCTGTTGTCAGGACTATTTAGATGAGAAAAATAAGGAACCCTGTGTGAACAGCAGCCTGCTGCTCAACCTGGGGAGCACACAGAAGGTTCCAGGTGTTCTGTCACACTGAGCAGATACAGTTGGTCTCAAAGCCAGACTCAAAAGCTTGCAAAAGCAGCAATGACACCAGCACTGCTCTGCTCCGAACTGCCACCTTCCGTGTCAGTGAACGCAGCTGCACCTGAGCTGGATCCACTCTGGGTATTTCTAGTATTAGGAAATCATTCTCTTGCCCCAGAAGCCAATACTACAGCTTTTATAGCGGCAAAAACTGCAGACTTGAAGCCCGGTGACTGCAGACAAAGCCAGTCTCCAAGCTCAGCTCACAGCTGTACTGCTGGCAGCTGTATGCCCAGATCAGGTTTCCTAATGTTCACCTTACTACACAGATTAAAAAACAAAAAATATCTCAAGTGCCACAGAGAATGAGCTTAAATCAAACCTTCTGCACCCAGCAGGATGCAGAAGTGGACAAGACACTCAGAGCCTAAGAATTCCTGGTATCATTCAGCATCCATATAAGGTTTCCCTCCCTCCCCAGCCTCTTAGTCCTGTCGGTCTTTTTGGAGAAGCAAACAGAAGTAGTATTTCATCATTTAAATTTGCAATTCAAAAGATCTTAGAACAGCTGAAGTTGGGAGGGACCTTAGAGATCTCCTCCAACCTCCCCGCTACGGGCAGGTCAGTCATGGGACTTACATCATGTGCCTCAGGATGACCCAAGAGCCAAGGCAAGTTTAAGACCCAAGTTGGTAAATTACTCCACATGTGCCCAGCTCTGCCACAAGCACCTCTGCCCCCAGCAGCATGCCATTACCTTCTTTCAGGGAGGCTGTGCGCCGCCGTGCCCGCTTCCTGCCTTTGTGATCCTCCTCCAGAATCTTGTCATCGAAGCCTGTCAGCTCGATGGTTTCAGACTGACTCGTGGGGCCAGCAGAGAACCACTCGGGTTCCTCCTCCGTGTACGAGTCGTTCCTCCTCCGCTCCCCAAAGACACGTTTGCTGTCACCAAACTCCCTCTGCAGTGGGAGAGTCAAACCATTTAGCTAGGAAGATGCAGCTTCATAAGATTCCTCCCTGAGCTCTAAATCAGATGCCAACCTCTCCACACCTGTTCCGAGTTTGTTTAAAGGTTTATTGCACACTATGCATGCTCAGCAAGCTTCTAAGCTTTAAACCTCACAGATGAGTCTCTGTTTCTTTACACTGAAGGCTGATGGTCTGCAAGTGCCTGCACAAATCTAGCTTTGTATTCTGAGACAGGCTAATGGTTCCTCCTTAAAAAGCCAAGCCTGAAAGATTGGGAGGCTTCCATCTACTGAGGTTAAAAGACAATGCTCACTGGCCAGGACTAGGTCAAGGACCACAAACTCTTGCTCATTTGAACATCTTGCTATGAAGTCTCCCACAGGCAGCATTTGAGGTAACAACATCTGGGCAGCTCAGCTAGGATGAACCTAAGGACTGGCACCTAAGATTCTGAAGAACCAAGTGCTCAGCCTTTACACCATAAAGGTCCTTCTAAGCAGCAGCCTGCTTGCACAGAATGGCTGCTCTGTGAGGTGCCCTGCTCTGCTGCAGTGTCCCAAGGCTGTCAGGCAAAGAACCCACCCTGAAGCGCTTATCTTTGTAGTCCCTGTCGCGGTCCCTCAGGTCTCTGGGGTCCCGCAGGTCTTTCTCAGCACCCCTGTGGTCTTTGTCGAAGTTCCGAGCAGAGATGATCCTGCCACTACCGATCCTGCGGCCCCCGATGACGCGGACACCATCGCTCTCTTTCTCCAGGGGGCTGCCGGCACGGCGGGAGCTGACAGCTGCCGTGACGTGACAGCCGCCACCAAAGCTTCGCCGCTGCGGACTTAGAACCACATCCAGGTCATCTTCCTTCACTCGCTCCCGGGGATCTGCAAGTCAAAGGCCACACAGAGAGCACCAAGTGCAACCTGTTAGCAGACACGCCCAGGTTTTTCTGCAGCAGCTTTCTGCTCACAACCTGGCACTGTCCCACAGCCTTCTGAAGCAGTCCTGTGAGGCTTGCCCAGACGAGCACAGGAAGCACAGAGGAAAACAATCACATCTACAGCTAGATAAGGAGGGAGGCAGTCAGCCTGCTGAAGAGCACCTCCTGTCCCGCTGCACATCTCCCAAGGACTCAGCCCTCAACTGGAGGGAATCATCGCCTGCACTGGCAGTCTTCAGTGGTTCTTCACCTCACCAGCACAGCAGGGGAAAAGCCAACTGCTACCACAGGGCTGTAACCATCACCACAACGGCAGCACTATCACCAGAGCAGCCAGGATTTCCTGAGCAGTTCTGTGCAGCCAAACAATCCCCAGAGACTTTCTTCGGCCTCACTGTTGGCATCCCAAAGGAAAAGGTCTTGCCAGCAGCCCCTGCTTGGCACCGGGCCTGGAAGCACACTCACCCACTATCCGACGCATGAGGGGGGTCCGGTCTGAATCCAAGTCTTTTTTAAAGCTCTCCACTGGTGAGGCTCTTCCTGAGCTCGGATACAGCGATGCATGCCACTTTTCTGGGTCCCACACACCATCACTATGAACATGAAATGACAGGATTGTTTGCCACTTGCAGTCTGTTATGCACAGTACTGCTGCTGAAAACCTGGCAACCTGCACCAGTAAAACACCTCTACCCACCCTCTAAAGCTTTGCCCTTATTGCCCACATCCCTGGCATGCCAGACCTCTTCTGTAGCACTAAGGAGTTTAATGGCCCACGTCAGGTTGCAGAGGAACAACACAGGGACTTGTCGTCCCACTAGTTACTGAAGTCTACCTGGTGCACTGGAAACCAGCTCAAGCAGATCATCTCCCACCTTTTGGAAGCATTCAGAAAACATTAACTGATTGTGGGAGTATGAGAGTCAGGTCATCTGAAGAGCCCAGAACTGCTCTTTAGCAAGCTTATAAACAAGCCACAAACACTCACTTCCACTGTTAAATGAGGGACACCACCACGGAACAGTCATCCATCGACTCAGCTTGCTGCAACACAACCCAGTCAGCCTGTGCTGCACAGCCTCCTACACCCTTGGGAGTCTTTGCTGCACATGTGGCAGACTGGTACAGTGTGAGGTTACTTCTGCTAGATACCATCTTATAATCTGTGCTCAGAGCATGAAAGCCCTCACCAGAGCATTTAGGCCTTGCCTAGTGCACGAGAACATCTGAACATTGCCATACACTCAGTTCTGGGGCATGTTCATCGGGCATCTCTGCAAATGCACTTGCTAGCTGCACTGTCTGCAATTTAAACTTTTGTTTCCAAAGCAATGTCTACAGCTTGGGCACAATCAGGAAAATACCTGTCATATTTTACAGAAAGGCAAGAAGGTCTTTGCTTGGAGTAGGGACGCTCTTTGATATCCAACAGCTCCTCCTAGGAAAAGCAAGAAGTTAGTTCCAGTTCTCTCCCAGACAAGGTTTCAAGTGACCCAAAACACCCATTCCAGATTGCACACTCAGCGTCTCAACCTGACAACCTGAGGTGCTCAGTAAGTGGTTCCATCTCCTGCAACAGGCTGCAGTGAATGGCTGACTTCAGGCAGCAAGGTTGCTTCTGCTACCTGCAGCCACTGCACACTGATGTGAAGCCTGAAGCGTTGGGGTTCAGTCTTTGTTAGCACACCACACCTTTACCTACCCACTTTCCTGGGCAGTTCAGCTTATCAGCCAGACAGGTACCATTGAAACCAGAGCTGGTAAGTCCAAGGCAGACTCAAAACTGCCTTGCTTAACGCTGTGTAAGAGTCAGTATTACCACAGTACCAGTTATTAATGCATATCTGGAACCTCCAGCCAAGCTTGTCACTTCTGACCACCACCAGTCCCAAGATACCTAAGTGTAAGTTATACAACAACCCACTCTAGTCAACAGCAAATCTATGCTGAGTGATTACTTCAGGTTTCCCTCTTTCTATCACTTTCAAACAGCCATTACCCCTGAGCCGACAAGTGATTGACCTACAGCCTTCCTGCAGTCTGCTGCATTTAGAAAACATTGTTAATGGTGCACCCATCAGTGCTCTGGATCCGCACTGACACGGCTGTGGTCAAGATGCAGATTTCTAATTAAACTTACTCTTCTCCCCAGATTAACTTTCTCCAATCTATCTCACTCTCACTGAACTGATCCAGAACTGTGCAGAAATCAGTGGGCAGCTGGAAAGGATAAAGAAATCCTAGCAGCAGACATATCAGCCAAACTCGAGGAGGAAATCTCTTCACCTTTTCCCAAGAATACACTGTCCTCTAGAGCTCCTACATCATTTCCCCCCCCACAGTTAAAATCACAGGATCAAGCCACAGGAGCTTGATACATGAAAGTTCCCAGATGGCAGCTTGGTAGCTGGACAAAACCTTAATACACCCCCCTCCCCCCCCCCCCCTCCAAGCATCCCTCTGGATCAGCCTTCAACAAAGAGCTCCGTTAAAGGGAGGGGACTGGCCTCACTGCCCACAGCTTCCCTAAACAAACCCTGATCTAGGAGGAGCATCAGTGCTGGAACAGTGTCACAGCCTGATGCAGTTATCACAGGCACTGACTGCACTTGCTGCCACCAGACCTGACCCTGACTGTGCTGCTGGCCACAACAGGGACTCCAGAGGCTCCCACCCAGGTCCTGCTGCAATTCCTGTACTGAAGTGAGCAACATTTGAATTGTTCCTTGGCTATGTACCCTTGCAGCAAAAGTTCCCATGAAACCAGAAGTGACAGAGCTTGGACCACATAGCATCGAGCGGGGTGGCACTGGTGCTCCCACAGACTGCCACTGCCAGAGCACAGCAGCACTGGTGCTGCTACACTGTGTTCTGGCTTCAAACTCAAACACTAGCACCTCCAAGTGAGGGGGGAAACATGTCTAGCTGTTAAGGATCTACAGTATGAGCAGACTGTTTTCTTCCCAACAGTAAATTAACACAAACTGTTAAAAGAGATCAGTCTCCAAACCAGCAGCACATTTCCTCAGCAGTCGTCCCATCCTTAACGAGCAGAAACTAGATCATGTGCAAATGCCTTAGTGTTGATTACTTGAGCCCCTTGAACCAGCCACATTTATGGTGCTACTTGTAAAGCAAAAACCAAACAACTCACAATGCAAGGTATTTTAACAGTTTGATTTCTGTCATTTCTTGACTAAACTCCTTGGAAAGTCACAGCTGAACAAGCCTAGATACCTTCTGGCACTAAGTTCTGCAGATTTATACAGATCAGAAGCCACAGCTTCTGAGTTAAGACTGAAGCTAAAAATGCATTGACTTCCATGCAGGGCTACCACCAGCACTACCTGAATGCTGCCCCCAAAAGCAAGCAGAAATTGAAGCTGCATTCAGATACTACCCCTGAGAGAAGCTAGGCAAGACTGAAGGAATATGGATGCCACTTTTCCAGCAGCAAAAGTTTAAAGCCAGTTCCTCTCCTTCACATCACAGTTAACTGAATAAGAAGGTCTGAACAGTAATATACTTTCCATCAGAGGAGGTTGAGGGTACAGCTTTCCTAGGAAGACAGAATGAGGTTCTTACATAAAGCTTTGTCTGCTCTGAAGCCCATGGTTTATTGTTGATGCCTAGTTAAAAGAAGCCAGCTCTACTATCTCAGCAGCACAGAGCCAGGATCATATCTTTTTTTCCTTTTCAAAACCAACCTCCTGAGAAACTAACAGTTCCCAGCTCCTGAAGATAACACAGCCAGCCCCAGCACACTGTCTCACACTTCAGGCTGTTTGTTGCCAAGCACCTAAATTTCCACAAAACACTGACCACCTGTTCCCAGAGCTTTCAGCAGCAGGAAGATCAGCCACCACCACAGACACTTTCTTAAAGCATGTTTTAGCAGTGGCACCAACACCTCAAGTAAGATTTGAGCCTTAAGGCCCAAAGCATATCAAACCTACTCAGTACTGAAAGAATCTTTATTTGCAGTTAAGTTACTGTTCTCCCTCTCACATGCACCATTAGGTAACACTGCTAAACAAGAACACCTGTGTGAAAGTGTTAACATTAAGCACTGGCTGGAGCTGTAAGTGCTTAGACTTCCAGGAGCCAAGCAGGAGCATTTCTAAGACCACAGAAGGCACTTTTGCAAGCATATGAAAGCTTCTGACAGCATCCGATGGGCTACATGTCCCAAGGAAGTGGCATCTACTAAAATGAAGCATTTTGGCCAAGTCCTTAAAGGAATACTGCTGAAAGTCAGAGCCATGCAGTGCAAGTCCTTGAGCAAGCTGGCACAACAGCATACTTCACAACCTCTCCATAGCAGACGCTGTGGATGCTCAGATATTGAAATACAGTGGGGGGAATCAGGAGCATACCAAGGACAGGACTGCACAGCCATACCACATTTCAGAGGCCGCTCGTGTTGTGTTGTACCACTTCACAACCCTAACCCGGGTGAAGGCTTCTCAGCCCTCACCTTGCTGCTCCCCTCTCACAGAAGCCTCCAGCCATACCTCTACTTCTGCGGCTAACAGCCCCACGCCCAGCTGGAAGAGGGAACGGGAGAGAGCCAACCTTTGTGTATCGATGAGGGTATTTCGTTGTAACTCTGTTCAGCTCCAGGAAGGCATCGCCGTTTTCGGTTTCTGTTGTACCTCCTCTTTTATCCATGGTTACTGCAAAGCCTTTGACCATGAACCTAACGAAAACAAAACCCAACTATCAGACTGAGGCACAGATTTCCAGTGAGGACATTTTCCTTCCAGCCTCAGCCTATTTACAAACAGAACGGGTCAGAAGCACATTCCTCAGCTGTGCCGTTCTCCGACTCGCAGCTTCCCCCGCTCCAGCCATGCGGCTCTCGCCGCGGCACTACACCCGCTGCCGGAGCGGCCCCCCGCCCCGGGACAGCAGCCCGGCTCCTGAGCGGCTTTAGCGCCACAAAGATCCCTCCATGAGCACGACCGGGAGAAGGAGGTGCCGAGCGGCAGGGCCACGGGAGCGGGGCGGCCGAGGCACCCCTTACCCTGCGGCGCCGGGAGTGGGCACCGTGGCGCGGCCGAGGCCCCGTCCCACGGCATGGGAGCCGAGAGGGAGAAGGACGGCGGGGCAGGTGACTCAGCGGATCCTCACCTGCCCCGGCGGCCCGACCGCCCCCAAGTCCCGAGCCCAAGCGCTCATACTCACCGGGCCGACGGCAGCTCTCCCGACAGCGCTCCACTCCGCCGAAGGCCTTACCGCCGCCCGCGGCGTTTCCTGCTCCCGGCCACCAGCTCCGCTCGGTCCCCGTCCACTCCGCCGGCGGCACCCCACGCCGCGCTCCTTCCCCCCCGCGCCGCGCCGGACGCGCCCTGGGCCGGCGTCGTCCCCCGCTCGCCTCCGTTCGCGCGGCTCCGACCCGCTCCGCGCTGGCTCGCGCGCCCGCTCCCCAC
>VWZE01025984.1:272327-306735 GCA_013396675.1 Eubucco bourcierii | reverse complement strand
CTCTCCTCAGCCGCCGTAACCGGGGCCTTCCGCTGCCCGCCCCGCACCCATTTAATGCGCCGCGCGCAGGCGCGGCGGCGGACGCGCGCATTGGGGTTCCCTCGCGCGCCGCCTGACCGGGAGAAGCGCGCGGCGGGGTCCTGCTGTCCCCCGCCCCCCGCCGCCGTTGTGCCTTGCTGCGATCTAGGCCGCTGAGCCGTCGCATCACTGTGCGAGCGCTGCGGAGGGTGAGAGAGGGCCCGGGGCTCCCCGAGGGCCCGCAGGCACTCTCGGCGGGCAGCCCTGCGGGAGAGGCGGCGGCGGGACGTGGTGCGCGCCTTGTGCCGGGTGCGGGACACCGGGTGGCAGCGGGCGGGCCCGCGGCCGTGGGGGATATGCAGGGTGAAAGGGCGGGAAGCGGTGGGGCGCGCGCGTCCCCCTCAGCGCTGCGGGCCGAACCCGGCGCCAGCGGCCACGGAGGGTGGCGCGGCCGACAGTTCTGTTCGCGCCTTCGCCGGACTCACCGCTCGCTCGCGGCTCGCGTCTGCACGGAGGAATCGCGGGCTCGGGAAGTCTCTCTGACAGCACCCCTCTGGCGCCGAGCACCTTCGCGTTACCGGCGTGCGCGGCGCGTCCCCCGAGGGAGGTCTGGGAGGGTCCTCCCCTGCCCGGCCTGCCCTCGACCCTTCGCACGAAGCCAGCCGTGCGGAGGGACCAACGGGGGCGCAAGGGAACATTGCCGTGCCCGGCGCACACCGCCCTGCCATTCCTGTGTCTTCTAACACAACCCTTATCAGTCTGCTCCCAAAGTGAAATTCAGCATTCCCACGGGACAACAGGCAGCGAAGGGATTTAGCGAGCGGGGCTTACCCGGAGTCCCCTGGTGGCTTTTAGGTGTTGCAAATAAGGAACAGAGATTGTTTCTGTTACGAGCGTAAGGAATTACTTAGCAAGACTCTCTGCGGCACTGCTGGCGAGCAGTGTCCCCAGAACCCCACTCCCTGCTACCCACGGAAAGGCAGCATAGACCCTTGCCTTGCCAGGCTGCTCGGGCAGGGTGCAGGAGCGAGGAAGTGCTTGCAGCATCTGGTGAATAAAGTGTTCTCTGCTCTCCGGTGACGTTAAATATCAGCATTAAAAGCTGTTTTCTTTCTGAAACAGCGAAGTGCTGTATTAGAAGTGAGCCTTGTAACCATTGTGAGGTTTCTGCTAGCGATTTTGCTTTTCCAACAAACAAATACACTGGGACTCAGGAGCAGCGAGCGGGCCATGAGCTGCCACCGAACGGTGCCATGGAGCAAGTCTCGGTGGTGATGTGTTGCAGTGCAGCTGCTGCACGCGCCGCCGGCGTGAGCTGACTCTTCTGCTGGCTCATAGAGGCAGGTCTCTGGTAGGTGCTGCCTGACGGGTACGTGCCATAGGCACAGGCACGGCACAGTACTGGCGTCCCTCCATTTACAGTGCAGCGTGAGTAGAGGCTTGGTGCCGTGGCACACTGAGCCCCTTTCGCGCTCCTCGGCACTGCGGGTGATGCCTGACATCAAGAAATACTTGTCATCCCGGGGGCTCGTGGCTGGGGCAGCCTCGGCCGGGCCTTGCCAGAGCGGGGTCGCTGGGCAGACTGAGCAGGGCTGCCGACGAGCCGTAAGCCTCCCTTCCGCCGTGAGGCGCTGCACATCCACCTCCGAGGGTTGCGGGCGGCGCTCGGGCTCCTCGGTGGCGCTGGGTGGGCGTGTCGCGTCTCGGCGAGAGGGTGTGGCGAGCAGAGCCTCCCGGCTGCGGCGGACGGCCGAACCTGTGCGGCCATCAGCTAGAACGTCTCGGTTTGGGAGGACAGAGCCCGCTGCTTTCCCAGGGGCAGGGCGTTGGTGCTCTGCAGTGCCGCATTCACCCAAACGGCCGGGCCGAAGGGGGACGCTGCGGGGTTCGTGGAGCTGCTCAGGAGACCGGCGCCCTGGCGACAGTGCCTTAAGTCGGGGCTTTAGAGTACCGCCTTGTGATTGCTGAGCGGTTGCCCATAGGCAGAAAAAGCGTTCAGATTGCACTTCCTTTCTGCTGACGGCAGCGTCGTGCAGGTGGACTCAGGTTTGCTGCAGGAAGTTCTTGTTGTTTGATGTTTTTTCTGTCGCACCTTAAACCTTGCTTATAGAAATGTCCCGTTGGGATCTCATGCTTAGAAGGAGATCGCTGGTCATGAGTTAAAGTGCTCGCACAGTGTCTTACTCTCTGAAACCTTTGGCAAGTGGAAGATTCTACTTCCACAGAAGTTCTCACTGCAGGAACTGGAGTTTTTTGTTTGTTTTTTTTTAGTTTCCTTGTGTTTGTGAAGGGAGAGAAGCTGAGTAGTTTCTTTTTAAAAAGCAGTGAAAAGGAGTCAGTTTGATTAGGTACTGATTTTGTCACCCTTGATAATTACCTTATTTCTAAATAAGGCAATGTAACCGAGGTTTATCTTTTTATAGCATCGTTCTAGCACAGCTTTGTTGAGGTAGGTGCAGTTACTCTCAAGATTCAAGTGGTTATGACTTTATTAATAAGAGTTGTGTGAGGGCAGTATCGTTCGAGTCAGCAGGCAGCGAGTGTGCAGACAGCCGCCTTAGGCCCTCTCTACCCAGTGGAGTTTCTGTCGTTGAAACGCAGACTGCATTTAGTAGAGATCCCTTGGCGGCATTCATCATGAACAACACGAACCAATTTGCTCTTCTTCCAGAGCTAACAAATAACATTTCAGAGGCTGCATTTGTTTAGTGCAGGCTTGGAACTACAGCGAGATGGAGCAACACAGAAGCAGGTAAGAAATAATAAAATGCTGCCTTGTTAAAGACCTTGAAATTATAGTATCTCAGGCATTCTTAGGGACAGAACAAAGTTGAGTTGTTCTTATATGTAGGCTTGTTGGTCTCTATGCATCATTATTAACCCTAAAGTGTTTCTCTTAAAACAACACAAACAAGCACCCCCAAACTCATCACAAAACATGATGTTACAATTTCAACATTCAGATACAGACATTCTTTCAGCTGCCTCGAGTTCCTGGAGAAACATGTCCCTGTTCAAGTCTTACAGTGATGCTTAAGCCTTTGTTTATATTTGGTGAACAGTCCTGCTACAGGTGCTGATTTCAAGGTGTAAATATTTTGTATGCCCATTGATCTCTGAAAGACAGGTCCTGAGTTTGGAAACTAGCCTATGAAAGTGCCCATTTTTCTGCTGCTGGGAGTTAGCTGGGGAAGAATACGAAGACAACTAAACTTGCCCTACGTTCCAGATATCTAGCAAGGAAGTTCTTCTCCCTGTGGGCAAAAAAAGACATTTGGACAAGTACTCCCTTCCACAGACAGGTACATAAAATGACACAAATCAAGGGCAGGGTTGTTTTGTGGTTGGTTTGTGTTTAATTTTTTCTGCTGTACCATCAGGCTCAGAGAGCCCTGACTGCCAAGAAAATGTTTAGATGTAGTTTGAGATGACTTGAAGGTTTCCTTTGAATGCCTTTCTTGCCTCTGCTTTTTTTGTTTGCTTTTAATAACCATGGTTAAAATTAACAAACTAAATTTGTAGGAACTGTGTTTGTCCTGATAAAGTTGAACTGTGCACGTAAGTGATAGGGTGTGATTGTGGAACCTGCTTTAAGTGAAATGGCTTTTTGAGGTTATAATGAGAAATTCAGCTCACTTTTTTGTTTGCACAGTAGTTGTTAATGTATAATTACCTGTGCTGTGTGTCTGCCTGACTGAAACACCTGGCTCAGAGCAGCGAGTCACCACAGGTTTGGTTTGGGAAACCACTTCCTGGTACTGTGTGTGTATAGCAGTAGCAAAAACTGTCTAAGTTTCTGGAGGCACTAACACCGGTAAGCAAGGTACATCAGCAGTAGCTCTAGGCCAAGAGCAGTGTCTTCATTGCTTAGTTTCACAGGGGTTTTCCTCTCTTCTTTTCTTTTTTGTTGCTGTTGTCTCAGCACAAAGGCAAAATTTCCTATCCAACATATCTTTACGGTGCAATTGAACTCAAAAGCATCTTCCTTCTGGACATGCGGAGCTTTTCCAGTGCTGGTGCTTTTTTTTGGTGTTTTCAGGCATTTACTCCCTAAATTGATTTTCAAGGCTTGGAGAGCCTGTGTATGCCAGCAGCAAGGAAAGTGGAACAAATATTCCATTGCTGAGTCTCATGGTGAGTGAAGTGATGGCAGCTACCTGTGTTTGGGGATATACTGAGATGGGTTCTTCCAAGGGGAATAGTTATACAGAATCTATCCCTTGTAGATGTTTGCAGAGTGACTTCCCCCACCCTCAGGAGGTGTAGTGCTTTTAGGTACAGATGGTTGTCTGTCTAAAGCTGGCAGGGTCGTTCAGGCTGATACAGAGCTGATGCACTGCTGTGTAGCTATGTGGTTGTTTAGGGATGCCAGTGAGTAGCTTAAGGGCCTCTCCATCTGCTCTGGATTGCCTTGTTTGGTTTTGGGGGGTAGTTTGGTTGGTGGTTTATTTTGCTTTTTGAATTTCTTACAATATGTATTCAAATAGATATTTTTTTAACATAATGTGTTACAGGAATTCTCTATCAACCGTGGCTAGAGAAATGACAAAATTCCCTCTGGTATTAATAGCACATTTAATCTGTATTCCTTTTTCCTTCAGCTTGGGTCTTGTAACTGAAAAGAGGCCCAAGCTTCTGAAGTACCCCTTGTCTTGTTCTTTAGATTTTGTTCTGCTGTGGATTTATCTTGCTGGTGAAGACTTCTGTATAGATTGCAACTTCCTTGGGTTAGTGGAGTATCTGTTTCCCTGATGGGGCAGATGACTCTCCTTTAGAGATCATGGTTGCTGTGCGAGTCTCGGTGTCCGTCTGCACCCTGTAGGCGTCGGGGAAAAGCAGCGCCAGTGTCTGAGCCAGCGGCACGGCGCTTCAGAGGTTCTTGTGGCTGGGACACCGCCAGCCAGGGCGGGGGTCGCACTGCGGCTCTGCTGCCTGCTGCCGTCACGAGATGTCAGTGCGGCCTGGGGGGACCGGAGCTCGGAGACCAGTGGTGTTCTGGGCTGGGCAAAAAGATGCCGGGTTCTCGCGTCGGTGTTTGTTACCGCTCTGAGCGTTTGTTCCGCGCAGCAGAGAAGCAGGTGCTGCTGAGTTCCTGGCAGCGCTGGGCGCTGTACGCCGCTGTGCAAAGGAGGCAGCGAGGGAGGCAGCGGGCGGCGCTGGCCTTCAGGGAAAGAAGCTGCTTGCGGTAAGGCTGGGAACAGGCAGAGGGGCACTGACCGCGGGCCAGGGCTCTCACCTGCCTTCTGCTGGCTTCCTGCAGTGACTTTGTTCCGTGTACAAATTTGATCTGTCGTTTTGATGCCTGTGACATTGTCTTGGCAGCATACCCTGGGCAGTGTGGAGACGGCAACACCAGCAGAGCTGCACTGGGCGCAAAATGAATGTTTTGGCTCTGCAGCATTGGGCCCAGAGCCTGCAGACCCGAGTAAGTCCCAGGAGCTTTGGCTATGCCTATTGCTAATAGTTTAAGTTGCACACATGTGCGACTCGGGTTCAGACTAATGAAAACTAGGCTCTAGACTTGCTTGCTTTGCAAAGTGCATTACTTATGAGGGAAGAACATAATAGGGTGTGAGGTGATTGAGTGAGGCTGTGTGAGGGTGTGACAGTTCGGGAGTTCCCCGCCCCCCCCCACTTTGTAAAATGACCCAGGCTAGAACTCAGTCGGCTGGAAGTTAAGGACTGAAGCTCTATTTACAGCTGTGCACAATGTGCAAGCAGAGATAGACACTATAGACAGAATATTTACAGAAATATACAAGTAAAAGGTGATACAGCAACACAACTCCCCTCCCAGAAATCAGAGACCCCAGGAGGGGCTCCCAACCACCCTTCCACCTTCTCCCCACCCCTGTACCTTACCCCAAGGTTTGCCTTACGCCCAAGGTAAATTAGGAGGATGGGCCAGGGCGGTTAGAAGGAAAGTGGTTAGTGAAAATTAATCGGCAGAGGAGCCAGAGCCAGAAGCTGCTAGATCCAGCAAGTCAGACAGAGACTGAGACTTATCTCATGTTTTGGTTGTTGTTCCCAAACAATTTTTCAGCAAGCGTATGAGTGAAGTAGACATCATGATGTTTTCCTTTCACAGCCTATAGTGTAATTTTCTCTATTAAAATATTCTAATTAGCCTCAAACCAGCACAGAGGGAAAATTCAGGTTGGACATCAGTAAAAGTTCTTCACTGAGAGAGTGCTCAGTCAGTGCAGTAAGATCTCCAGAGAAGTGGGCACAGCACCAAGCCTGTTAGAATTGAAGAAGCGTCTTGATAATAGGGTTTAGTTTTAAGTAGCCCTGTGGGAAGCAGGGAGCTGGACTTGGTGGTCTTTGAGTCCCTTCCAGCTTGAGATATTCTGTGATTTTTACAAAGAAAGTCAACATTTTATTGCAGGAACAATTTCTTTGCAAGAAATCTAGGCAAGCTGGATCCATGTCTTACACTTGCTAGAATGCAAACTGTCCAAAGGAATTATTGCTGTCTTGTACAATTATTGGTGGTAGTAGTGACTGTATCAGAGTTCTCTCCACTACAGAACCTAGCCACAGGTAAGTAAGAGGTTAAAAAATGTGAAAGTGTCAAAAAAGAAGAAATAAGTTTATTTGCATTCTTTGTCTTTGCCCTTTTCTCGCTGTGTGGACATTCCTTTGGCATTTTGGGGTGTATTAGAAGGGCTGTGGTTAGTAGGTCGAGAGAGGTTCTCCTTCCCCTCTGCTCTGCCCTGGTGAGGCATCATCTGGAGTACTGTGTCCGGTTCTGGGCCCACCAGCTCAAGAAGGACAGGGACCTGCTTGAGAGAGTCCAGCACAGAGCCACAAAAATGATTAAGGCAGTTGAACATCTTCCTTTTGAGGAGATTGTGAGTGAGCCGGGGCTTGGAGAGGAGGAGACTAAGGGGTGACCTCATTCATATGTGCAGGGTGAGTGCCAGGAGGATGGAACCAGGTTCTGCTGGGTGATGCCCAGTGACAGGACAAGGGGCAATGGGTGAAAGCTGAGGCACAGGAGGTTCCATGTGAACCTGAGGAGGAATTTTTTCACTGTGAGGGTGATGGAGCACTGGAACGGGTTGCCCACAGGGAGGTTATGGAGTCTTCCTCTCTGGAGATATTCAGGAACTGTGTGGATGCATTCCAGTGCAATCTGCTCTGGGTGATCCTGCTCTGGCAGGTGAGCTTTCGAGGTCCCTTCCAACCCCTGACATGCTATGATTCTATGATTTGTTTGATTCTGGTGAGGTTTTCGCCCTCTTGTAAGGAGGAACTTCATTACTCGTGACTTTCACCTCTGGATCTCACTTGGAGCTTCCTGATGCTGGTGTTCTTCATCTTCTCTGCTCTGTTTTCCTAACCTTGTCTGTTTTTTGCCCTCTCACTGCTCTCCCTCTTTAATTGCTGCCAGGCTTGGTTGCAGTGGCGAGAGCTGTACTTACACAGCCAGAAGGACAAGCAGAGGGAGATGAGGGCAGTAACTCACCATCGGCACTGGCAGCTGAAGAGATGCATGGAAGCATGGCTGGGATACTTAAACCTGCAGAGAGCAAAGCAGCTTCAGAATGGTGAGTCAGGACAGAACAGGGCTCAGCCCCTTTGCTTAGGGCACAGGGATCAGTTGGTCTGTGTGTGGATTTTCTTGATAATCAGATTACAACTGATACAGGGCAGTAAAGTTTAGAGCAGTCCTTTGTTTCTTCCCTTGAAGTTGCTGGAATGAGTTCGTATATCTGTGTGCAAGAGTCCAGCTTGGGTGCCTGGGAACTAGCAATAGAGGTACGCTGAAATACTTGCAGGCTGGTGTGTGCTGGACAAGTGACAAAGTGTTTTACCTGCCCCTTCTGATGCCAGTGCAGTGTGACTACTTAAAAATGCCCTTGGCATTATCAGGAAAGATCTAATCCATAACTGAGAGTGACTGTGAACTCTTACAGCCATTTTTCAGCATTAGGGCAATTGTCACTTCAGAACCAGTGAAATAAATGTCATCTGATAACAATGAGCCCAGGGTGACACAGGCCCTGAATCATTTGTGTTTGTTTCCTAGAGCTGGCCCAAGAGCATCACTGCAGCAGGGTAGCCAGGCAATGTTTCTCTGGTTGGCAGCTGTCGTGGGAGTGCAGGAGGAGACTGTATGCTCAGCGAGAGGGCATGGAACAGAGAGCAGCAAGGACTGCTTCCTGGAGAGCCTTTGCCCGCTGGAAGCTTTGTATCCAAGCTCTGCTTAGTTCCTACCAGGGACAGGCAGGAAGCATTCCCATGAGGACAGGACCTGATGATACCCAGGCCTGCTGAGCAGCAGTGTGTGTGAGGGCAGACTTGTTAGCCTTAGACAGATGGGTGCAAGGTCATGCTGACGACTCGAGAAACTCCTCCAGGGACACTCTGCTAACTTGCTGTCTGCTAAGGCCTGCAGAAGGTAGTGTACACTCGAGGAGAAGCTCCTCGTTGAATAGAGAATCAGAAGTGCATTGTGATTAAAGAAAAGTAAACGCTTGACTGTAATCAAAACTTGCACAAGTGACAGTGCTGGAAATTCAAACAGTGAAACAAATTTAGATGGAGACCTGGTGCCCATGTGAGGGAGACGGGCATGGATATCTCTGTGTGAAAGGTACTTTAACTCAGTGACAGGTGGTGTGCTGTGCGTGGAAGAGGCTCGACAGTGTGAGCTGGCTGAAAACCACTACAGGCGTCATCTGTTGGTAAGGCTGCTGCTGTGCACCGGGGGAAGAGGCTGTGGGGGAACTGAGAGAGTTACGACTGGCACTGTGCCTTTAATAGTAACAGCAGTGTGTGAGTGGTAAGTGGGGCTTGCCTCACTTTCTCCTGTGGCAAGTTTGGATCAGGCATCAGGCTTCTAAGTTGCAGCTGTTGTGAAATGTGCTGGTTGAATAGGGAAGCTCAGCTGCTCTCAAACAGTTGTTCTTCCACCTGGGAACTGGTGAAAGCAGCAAATCTGTCTCAGTGGTACTTTGCTACAATCCTTTCTGGTCATTTCACCAAGAGATTACATTTTCCCCTTTATTTAACCTTGGCTTTCTAAAGTGTATTCAAGTCTGTTCCCACCTCCACCTCAAAGGTTTCTGTCTGTTTACACTGTTTTGCTACAGGCATTATTTTTTCCTCACTGTAGTAATGCATAAGACCTTGTGCAGAAGAGACCTAGAGAGGAAATGGATCTTTACTATTTTTAAGAAGGAGCAAGTAAAGAGTCTTGAACTGAATAAAGAAGTGGACTGGGAAAGGACGTGGGTAGTGATGTTGATGGCTGAGTTAGGAGTTAGATGTCTCACAATAGGACCCTGGGAAAGTGGAAGGGAATTGCAGTTAAGGTGGGCAGGTGACAGTTTGTCAGAGTTAGTAGCCATAGCAAGGAGTAGCATCACACACAGATGAGCTGTGGGCAGCAACCAGTTCTAAACTGCTCAGGGCTTGGTGGTTTGGGTTGCAGGCAAGTTGTGTGTTTCTTGTTACAGAAACTTGGGCTCAAGGGTCTCTGTCAGAATGTGGTGAGCACTCGTCTGCAGCAGATGAGAAGAAACCTGTCCTGGCATCAGCACCAAGTGACAGTGAGTCCTGCTTGAGCTGTACCGCAGAGTGCTCCTTGCTGCCAGGCACAGGCAGCCTGCTGTGTGAACCAGCCAGCAGCTGCAGCCATGGTGCTCTGGCTTCCTGTTCTCCCATTCCGCAGGGGCTTTTCCCAGAGCAGTTCTGTGGGACAGGGCTGGTGTGTGAGGCGGTGCGGGGCAGCTGCCGCAGCGTGCAGCTGCGTTAGGGCATTTCTCGTTTCTTTATTGCACTCTTCTCTCACTTTGTGCTTCTTGTGTCTTGTTTCAGCTGCTGCAGAAGTGCTGGAGCTGCTGGAAGTCCCGTCTGGAAGAGAAGGAGGAAGCAGAGCAGCAGGCCTTGACGTCAGTGGCTCGTGCCCGTTACAGGTATGCAGTTTGTGCAGGTGGGATTTGTGAGCCCTGGCTGTCTTCTGCATTCCAGTAACAGCTTTGAGGGCATAACCATCCTGGTGCCAATTGCCCTCCTGTTTTCTGTGGGTGGTGAACTGATCTCTTGACATTCATTCATCAGTCTCCTTTTGTGAAGGAGCTCTGTGCTGCCATTCTCCCCTCTTGCTTGCAGGAGGGTGTTGATGAGGCAGGTATTTGACGCGTGGTTCCTGAAGGCCTGTGAGCAGCGAGAGTACCGACTCGGGGAGAAGAGGGTAAGGGCGACTCTTTGCCTTGCTTAGGACAGAGAGGGGAAGATTCCTCAGTCCCTGTCTGTCAATAGAGGTAGCATGAGAAGAATTTGGCTGTTATAAACTCCCTTTTCCCTGGTGGGGGTTCAAACCAGGGGAAACCAACTACAACCAGTATTTCCTAGTCACCTTTTTTGAAGTTAAACTGTCTATTAATGATGGAATCAAGTTGTTACTATTAGAAGAGAACTACTCATGGTTCACTTGTGTGCTCCCTCACCTAGTAAATGTGTGTGCCCCCTCTCTCACTCCATTGTCATAGTTACCCAGTTGAAATAGGTTGGGATTGTCTATTACTATGTACTGACAAACTAGCTGCTTCCAGGGAGGTGCCTATGAAGTTCCTTAAGGGGTCCTTCATTTCCTGAGCTGTGTGTATAATCCTGCAGGCTTTTATGTACAGCAGCCACTGCCCCTTCTCTGTGCTCAGAGTTACACAGCCCATAGATGATGGAGGTGTGGGAGTGGCCCTATGCAGACAGGGATGACTCTTTGTGTTCTGAGATTATCAGTTCTTGCAAATTCAACAGGATTGGTCTTTGGACCTTATTGGTTCTTGGGAGCCTTTCACATGCTATCTAGCAGATGGTGATTTTCCTCTCTCTGGCCTGCTGCTCTTTGGTAACACTTGCATGCATACAGGTACCTGTAGAACATGCTCACAGAACTCACAGCAAAGGGGTTTTGATATGCCCTTTGCTGCTCGACATGAGAAGAGAACAACAAACAGTGGACAGTTCTGTGCATGTCATCTTCAAGGAAGTGTCTTCTGTTGTTTGTGATTGTCTTGTCATGACCTCACTGCCACCACCTTTCCATGGCAGGCTGCACTTCATTTTGAAAGGCGTCTATTGTGCTGTTCCTGGTGCGTGTGGCGTGGGAGAGCAGCTGCACAACTGGAGGAGCAAGAGGGCTTGCTTTGTGCAAGAGACCACTACAGTAACCTGCTGCTGCTAAAAGCTTTCTGCCTCTGGAAGGAAAACACCCAGGAGAGAACTACAGAGTAAGAAGATTTTATGAAGAATGACTTGGCTTGGCCCTCTGGTGGCCTGCTCTGGACGAGGCTGCATTTAATTCACAATGATTCTGGCTCCTTATTTGTGCTCTGGAGCCTGCAACTTGTAAATAACGTGCTGAAATGTGGACTCAGGTCTGTGCTAGAAGGGCTCAGTCACATGTGTTGCATTGTAAGAGAAAGTAAGTTTCTTTTTTTCTTACAGGAGGCTCAAGGAGATGGAGGCCTTAAGATTTCACAACTTGAAGTGCCTGCAGCAGACTTGGAACAAGTGGAGGGAGGTGAGAAAGTAAACAGATGGGGAAGAGCTTGAACTCTTTGTGTTCAGATTGCTTTCACCTGTGTAGCTAGAAATGAAGCTGTTTGTTTTTAAAACTCTGATCGTTCCTAAGCCCTCCTTCCTTCCCAGGTGGTCATTTGCTCTCTGCCACGGCCTCTTTTCACTCCGTTAGGTGTATGTAGCTCTTTTATTTATCTTCCTAGTACGTGGCACGTCAGAATGAGAAGTGGAGGAAGTTGGTGGAGGCAGACATGCACTATCAGCACACATTGCTTGGCAGGACACTGGCAGCCTGGAAGGTAGGAGCCAATGCCCTTTCCTTGGGGGGACTTGTCTGGGGGTGCTTCAGCGTTTCAGTGAGAACTGAATGAGGAGCTGCCACACTGTGTCACTCCAGGCACTTACACAGCAGGTGTTGTCTTCTGTAATAGTAGTGTCTGCTGTGGCCTAAACCGCTACAAAGAGTTGCCAGTGTTTCCTCCCTTCAGAGCTGCTGGCAGCTGAGGGAGGTTTTACCTGTCATGGCTTCTATTACAGAGCTACCAAGGCAAGGTTCAGTGCATTCTGCAGCAAGCAGCTGAGCAGGAGCAGCAGCATAGGAGGCTACTGCTGCGGTAAGTTCCTGTGCCCTTGTGCAGCACCAGGGCAGACACTGTGCCACCGCCTCTGAGGCTGGGAGTGTGTGGCACTGGAATGGACTCCTCTGTGTTGCTGTTTCTTTGCAGGTCTTCTAGCTAAAAGGTTCTGGATTGCAATCTCCTTTGCTTGAACTTTACAAATCTTTGTTCAGTTTGTTTTAGAGACGGCAGACAGCAAACTGTACCATTGCTTGCAGTGTGTGGATTCTGACTGCTGTCATACTAAAGCAGCCTGGGAAATGTAGAGCCTGTCTTGCATTATAGTGAGGGGAGCAATGAAAGATGATGTCACTTCAGGGTGGTTGTAGCTGCTTGAGTTTTATCTGCCTCATTTGGCTTAATGCTGTACAACTGGAGTCACTTGCAGACCTGGTCTGGCTCAGCTAAAGGGTGTGTTCTGCAAAAGCAATGCATTCCCTTCTGCAGAGACCTGAAGGAGCAAAGCTGATTTGCATGACTGAGTTTTAGAGGCAGCTGGTTTGGTTTACCTGTGAATGGGAGGTACCACAAGAACAACTGAGAATTGTTCTTACTAGTTTTTGTTTGTTGTTTTTTTTTTATTTTGGCTTCAGACAACTTCTGCATGCATGGAGAGAAAATGCCCTTGCTCTCATACATGAAGCTAAGGCAGATGAGCACTACAGAAGAGCAGTCCTGGCAAAGGTAGGTTCTCTACAGCAATTGCTGAGGCCTGAGTACAAGTGGTAGTTCAGGCAGGGGTCAGGTAATGCAATTAGAGGAATTAAAAAGTTATTCCAAGAGCCACTGCTGAGAAAGATCTAAAAAGTGGGAGTCCCATCTTATTTTTACAGGTGTCTCTGAAACTTCTCTCCAAGTGAGCTCATGCTTTTTTCCTCTTCCTTTCTCCCCATTTCCTAGGAAGAAGGGAAAGCCAGTAGTATGATGCAGCATTGTAGTGTTACCTTGGGACAGGGCACAGATGGGTAGAGGAGGAAAATGCCTTGAAAAGTGTCACAGAGACTCTCTGAAATGCTGCAGTGTTTGATTTGTTTGCTCTTTCTCTGTAGGTGTTGCTGCAGTGGAGACATGCTGCCCTGCTGCAAGCACGTTGCCAGCAGCAGAAGGTGACTGCTGTGCTGGAGGCCAGAAAACATTTGGATAGAGGTGAGCTGGTGCAGGTCCTGAAGTCTCAGAAGACAGGTAACTGTACAATCCTTAGTCATGGCTTAGCAGGGCAGTTGTGTGGCTCTCTACAGAGGGCATGACTGGGTAGTCTATTAAACCCCACAGAATGGGCCATGACTTGGGTCTCCAGTGGTCTGCTGAAGGCTGCTTGTATGACTTCTGCTTCTCTCTTGGTTCCCTGTCCATAGAAGGCATGGTAACACTTCCTTCCTCCAAGGCATTTCCTCTGCTACGAGGGGGCAGTACAAGTAACCTTATCAATTCCTGCCCCAGTCCTTCTCCACGGGTTAATACTGAAAGGTTTTCTAACTCTGCAAGCATTAGTGTGGTTCCAGCAACCTTCTTGGCATGAAGACTCTGAAGAATAGAAGGCAAATGATTTCCTAAAGATAATAAAAAGTGTTGCTGACAGGAGGGAAAACTTGCAAGTCACATCTCACTGGTACCCAAAGTGCTCCATGAACCTTCCTAGTGCTGAGTATTGCCTGTGTGAAGTATTACTAAAAGAGTCTGAAGAGTAGCTGATGTCACTTGGGGCTCTCTGAGATTGTCTCCTTTTGGTATCTAACTGATTTTTCTTCTGACAGCTCGTTTACAGACCCTCTTTCTTCACTGGAAGGAGTTAACTAGGGAGTCTCTGATGCTGAGGGCTCAGCAGCACAGGGCAGTACAGCACCACCAACAGCACCTACTCCAGAAGTATCTGGTGAAATGGAAGAGACATCATCATCAGTGCCTTGGGAAAGCGGTGAGCAGGATCAGCAACCTCCCCAGCCAGTGAGCCAGAGCACTGCAGCTGTGGAGGGGCATTTGTGGGGAAGGGAATGGTGGCCCTGAGTGGGGAGGAGCATGGCAGCCTTGCACCCTGAGGGAGAAGGATGTACCTGTGTGGTTCCTGCTGGGCTCACAGCTGTTTGCAAGTGGGATTACATTGTAGGACACTGGAGTATTGAGGGTGGCCTCAGCAGAACGAAGAGAGGTGGGCAAAGGCTGTTTGCTGTCTGCTCTGCTCTAGTAGCACTTGGCTCAGATGAGTGAGGCTTGTCTGCAAGTGTCTCACTGGCTTGGTTGCCTTGCAGCTGCTACAGAGACAGGGAGATCAGCTAAGGACTCACAGGCTTTGCTCTGCTTCTTTCACGTGCTGGAGGACACGGGTAAGGGATTGTCCTCTTTTCCCTTCTCCTCCATGTTCCACTGACACCTGAGAGCCACGGAGAAACTCTTTAGGTATTTTCTGGGTCTTGGATTCCAGTGGCCCAGGAGACACCTTGCCATGTCCTGGGTGGTCTGATTAGGTTATTCTGCTGTGGCTCCAGCAGCACCTCCTGTTGAGTTGTTGCTGGTGTTCCTGGTGTAGGATATATTAACTCCTGACCTGCTTGCTGTGCTATTTTTTTTTCCCTGCCAGCTGTTGCAGCAGCAATGGGAAAAGCAGAAGGCAGTGCAGGCATTGTGGCACTGGTCCCTTTGCTTGCAGAGAAAGGTAAGGGTGTGGGGGTGCCAGAAGCAGGCAAGTGAATTTACAGATGTCACACAGCTGCCTACAGTCAGAGTGCTCATGGGGTCTGTTCCCTGTCGTTTTGGGGTGCTGTGTGTTACTTCAGGATACTGCTCCAGAATTCTCTTACCTGATTAAAAACATCTGCACACGTTTTTCCCTCTCCAGCCTCAGCTGGCTTAAGTCCCTGTCCCTTTATCCTTGTGTTGGTGTCCTGCTCTTGCTGTAGCTCTGCCCAGTACTGCCCAGAGGAAGGGAAAGGTGTTCCTGTTTGCAGGGGCAGTCCCTGGCCCACAACCTGCCTTTCTGACACTGCTCTTGGTTTTGCAGGTATTTGATGCTTGGCTCAGGTTTGCAAAGGGGCAACAGCAGAAGAAATCTCACACTGAAAATGCCACAGGAGCTTACCATCCTGCTCTTCTGGGGGAAGGGGTAACCCCTGCCTTGAGACACACCACTGACAGGAAACAGCCGCAAGGACAGCTCCAAGTCCAGCACCAGCTGAAGGTAACAGAGACAAGTGCTTGCTCTTGATACATCCAGGCCTACTCTGCTGGGATCTGCTCTCTGTATCTCACAGCCCTAATCTCTGCTCTTGTTTGCATCTGGTGCACACTTTTGTCTGTGGTTGAAAGCAAAGCTCCCTGTCCTTGCATCCAGCTGAGACTTCAGGCTTCTCTTGCTACTTGGTAACCTTTCTCAATGAAGCTGTTTCAAAACTGGCTAATTCCTGCCATGGATAATATTACAGGGTGAAACCTTTCATGTGACAGGGGCCTGGTCTCTAAATTCTCTGCTAGAATAAAGTTAGGAGCTGCATCTAATCCTGCCTTAGCTTTAGCACCACTGATACCTTCAACAGTGTGCTTCTGCAAAAGTGTGCTTGTGTCACCTGTGCCTTTGAGGGTCAGCCCAGGCCTCGTGTGGAAAGGAAGACAGGGAGGCCTGTATTGGTTGCACTCTTCCTGCTCCTGGGCAGCTTTCCCAGCTCTTTCCCAGGATTTCAAGTCCCTGGTTGTTCTGTTTGCTGAGGTGCAGCCTGTCCCATTACAGAAGTACCTAGTTAGCCCCCCTTAACCTACTGTGGTGGACCTGCTAACGCAGACCTGCTGGTCTGGCTGTGAGACCCTTGGAAAGCTCAGCTCCTCTCTGAGGTGCTGTCCCTGGGCTGGGACAGCTGTTGCCTGCTGCTCTCAGCCATCGGCCACTGCTGCTCTTTGTGTTGGCAGGCAGCCTGCAGCCTTCACCACTCTGGGGATCCTTGTGCCATGCTGTGGAGGCAGAAGGCTGTCTCCAAGAACTTTAATTCTTGTCCTTTTCTGCCACCTCTGAAGAAGCAAGTGGCGTTTGAAGTGCCTGCTGTCAGCCTTGAGACAAGAGGACACTCAGCAGCGGAGGAGCCATGCAGTCACCTACCTTTTCAGCCTGCTTCTGAGGACTTAGCTCTCAGTGACTTGTGAGTGTGCAGCACTTGTTCCACAACAGGGTTGAGCTGGACTGAGCTCACCTACTGGGCAACCGTTAGTGAGTCTTACATTGCAGAGCCAGGACCGAGTTTCTCTCTTGGATGATTAGGTTTCGCTGCTCTAAAAGGAGCTGCTTTTGACTTCTTCCTTTCTCCAGAAGGTCTATACTGCTGACATGGTTCAGCTGAGCAATGCTTTCACTCTTGACTGCTCTGTGCTCATTTCAGTTATGGCATCACTTCTTAGCCCTGAAGTTAGGGTCCTGAAAGTGCTCTGGTTATAGAAGCTGAAATTTGATTTAGCAGATGTTTATAGTGAGCATTTTTTTGGTGATTAGCTTTAGAGAAGGGAAAGTATCTGTCAGTTTCCTGTCAAAACCCACCTGAGGTTGCTGCTTCTGCTCCCCTCTTGATCTCATCCCCAAACCAAACTAAGGCAGGATTTTGTTAATGGGTCAAACTCTGAAGAAATCATTTCAGCCTGAAGTGATGTGGAGGATTTGGAGCAGGACAGGTAGCAGCAATGGAAACCTCCTCTGCTTTGCTGCCTTTCTTTATTAAAAACCCCAGCATTGTGGTGGTTTGGTCTGGGGAAGGTTTTCAGTTGTTTTAGGTGGAGGTCTGCCCTGCATGGGAAGCAGCTCACTGGAAGGCTGACTGCAAGGGAATTACAAAGTTCTCCTGGTTTTGGCATGGACTGCAAAGGGCAAGAGCAGGAGACGTAATGTACAGAGACCTCACCCCTCTTCCTTTACAGGACAGAGGCACCCTTTCAGCAAACAGCTGTAAGCAGATGTTCTGCACAGAGTGGGGCCTTGGTGCAAGCATCTCAACTGGAAGAAAGCCTGTCTGGAACAGGCAGTGCTCCTGCCTCCTGCCCAGCACTCCTGCCTGCTGCTTTTGCACCCGTGCAGCTGTGCTCTCCTTCACCTCTCCTGCCACAGAGGAAAGCTGGAGCAGAAGTGGTAAGTGTATTGTTGGAGAGAAAAGGAGTATGCTTCCTGGGTTTCTGTCAACATGCATGTTGCCTGTTGCTGCTCTGGCCTGCCTCCTTCCTTGCTTAGCTAGCACCTTAAAACCTGAATGGCTCTGAATGCCCAGCAGCTGTTTGCCACCAGTCTGAAGCAGTATTTCCTTAGGCGACCAATCCACAAGT
Organism: Eubucco bourcierii; assembly: GCA_013396675.1. Lineage (NCBI taxonomy): Eukaryota > Metazoa > Chordata > Aves > Piciformes > Ramphastidae > Eubucco > Eubucco bourcierii. The sequence goes on along the minus strand of VWZE01025984.1, from coordinate 289,279 downwards.
GTGTTGTACTGTAAGTTCCTGGTTGTGTCCTTCCTAGCAAGATGCTTTTCCTAGCAGTTGGCTTGAGCATGCTGCTCCTTCAGACTTCAGAGCAGTTAGCTTGCCAGCCAGCTTATGAAGATTTAAGAGTAGCTCAGTTTAAGAGCAGTGGCTATGGCTGAGAGTGGCAAAGAATGCAATGGCCTTCACCTACAATTAGGTGTTCCACACAGGGTGGTAAGTGATGACATACCTCCATGCAAGAAATGAAAGAGCACATTTCCTAACCTCTGCTCTGTGGTGTTTATTGAGAGGGGATCAGTGGGTGCAAGGCATGTCTTGAGTGGGAGCAGGGCTTAGTAGGTCAGGTGCATGCTACTTGAGCTTACTCCAGAAAACCCTTTGAGGGCAAAAACTCTATCTTTCTGCCTTGTAGAGAAGAGGTCAGCCTGTGAGTGGTCTCAGAAGAGCCCCTTTCCAAGACTCTCAGTGGGGCTCTGTGAAGTGGCAACCAAAGGCGCAGCCACATTCGTTGTCGCCTGAAGACGTGGGGAAATGGAGTCCCCAAACTTCAGGTAGGACCTCAGATGTAAACTGTAGGAGTTGAGTCTTCCGCTCTATGCAGGAGTGCAAGTGAACCCCAGGTGCAAGGGAGAAAAGGCAGCCCCATGTGTCTGCATCAGGAGGTGAAGAAAGTCAGGCACTCCTCTGTGGGATGGCAGTCGAGTTCTGTGAGTTCTGCTGAGTCAGAGGCTAATGCCATGTTCTGGGAACTGCTGGGGGCTGCTCTTTGAGCAAGAACGTGCTCAGGTGTGGGGGCTTTGTACACAAGGCTGTGTGCAGCAGGACTTGCTTTGGGAGGAAGAATTCACCCAGGTTTTCCTACAGTGTGGCTGCAAAGGGTACAGGTGTATCAGCACCTCTCACTGCAATGTTTTTAATGACATAAGGCCAGGGCATGTGTATTCCATGGGACTAGACTTTCTACCTAGTTCTAGAGTAGATGGAGAACACCAAAGAATCAATAGTCCAAACTAGCATTTGTGGTATGGCACCATTCACTAGAGCACTTGTTAGCTTTTCTGGTGTGTTCACACTGAGTCTGCAGTTTGCTGTGCTCTCAGGACTCCTGCCCCATCACTCTACCTGTCCCAGGGTGACACAATCTGAGAAAGCACTTGAGAGGGTTCCACATTTCCTGTCTACTAACCTGATCTTACCTTGGTAAGAACAGTAGTGGAAGCCTGCTCTGCTTGCCTTGTCTGTGCCTTGTACCTTCCATCAGCTGCAGGGCAGGAGAGGGAGCGCAGCTGCAGAGAAGCCATGGTGCTAGAGAGGATGCTGGAGGCGGAGCTCCACCATATCCAGCAGCAGATGCAGTACTACTTCAGCAGGAAGCAAGAACTCAAGTATGTTGCTGGTCCCTTTGCCAGTCTTTCTCCTGGTGGCAACCCAGTCCTGCAGCTGTCTATCTGGAGAATAACCAAGCTGTTCACAGCACAACTGGGAACGAAACAGAAACTCTGAGGGTTTTGTTTTCTGCTGTTGAGTTCACTCCAGGTGGGAGAGAGTGCATGCACAACTTCCCCTGGAGCCAGCAAGTGCTTTAGTTCTACCTCTGGTAACTGCTGGAGAAGTGTGACAAAGGTATCACTGGGGTCATCTGAAGGCAGTACAAAGGAACTGGGCAGAGGGGCTGAGGTTCAGCTTCTCTCTCTTCTATAACGAGGAGTGAAAAGAGCTTTTGAGCTGCCAGTTACAAAGAGTAGAGCTGGTGTTTGAAGAAAGATCAGCTTCTCTACCAGAAAAAGGGCATTCAGCTGTCAGAAAAGGAAGTCAGGAGCTAGGAACTGGAGACAGCAGTTCTCTGACAGATTTTTCTGATTTCTCACAGCTTAAGTGTTTTTAAGACTTTGACTACTCAATACTTTGAGGAAAAAAAAGGAGGGGTGTTATTGCCAGTATCCGTTGCACGTCTAAGTTGGCTTAGATTGCTGAGCTCCTAATTGGGTTAAGAACCCTAATCCATTCTCCAGGTCCTGTCAGCAGCAGGCACAGATTCTGCAGAATTGGCTAGAAACGAGCATGCAACCAGGATGGATGTTCAAGGGCCTGGATGGTGTACAAGGAGTTAAGGAAGAGTTGGATCAGGTGTGTAAACAGCAGACATACTGAAGTTCCTGAAGTGCCTAGCACTGTGCTCTGCACTCAGCTGAAGGCTGCTGTGGGAGGAGCCATGTAGGAAGCTGTTACTAAAATGCCTGTGCCAGAAGTGGGATGAGCAGAGCACTGCTGTGTGCCTCCTTCTCCTCCAGTAGACCTGTCTAAGGCCACTTGAAGCTGCAAAGCAGGCTTTGCCAGGCTCAGGCGTATTTCTTTGGTGCCTCAGGACAGTGCAGCTGTGCTACACTAACTGCACCTGCTGCTTGTTGGCTGGTACTGCAGCAGCCTCTAAAGCGAGGCAGTACTTGTCACAATCCTGTCACTTCATGGCTTTTAAGTGGGATAATAGGTAAAGGCTGCTAGAGCTTCCCTCTTCTGTCAGAAAGCCTAACTGCTCCTGCTGTACAGCTCATGCAGTTGTCTTCTCTTCCAGGTGCAGACAAGGATCAGCACCCTCAGAAAAACACAAGGGACAGAGAGGCAGCACGTGCAGATGCTGCTTGCCCGCCTGTGCCACATCCAGGCTGCTCTGGATCTGTGAGGCAGCTGAAGCAGCAGTGCAGCACCCGCATGGGACTCTGCATCCCTTTGTGGCAGGGGAGGGTGAGAGATGTCTGTGCATGGCAGGCTTGTCTGATAAATTAACTGAGAGCTTTTTTTGCTTGGTTCACTTTGATCCTACGGCTGGCTAAAAGCCAACACAAACAGTACCTCAGTCTAGCTCCTGCTGTTCTCAGTGCCACTTCACAAAGATAAGCAACACTGATTAGACTCTTTATTTCAAAATGTTTGCAAGTGAATGAGTTCATGTCAGTAAGTCACACTTTGACATACAAAAATACTGTGCTACTGATACAGTTGAATTAAAGGGATTCTCCATGCAGGAGAAGTTCACAGCATTATCAGCACCCTCTAGGACCTCTCCTTTCAGTGCAGAGCCTGCTGCTGAGCACTGCAAGGCACTGGTGCTTGGGAAGCAGCCAGCTCTGCACAGCATTGACAGCCTCCTGCATGCTGAATCCATTCCTCCTTAGACTGCTAATAAAGCAAAGAGCAGGTAACCCACCCTGCACTGTGACACTCAGATACTGTGGATGATGATGCTGAGTAGGAAGGAATTAAAGCTTAGAATTGCTTTGGCTGTGTTTGGATGCCTTAGGCCCGAGTGGAAAAGGAGGGAAAGATTCTGTTGACTTTTCTCCCATCCACGGGAACAAATTTGCATTTTACTGTTAACGTGACACTGAAATTTAGTCCAAGGTTAATCAGAGGTTTAGCCCCTTGGAGGTGATGTGTGCCTCACTCTCTTCTCATCAGCAGTAGTTTAAAACCAGCGGAACCTGTACACATCACCATACTGCTGCAGGAGGAAACTTGCTAGGCCCCTGACCAGTGTAACAGGATAGGTGGCTGAGAGTCACTTCAAGCTCCCCATGCAAAGTGAGGAAACATGGACTCTTGGAGCCAAAGGAATTTTCTCCTGCTTGTCACCCAAACAGCCACCATCATCCGCAGCAGGGCTGGCTCCAGCACTTCGGAATTGATCATCCCTCCTTCCCTGCTGACAAGCTAAGCATACAGGACTTGGCAGACTGCACATCTGTACAACAAAGTTCATATTCTATTTTCTGCAGTGCATACAATGAAGAAGTTTTACTTCAGGAAATCAGAGCTGGTCAAAGCCTACTGTCTCCCTGAAGCAGCAGAAAAGTAGCTCAAGCAAGGAAGTTAATAGAAGAGCCCTTTCAGAGCACAAAGACAGGTGTCTTAGGCAGGTCCATTTCTGCCAGCTCTGGGCAGCAGTCAGCTCTGTGTCAGGTGCCTGAACTTGAAACAGTTTGTCTAAAGATAATTGATACATTGCTTTGAAAATCAATTCCCCTTCAGTGCTTGGGCACCAGTTTCAGTGGGCGCCACATTGCAACACATCCAGGCTCTTAGTTTTTAGACTCTCCTTGAGGTGAAGTTAGAGAGAGGCTCTGAAGTTTTGCTGTAGGATGAAGCTTCAGCATACAGCCTCCAGCCCTCAGCACATTCCTAGTACTAAGTACAAGGGCAGGAGTCAGAGCCATGTGGGGTGTTTGGATTTTGAGTAAGATGGAATTGGTGACAGTGAATTACAGGATGGCCCAGTTGGCAACTTGGGATTGCTTCCAAGATCCATAATACTTTTATACACAGTCAGTGGACAGGGCACTGATCCTGAAGCATCTGAAACTGTTCCCTAAATAAAGGAACTAACTTTCCCAAGAAGTCGGTGACAGAACAGCAATGGAGACAAAGCAGGAAGTAAACCCACAGTCTGGTTACCCTGTCTCCTCTCATGAGAGGAGCATCCCATTTGTTTTCCAGCCCCTCGCCTTCCATACAAACAAAATCCTGAAGGCCTGAAACAGCAAAATGAAACCCTGGATTTGAAACAGGACACACACCTTGAGGGTTTCTCTGGTTTTTTTGTTACAAAGCCTCTCGCAGGCTGGGTGCATGGAATGTGACACAGTGTTTCCAGGTTTAAAATACAGTGCAAAGTTCATTTGTAAAGGGACAGTGTCAGAGCTGGCTAACAGAAGCTGGCTGAGCATACGTGCTTGTGCATTGCTCTGGCCTGTGAAGCCATCTTAGCCAATTTAACTCTTTGGCTCTCCACAATCACAGGCTGTGAAGTTCTTTAGACAAGAACTTCAGTGGAGTGCCTTGGAATTAAACAAATACGAGAGCACATTCTTCACTCTATATCTGCAGTACCTGTTCTTCAGACATGAAGTACAAAGTCTGGTTCAGCCTGTCACTGTCTCTCTCAATACAGCTCGTCTGTCTCCACCCTTCCCCACTGCATCTGCACAGCCTAGAAAGGCTTAAAAGGGACTTACAGGCTCTGAGAACATCCTGTGGCACATTGAGGGGAGCACAAGAAAGACTGCAGGCATAGGGTGAAACAAAGCTCCACAGGCGGTCTCTTTAAAGGCAGCTGTACCTCATTCAACTCCTGCATGCAGCAGCATGCAGATGTAGGCCAAATATGCTCAAGTTGACGCAGCAATGACATCTGTTTTCCTCACCCAGGTCCTGCTGAGTGATGCATACTTGTTAAGGGGAACACTCAGTGGTGTGACAGGAGTCCCTCTGGAGAGAACACCCTCGCAGAGAGTGTCTATAGAGAGCCCAGTGCTTCTCCAAAGCGGATCTTCTGCCCAGCCTTCAGGTGGAACTTGAAGTCCTTGGGTGCTTCAAAGATGAGTACAATCGTAGAGCCTAGGTTAAACTCCCCTAAGTGCTCCCCTTTCCTCATGGGGATTCCTTCCTTATTGTTGGATATGAAGCTGAAGTCGTTGTAGGAGCCTTTAGAGTAAGAAGGACTGTTGGTATGCAGGTCCTGTGCAGAGGAAGCAAGCATTAGTAGGCTACAGCGCTCTGCTGCTCAGCACAGCCGCAGCTAGCCAGGCATTCCCAAGCAGGGGCTGGCACCTCCCAAAACTGACTCCCTGAGAATGAGACTTCTTTGGGAGTCTTGGGGGCAATTTCACTGTACTGTCCTCAGCCCACCCATCACAAGGACAGCTGCCCTCTGCCACCTCACCTGGTCGAAGTAGATGCGGATGGAGCCCACGTTGGTGGCCCCCACGGCTGTCAGGGAGAAGAAGCCATGCTTCCAGTCACCCGTCAGCACCACCCGCTCGTTGTGGCAGAACAGCTCCTTGATCCAGCGAGCCACGCCGGGGTTCACAGACATCAGAGAACCTGCCCAGGGAAAAGCACCTCAGTGTCCCAGTGCTACCCTCGGCCTCACTGCAGCACTGGTGTCCCTTCCACGTGGGAAGAGAGACAAGTGCTGGAAAGAGTGAGGGAAAGACAAGGCTGGAGGAAACAAAGCCACAGAGAGGTGCACTCCTCATTCTCTCCAGGAAGATCACCGTGAGGCTGGAATGGAGCACCAGCTACTGTGGTATGGAGCCTCAGGGGCTCATGTTCACCCCTCGCAGTGCTTTTCAGGCTGCAGGCACCTTCTCTCCCTCGGCTTTCACTTACTGCCATCTACAGCCTCGCCACGGCTGCATTTGCAGGCAGGGAAAGCCTGCCCTGCAAGAAGGGAGCACAGTCTGTGCTGGCAGTCCCTTTCAAAATAGCTGCCATTGGCATCAGTCACACCTACTCCTGCTCCTCTGTCACCAAGCTGAGGGGACAGGGACTCATCCCCAGGCAATCTGATGCTATTCCTCTGCTAAAAATGTAACCACCTTCACAGCAGTGTCACCTACAAATTCACAGGTGACAGCTACTGCCAATTGTCATCTATAGGCCCTTAAGAGAGCAGGCTCATGACATGGGCAGAGCTAGTATTAAATAAGTATTAGTAGGCTAATACTAACTATTAGTAAGGCTCAGTATTAAATAAGCACATAAGATCCATCTAACAAAAAGCTGCAGGCTACTAAAAGGAAGCTAAAAAAAAGTAAGAACAGGTTTCAGTGGTTAATTGTCCAGTGCCTTGGAACAGCCCCTTCCAGTTCTCCTTGGTAAGTGCACAGAAGTGGCTCCTGATGCCGTGGCTGAAGGAGCAGCTCTGGCTGAGGTGAGCAGGAACGACTGACACACTGCTGCCCACAGCTGCTCTGCCTTCACCCTCCCGGGACAGAAGCCTACCTGGGAAGTGCCGTCGGTGGGACACTCTCCAGTCCGTGGGCGAATGGAAGCAGTGATAGTCCCCTGGAGCAAGGTAGATGACACAGTGATAGAGCTCATTGCCCTCCTTTGTGACTAGCTGTTGCTGAAAAGAGTCACCAGCTGGGGCTGCAAAGAAACCAGAGAGGAAAGGGTTCTGTCCCCAGACATCTGCCTTAGCTGAGCAGTCTGCCCCAGCACTGGCAGCAGCCGCAGAGGACTGAGTGCAGCCCCTGGGTATTGGTGAGACTACAGGAAGATAGATTTCATTCAGGCAGCTGCTGGTGGGAAGTGAGACTCTCTTTACAAGAAGATTAGGTCATGTATTGTTCTAATGATTTTGGAAATTCCTTTATTGTGGAGTATGTCCTTCCCTAAACAAGAGAGCAGAAATTCAAATCCAGTCAAGCAATTTTCATTAGAGCTCCCTTTTTGAGAGCAGTTTCTCTCAGAGCAGCTGGGTGAGGAAGAGGACTTGTGAGGAGCCCCCAGTTTTACAAAACACATTAGTTGTGTTTGTGCTGCTGCTGGGAGCAACCCTGCTGTCTGAAGGACCTCTCTCCAGTCCTCTTGTCAGCTTATATGTTTTCACCAAGACCAAGTCCTTGGAGACAGCACTGAGAGTGCAGCAGAGTAGTGACAGCAGCACAGGTCACTGCAAGTACAGGGCTTGAGCACAAAGCTTGTCAGGGAGCCACCTAACCAAGCTTTGCTAACCAGGTGCTTGGGCACAGTTCACAGAATGTCAGGGGCTGGAGGGGACCCAAAGAGATCGTCAAGTCCAACACCTCCAGTTCAGCAGGAGTGCTACAGCTGCATTACAGTGTCAGGCCTTGGAGTCAGTTACAGGAACCAAGTACATTCAGATCATGAGAATGAGCCAGACAAGACACTGGCAGGCTGCTGGGGAGAAAGGGAAGAGCTAGAAGAGTGACATGTTTATCCCTAAACAAAATCAGACCTGCTTGTGTTCCTGACAAGGCGAGAAAAAGAGAGGAAAAAGTCCTCTCCTGCTGGCCCTGCAGGAGCTGAGCAGAAGGAATGCAGGTGTGGGGCAGCACTCACCCTGGCTGAAGCTCAGCTCCTCTCTGCAGATATGAGGGCCTAAGAAAGACTCCAGAGAGTAAGTGACCCCTTTCACTTGCTCCACTTCACAGTTTTTCACCTGTCCAAAGTTCAGGATCTTCCCATCAGAGGGACTGATCTGCAGCAAAGAGCAGAAAGAGGCCGGTTGGGAACTGACTGCTCCCTCCCTCGGCAGGCAGAGGTGCGCCAGGGAGGGCCGGGGAGCCCTGTGCTGCTCACCACACTGTGCCGGCAGCACACCGGCCGCGCCTGTGGCTTCAGCTTCCTGCGGAAGAACTCGCTGAGGTTTCTGTAATGGTGCAGATCCTCCACAGCTGCCTCCTTCATGTTGACTCCGAAGGTCCAGATGTAGAGGCTGTAGATGGGCTTCCGCAGCCAGGTGGGCAGCTCCACCTGGTTCAGGCGCCCCCAGGCTCGCGAGAGCAGCCGAGTGGGAACAGATTTGTAGAGTGCGACCTGCGGAGAGACGAACGGCACCGTGGCCTCGGGGCTGCCGGCCGAGGCCTCTCCCCCGCTCCCCTTGGACCAGGAAGGATCCAGCTGTTCCCCCCTGAATTCAGGCGGTTACACTAGGCACAAAGTAGCCTTCGAGTCAGCAGTGATGCTGCACTTTGCCCTCCCTCCATTCTGATGATGACAGTGAAGGACAGGATAAAGCTTGCTCTAACCTCAGACTCCACAATCTCCACTTCCAAGTCGCTGGAGTCAGCCCTACCTGAGGCCTGCAGAGGACATTTTCTAGGAAAACACTCAGCAGCAGGATTCAGCATCACCAATGTATTGACATTTAAGAGCAGCCAAACTGAAAGTTGACTGAACAATACTTTCTTCTGTTTGATGACCTCGGGTGATCTATGAACAAGGGCATTCTCCACACCCCAGTGCTGGACTCTCCACTCATACCAGCACAGGTGAGGAAATGTGCCCACACCAGTATGAACTCAGCCCAGCCTTGCTCCTCACATCCATGGGAGCTGCCAACTCCAGGAGTACAAAGTGCCTTTATTCCTGCAGAAATACAGCCAGGGCACCTACCCGAAGCCTAAGTTCTAGTAGCAAAGAACCAAATCAGTGTTGGTTAGAAGCATCTGTTGTTGATGCAGCTGAACAGATGACAATGTCTTCCTGCTGGCAGTCTCAGAAAGTCACTCCTCTAGGGTTTGTGGTACTCCAGAATCAGCCAAAACCCTCACAGGACTGTGATGTAGCTGGAGGAGTAGTGGGTGTGGACCAGGGACTCCAGCCCTCTCTAACTAGTTTGACAGGACAGTGGCCTGCTGAATCTGGACCTGGCCCATGGAACAGAACAGCCCAGCTGCGTTTAACTCCCACCTAAACACTGCTCTTTTTTAATCTCCTCTAAGCCAGAGCCATCTATTGTCAGCACTCACCACATCCTTCAGAACTGCCTCTTGCAGAACACCTCACAAACCCAAAGGGATGCAGACTGGCTGAGCACTTGTCTGGTGTACCCCATACAGCAAACAAAGCTTTCACTCACTGAGCACCTGCTGCAGCACACTGGAGTGCAGGGACACTGCACATAGAACACACCAACCTAGTCCTGCCCCACATCAACACTTCTAAGTGAACCTTAGGTCATAAAAGCTGAAGTACTGAGGAAAAAAATGTTTTGCCATTTTGGGGTTTTTCCATGCCTTATCCAATGTTAACTTCCAAGATCAGTTTTGCTCAGCTTCCCGCTGGCACTGAGAAGCAGCAGGTACAGCTGTAAAATCCCATCATGTGTCCAAAGAGCTCTTCCCTAGCCACCTCCTCTTCAGGAGACCCTGGCTTTCAAGCTGCTGGGATCAAGGACACAGGAGTGGCAGTTCTGCTGCAGTTTCCAATCTGGGTGTCTGTGTGGTTGTTGCATTCTGCCGTGGCAGATTTGTGGGGAGAGTACCCTTGGGCAAGGCATCCTGCACTCTGCTCTCAGCAGAGTCTGAGCAGAGATTTGCCAGTGCACACAGAACATGAGGAACAAACTGCAAAAATGACAGGAAGCCAGACACCATTTCAGTGTGGCCAGGAGAGGGAAGTGGAGAAGAGCTTTGGTCTGTCTTACTCTAGTCTTGATACTTCAGAGTGACTGAATTAATTCACAAGTCTCTGTTGGTTTTCCTGGGTACGTCCCTGACTGTTAGAGGACAAGGAAATTCTCTGCTACCGGGAAAAAAAATTTAAAAAAAAAAAAAAAAAAAAAATCACTTTTCTATGAAGCAACTGTCAACTAGGAACAGTAAAAACTGCAGGGTGACATGATCCAACATCTCTCTGCTCTCACATGGGTGATCATCAGCCTGCCTGTACCAAGGACCTCTCCACCCCACTGCCACCAGCTGTGCAGGTACCAGAGTGCAGGAGCCCTGCTCACACTTACCCTGCTCATAGGCCTCCATCCCACTCTGGTCAGGGGCTTAAGGGCACCGAAAGGCAGAAGGTAATAGAGAATAGTCAGAGGCCAAGAGCGCAGTTTCAGAGCAGGCCTAGACATACAGCTCAGCTGGCCCAACCTTCGCCTCAGGGCCAGCTGGGGAAACTGCAACCTGAAAGATTACATACACAACACAGGAGGGTCAGCTCAGAGCCACCAGCTGGCAGCCATTTCTTCCTCCTCAGCTTTACTTAAACATTGATTCCCCAAGTCTCTGCTCCTTCATTTGGATCAGTTCTTCCCTCTCCCAGAACAGAAGGGTGGTTTACCTCAAAAATAAATTAAAAGAAAGTCCCCTGTCCCAGAAGTTGTGTTCACCCTCACAGGACCCTCACAGGACATCTTGCCTTGCAGGTAGCACTTGCAAACAGACTCGCTGCTGGTTCACCCAGCTGCCAAAGAGGAAAGGTCATTCTTCCAAATACCAGAAGGTTCCATCTCCCAGAGGACACTTCTGTGCTCCAGCCATGAGATGGCCAAGGTGCACAGCAGTGTTCTGAAAGTCCTTGAAACCTAATAAAGGGAGGTCTCTCAGAGGGTTCACGTATTGGAGGCACCTTGACTAGATGGTGCCTCAAGCTGTACTTTGTATCACAAGTTGTGCTGCAGCCCAACTTACACAGACCTTGGGACACGAGCAACAGGAGAGGCTGTCCCCAGCTCACAAACACAATTTACAAATAACAGACTCCAGAGGGTCCTGGTGCTGGGCAGAGACTGTGTTGACAGCCACAGTACCCTGCTAGTGCTGCAAGGCAACTGAGCTCCGCAGCCCGAGAGCCAGCTCCTTTGCCTCCTGCCCAACTACATCTGTGACTGTGCCACGCGGATGTCCTGGTGGAGAAGGAACTCCTCTCGCACATGTGGGCACGAGGAGTTCAGCTCGCAACTTTCAGAGGGAAAAGCTGCTCAGCTTCCTGGCAGAGGACATCATGGGCCTCAGCTCAGACCCTCTCACAGGAGGTCTGGATGAGACAATACCCCTCAGGTTCCCATTTATTCTTTAGCTTCTGCTCATGAAGAAACCAAGGCTGCATTATCAAATCAAAGTCTGCCCAGCTGAGGGCAAAACACTCAGATGTGGGCACTGCCTCATGTCCTGGCTGAGAGACTGTTCACACAGTGCTGAGGGAAGCCTGCCTGCAGCCTGGACACTGCTGCGTGCAGAGTGGAAGCAGCAGGCTCTGCCTGCTCGGAGCAGCTCTCCGTCTCTCACTGCACTACAGGATATACAACACTGTGCCTGCCTTTCCAAGGAGGGAGGATGCTGGGAAATGGAAAGGCAAGTCCCTTGCCAACACGTTCCTTTCAAAACTTGAATCACAATTCAAGTATCCTTCGGGCAGGTATTGCTGTCATCACTTAGGGATGCAAAACGCTGCCTTTGGCTCAGAGGATTTTCCCTGCAGTGAACACAACTTCTTTCCCACCAAGAAACTGCCCAACAACAACCAAAGAGTCATCTGTGCAAGAGGAAAATAACCTCCTGAGGAGCCGAGGAGCCAAGGAGCTGTCTCAGCCGAGGTACAGGCAGCTTCCTTCTCAGCAGGAGGTGGGACTGACTCCTCATGGCAATAGGCAGAGACACTTCATCTTGTTCTTTCCTCCTGCTTGCCACCCACCAGGCCGTGCTCTGCTCAGGGACTGGTGGGGCGCATCGAGCGGAGGTCCCTTCGGGGTTCCCGCCCCGCTGCTCTCCCCCCTTTCACTGCAGTCGCTCCTGAACCAATCCCTGCAGAGCCGCATCCTGGCAGCTCGCTCCGGAGCCCTCAGGCTTCCTACAGCCTTGGCCTGGTTTTAGAGCGGTCCCTCGCTAATTTTTCCTTTCTCCAGCGATGGAGAGTCGAAAGGGATGGCACGGGAGCCTCATTCCCCCGGCGCCCAGCAGCGAGCCCTCCGGCATAAGGAGCTTTGTAGTAATTAGGCCAAACAAAAGCTCTGCAGATGGCCCTGGCTGCTTCTGCCCAGAGCCCTCCCAGCCTCCCTCCCTCCAGTCACCATGGCTGCAAAGCACAGAACACCGAACAGTACCTGAAACGAGTTCTCCTATTTGGTGTACCGCTGGCAGAGCCAGCCGGGCCTGGGCTCTCCAGTGGTGGGTGCTGGTCCCTGGCACAGTTGCTGCTGCCGCCGGTCCCAGAGCGCAGCCTCCGGACATGAATTTTAACTTTGCGGAGGTTGTAGCAAGAGGGTGGAGGGTTAGATAAAGCTTTGTAGCATCTCACCATTTCCCTGCGTGCAGTTCTGGTCCCTGCAGGCTGTCTGACTGACACATCGTCAGGGTGGTTGCAAGGCTCAGGCTCTTTTCCTCTACCTCTCTCTTTGCTTGCTCCGGCACAGGAGAGGACACGGCGTCACAGTTCCTAATTCCCCCGCTGGCTTGTCTCTGGACCTCCCCTCTGCTTCCCACTGGAGTGTCTGCCAGGTTGGTTGCAGCTATTGCAAACAAACAAGCATCGTGTCACATTGCAACATCCTGCCACACAGCCGCCTCCGCGCAGCGCGCAACGCAGCCGTCGGCACACGCAGCCCCTGCCTCTCGCTGCCCAGCGCGGCCATTGACATCGGCTCTCCGGGAAGCTCCCTGCCGTCGGAGGCTGACAGGCAGCGGTGCACTGCGGGAAGACTAGCAGCCGCCTGGCCTCCCACGGCTAACCCCAGTACCGGGCCGGAGGGAGGCCGGTAGGAGGAGCAGGGCGGAGAGGAGGAGGAGACTACTCCCACCTTCAATTCTGCACTGCAGCAGCTGCCACTAGAAGAGTACCGGCCTGCTGGGCACCAAAATCCCTTTCCTACTCTTAATGTCCAGCTTGGAAAGAAGAAGACAGAAAGGAAAGGGACGCCTGCCTGTTTTACAACCCTTGCCAGACACCAACATCCATTCCCCGAAGGCTCCTTCCATCTCAAAAGCCTAGGGAGCAGATCAAGGACATTCTCCAAAGAGCCAGGTACTTTTAAAGTGAGCCCCTTTGGGGCACGGCTTGAGAACCGGCTACACAGGAAGTGTTATTGCCTCTGCTTTGGGACTCTCACAGCCCACAGACTCATAGAATTGTCAGGGCTGGAAGGGACCCCAAGGATCATCTAGCTCTAATCCCCCTGCCATGGGCAGGGATACTGGAGAAGTGGGAAGGCCAGCAGGAAATGCAACAATTAACTAGTTCACGGCATCCCCGACAGGCCCTGAGAGAAAATATTCTTGCAAGAATTGTGTATTTTGATTTGCCTCCCATTCTGGCCCTGGAGCACCTGCATTAGAGTATTTTTTCCAGCATGAAAATTGCTAAATGGAATCCTAGATCGCAGGCGGTTTCAAGACCTGTGTGCCTGTTGCTATTTAAGCTGGATCTGAACAACTGCGTATTAACAAAATTCCAGTTAATTGAAAGCACTCAAAGTATATCCTTCCTCCGTCAGGTCTGTGCCAGCTTGGTATGTTTGCCTGTTTAAAATATTACTCAGTCTTTCTCTGGCTGGCACAAGAAGCTCCCACACAATGAAAATGAAGCCATCTGTACAGTAAAATGATGTCAGCAGTTACCCAAAATCCCACCAGAGCTCTAAGAAAAACAGGGAGGAGCACAGGGCAGCAATTTCTCTTGATTTGCCAGGAACATTAGAAGTTGCCCACAGCAAGTGCTGGACATTTAACAGAAACTGGCAGCAGTATTTCAGAAGGCACTTCCTCAGGCCAGTATGAAAATATATCTTCACCAAACTCTGGAGGGTTGGTTGGCTCCTTTGGCACAGGTAGAGCAGAGCCAGGCAGGAGCAGGCAGCGTAGCCCAGCTTGCGGTGTGCCCAGCTCCTGCAGCAGAGGCTGGCACCCAGCTCCCCTGGTCCTCCTTTGAGGACCTTCGCCTATGCAAGACTTTGCAGAAGGGCACCAGAGCAAACACAAGTCTTATCTCCATTTTCTTCAGTACTCCTCCTTAGGGATCAGGGAGGCAAACCCACAAGCTCCTTCAGTAGATGCAATCTTTGCCCCCCAAAAGATACTCAAGAAATGATCACACTTTAGACTGCACAAGTCTGATTCTCCGACAGCATGGAACAAGCTGAAGAGCTCATCTGCTCCCTGAACACAAATTGACACAAATGTCCTCCAACTGCTACCCCTCAATTCAAAACAAAAAAGGTGGTGCAAGAGAGATTCCTCTCCAGGAAGGGAGAAATGTTGGAGTTAAAAGCTTTTTCTTTCTCCACTTCTTCAAAGAACTGAGTTCAGATGAGTCAAGATGATTTCCTAAGCTCTGCTCTAGTGACCTCACTACATACACCCGAGTCCTGCTCAAACCCTGGTGTTTACAGCAAGCTGCCATCCCTGCTGGGGCTGCCCCAGAACCACAGAATGTCAAGGGCTGGAAGGGACCTCCAAAGCTCATCCAGTCCAACCCCTCTGCCAGAGCAGGATTACCTATACCAGATCACACAGGAACACATCCAGGCAGGTTTTCAGTATCTCCAGAGGGAGACTCCACAATCCCCTGTGCAGCCTGTTCCAGTACTCTGCCACCCTCACAGTGAAACAAGTTTTCCTCACGTTTCCAATGCAACTTCCTATGCCTCAGCTTCCACCCATTGCCCCTTGTGCTGTCATCACCAAGCAGAGCCTGGCTCCTGACACTCACTCTTTGCACATTTACAAACATGAATGGGGTCAGCCCTCCGTCTCCTCCAAACTAAAGAGGCCCAGCCTCCTCAGTCCCTCCTCGTAAGGAGCAGTGTACAGTTCCTACGGTGGAAGAAGGCTGACATTAAAATCCACCTGGAGTTTACCTACTTCCCATGGAGGAAGGAACAAGACCTGGTGATCAACCAGCTCATCAACCTCAACCAACAGAAGAACTTGTATAAAGCCATCTCAGTAGCTGGACTTGTTGGGATGCAAGTAGTATCACCAAGCCTGTATTATTAGCTGAGACAAGCACCTTGTAGGGGTTGGACACCAGTAGCAGACTCCCCTAGAATCCATATCAGGTAAGTAAGAGCAGCAGCTAGCAGCAGTTATAAATCCCTGGAGAATTATTATCTAATAGACAAGTGCTAATCTGCCAGCTACACACGACACCATTCTGCTCAGTCAGCTCAAGTGAGTGTCAAAGCCAGTGACCCCTTTTAATTCCTTGTCATTACTACCTCGAGCCTGCCCCCAAGTTTTAAAAAGAAACAGGAAAGCATCACAAGGAAGACTAATGTGCAGCTGAACTGCAAACCTCAGGTCTTGGGTTTAAATCATAAGGATGAATCAACAGGCATGGAATGCCAGAGTGTGACCAGAGGGCACCGTTCACTCACTTTATACATGTGGGAGCAGAACTGCTGTTTCGCTGCACCGTACACATCCAAACGCCGTGTTCTGTTCCCTTCCAACCCCTACCATCCCGTTCAGTGACAGCAGGACCTTGTCTTTGCTGGCACGAGGAGAGGTGGACGGTGACCCTTAAGGGAAAGTCCCGTTCCTTTCCCAGCAGCAGCTGTGTCACTCCAGACACGTAATCCCTGCTCCCACCCCCTTCTCGGGGGACAGCCCAAGAGAACGAACACTGGATGCTCCACGCCCAGCCAAGAGCTCCTGAACTCCGGCACAACAGATCAGCTCTCCTGCTGCCGGGGCCAGCCGAGCACGGAGCCAGCCCCTGCCCGGACCCTGCCCCTCCCGGCCGGGAGCTGCCCGGCTCCGCTGCTTCCCGCAGGCTACCTGTGCTGCCAGAGGCTCTACCCACCCTGAACTTCCAGGGTCCATTACTTTTCACACGAAGAGTCCTTTCCATATTTTTTTTTCTTAAGAAAAATCTTTCGATAAGGGAGAAACTATTTTTGGTCGTTGCCCCTTTATTCTACATTGCTGGTTTAGATGCACGCTATAAACAGGAGGGGAAACCTGTGGTGTTTCAAGTCAGTCATAAAAGGTTTTGTAAATGTAACCCCGATTGCTGCGCAAAGAGCCTGTTCTGTAGTCTCAAAGATCTCTTCTGTGAAGCCAGGCAAAGCTCGCATCTGCTGTTACAGAGAACGCTGACACCTGAGCCGGACCCAGCTATTCTAACGCTTCGTAGTAATCTTTTCCATTTCACGTTCACCCCCATACTCGGCTAGAGATACCTGTGAAGCCAGCTGCCTGTTCCGCCGGAAGCACAGACCTCGGCACCCCTCCGCGCACGGCGGGACCCTGCGGAAGCCGCCGCCGGAGCCGCGGCCGCTGCTGCCCCTCCCGCGGACTTAAGCACGGGACTCTGAACTCCGATAAGGCTCCTCCAAGGGACTGATGTGGCTCAGGTCTGCCGAGAGATTACTCACGAGAGAGTCGAGACTTTGGGACAGCTCTCCTGAAGCTCCCACCAAGCCGGAGCCCAACGAGCAGTCACGGCCGGGCCCGCACGCCCGCCCCTGCGAACCCCCGGCCCGCCAGGCAGCGCCAGCCCAGGGCGGTGCCAGCTCAGGGCGGTCTGCTTCGCGCCCTAGGGAGCGGTTCTGGGAGACGCGACCAAAGCCTCGGGGCCGCCAGCCGCGGGCCAGCCGAGCCCCGCGGGGTCCCTCCTCGGACGGGGCAAAGGGCTGAGCTGACGGCTCCGCCGGACCCCTCCCGGCGGGCCCCCACCTACCTCCCGGCAGCCGCAGCCGGTCC
>VWZE01025984.1:253899-272317 GCA_013396675.1 Eubucco bourcierii | reverse complement strand
CCCGCCGCGGCCGCCGCCGGCCGCCGCTCGCTTTAAGGAAGGGACGAGGGGCAGCGACCCTCCCCCACTCGCCTCCCAGCCATTGGCGCTGCAAAGCCGCTGCCTGCCCGCAGGGCCCCGGCCCCCTTCGGAGGAGGAGCCAGGCCCGGAGACACGAAGAGGAAGGGAAATCGAAGGGGGAGCGGCAGACGCGCGGCCCTGCTGTGCTCCGGAGCTGGTGTCTGCGGACCGGCCCTCGAACGAGCCGCAGGAGAAGGGCTCCGTCTGCCGGGGGTCGGCCACTGCCCAGGTCCCTCCATCACTGCTTAGTTTCCCGAGGAACCGCTGGCCAAGCCAACGGGGAACCTCGCCCCGCGGCTGTGCTTCCACCGGGGTGACCCGTTGCCTTCACACGACCTGCCGTACTCACGTTCAGAATGAAAGTGCACTGCATCCCAGCAGGATGCTCCGTAAGCTGTACGGACAGGACAGACTCTCATCCGAGAGCCACCTCACCGGCCAGCTTAAGAAAATACTCATGTGACTCACTTCAGCTCAGAACACACCGATTTTCCAGTACAGCAAAGCATTTACACCATCACACCCTTCAAAATGTTGATGTTGTTAAAATGCCACCACTTGGAACATTTTCTGACCATCTCTGCCACATGCATAGGGCTGCCACAAGGAGTATTTTTCTAATTGCATGCTTGCACAGATAAAACCCAGCATCAGGACATGGGAACAAGAATGAAGAGAAAACAACCGGCTGGAGATGATGCTTCATTCTTTCAAAACTGGATTAAAAAAAAACAATCTAAGATTTTTTTCACGATTAGCTGTTTCCTGGACTTGATGCACACCTCTTATTGTAACATCAAATGTCTGTCTCCTCCGGATCAAGAAAAACACCTTCAGCCCTGTACTGCCAAAACGGCATCCAGGATCCTCTGCTACACAAATACCAGCAGTAGTATCAACAGCAAAGGCTTTCTTGTTCTCCCCTCTGAGCATCAAGATCCTAAACCTCAAGCACTGCAGTCTGTGGCTGAAGCAGGACAGGACTGTGTAGGAATCTCTCATCTGTATTACCACAGCTCACTTCCCCTAAAGGTTCACCGTGGTTTTCCCAGTCATGTCACTCCAACAAGCACTGCATTTTGTTCACATAAAGCAGAACTGTGGAAGCAAAGGACAGCTACAAGAAGCTCCTCTCTCCGAAGTAAAACTTGTTCACCCAGTTGCTCTTCATCCAAACAGGCTCTTTGGGCAAGATTTTCCAGAGCAGCTCTTTGGTCCTGTATCAAGACTACTCAGTGCCCAGGTGAGCAGAGGTTAATGCCTCTGGTTAGCATATGAATGGCACACACCGCAGGTCCCAGCCAGGAAACGTCGTGTGACAGAAAGGATTTGAAAGAATAAGCTTCCTCCACCTGATAAATATCTACCTGTCTCCCCCTGAGCCCTCTGCTTTCCCTCATCGTATTAAGGGAGAGCTGATCCTCACTGGTACTCGCAGTAGCAGATATACTAAGGCGTTAATCAGCTCAAGCTATTAGCCACTTAACATCACTAAGAAAATCAGAGGAAGAGACTGTCCATGGACACACCATGGTTTTGTCTTTCCCTTCGGGAAAAACTTAACTGACATTTACAGAAGGCAATTTTTTCCCTCTTATTGTTTTATGAAGCTTGAGGGAAGCAAAGCCACTCTTTGAATTCAATCAAACCCTACTCACACCACACCAGTATGTGCCTTGACAACACGGAGACTCTTTGCCTGCAGCACAGACAGTGACCACCCATTCCTAACCCTGTCCCCTGCTCAGAAGCAGGGCAATCTGCCTTACACACTGATCTAGCAGGTAGACACTGGGGCACATCTGCACGAGGTTGGTACTGGGGACGCAGGGTTTCACAGCTGCAGGCTCAGCAGCAAGGGCACCTGCAGCAGTTTCTTGCTCCAGATCACTCATTCAAAGCCCATTCAATCCTGTTTGGTCTCTTTTTGCCTGTGCAAGAGCTTATTCTCCTCTCCCACACTCCCAAGTGTGCTTCCAATGGAAAATGATAGGTCAGCTAAAGAGACACTGCTGCCCAGCCAAAAGGAACAACGCAGCCCTTCTTCCCGACTCCTTCATTGTTTGCAATACTTCTCAATATGTATGAACATAGTTTCTCTTTTTCCTCATAATTGTCAAGCTTCCTTTCCTGCCCACAGAAGCATTCAACAGAACTCCAGCACTCAGGAAGGACTGTGAGTGTCTCCTACTAGAACCTGCTGCATTTGGAGCTCTACCGTTTGAGATTACTTGTGTGATTCCTCACCGCAAAACCCATATCCTTCAGAGCTGTTTCATGAAAAGCATTGCTTACAGCTTCACCAAATAATGACAAATGGCAGATCATTATAATGGAAGAAAAGCAAATTTAATACAAGAATTACCCAATTCCATACCTGAAGCATGAACACTCACAAACCCCACTGGTTTTCAAGTATCAAAACTCAGCTGACATTGCCTTTTAAAATACACACACCAAGGACGTTTACCACTTCTTCTGTTCACCAGAACATAAAACCTTCAGCACAAAAGCTTCAGCAGCAAAAGAATACACAGAAGACAGCTGATCAGACAGATTTCTCAGGAGCTATCAGAACTGTCTGAATCATACCTGATTTGGGTCACTAGTGAAAATGAATTTAGGGATTCCAGCCTTGTCCCCCACAGGCATGTGGCNAAAAGGGAAAAAAAAAAAAAAAAAAAAAAAGGGATGCTAAAGGTCATACAGAAGCATCTCCTACACAACTCTACAATCCTAGAATGTTTAACTCCTTGCCTTCAGAAAGGCCCTGAGGCAGACACTCACCTGGCTGTTGGGAAGAAGACCACACAGGCTGCCTGGCAGGAGCTCTGCACTGCACTGGCTATTTCCAAGGAGATGCAGCAGTTACAGGAAGTCATGTTCCTATTTCAGTGCTGCAGTGGGTATTGGACCTATCAATCTGATCCATCCTGCAATTTCACAATCATTTCTAAACTCCTTGACATCCAGAAGGAAAAGGCAAGAGCCATGCCAGACCTGTGTGTTGCCTACAGAAAGAGGCCTTGCCACATATGCACAGGCAGGTAGGTTAACTAGCTACTAACTCAGCCTCAGCACTGAAGGTCATTTGAATTTTATGGTGTTTAATTTTAGTCTTGCCTGTTTTGATATCTCTATTTAACTGTGCAAATTGCATTATGTGCTTGATTTGCTACCTCACCAGAGTAACCTGATCTGAAGTCGGTGGTGGCCATGGTTTCAGCAGGAGGGTGGATGATGTGAGCTCCACCTGAACAACAGTGGCTGGTGATGCCTACCAAACACGTCATTCAATCACTTCATGAACTATTCCCTCTACCTCTGATTTGACAAGTCCTTAAAGAAATGATAACAGCTGTACTCAAAGATGGAGGAGAGGCCAGCAGTTCCTCCTGTATCATCACTGACTTCAGCCAAAAGCATGGTCACTGAAGTGACAGAAATTTTAGTTCCACGACTTGTCAAAAATGCTTTAGCAGGAGGAGACAAATGAAACACTCCCTTGTTGAAATGAGACCTTTGCATCAAGTATAGCAGGAGTAAAATTGCCCCAGGTTTCTTACCTCCCAGTCACTGGCAAGCTTCACAGGCACTTCTATGCCCTTCTTCTCCAGCTGTTCCAACTTGTAATCCTCATATTTTCTGTATCCTGCATATCCCCCCCCCGTAGCTACCAGAAGATGGAAGGGGCGCAGGCGGAAGACTTGCCCTACAGGAGCAGTGTGAAGCTTCTTCCTGTCTGTAACAGAAACAAAAGCAGGCTTCAGGAAAGAGAGAAAGCACTCAGCTGAGTTCTGTGCAGTGAGGGCTGCCAGCTCAGGCGAGGCAAGCACCAGGAGAAATGCACAACACAGGAGGTATGTGCGGACAGCTGCTCCTAGCTACTTCGATTAGTGCTGATGGCTAAGCCACTGAAACTCACAAGCACCAACTGGGCACCTGTGGCTTTAACCCCAGCCTCTGCCTCCCACCCCATGTCCCTCCACCATTCTTCCCCAGAAAGCACTCCCTGAAAGCACCATGGAGAAATCCATGAAATGAGCTGCCTTGACAGGACCATCACAGCTCCCAGCCATGAGATCTATACTGCTGCTAGAGAGAAAAAAGCAGCTGCTGGGGAACAGTCTGTAGCGCTGTGGAGCTTCCTGCTTCCCAGTCATTAAAGCCTTCATTCCAGTCAGGGAATGCTCAAACTGCACAGCTAACTGGGAGAGGATGGAAATGACAAGCTGCTCCAGCGCAGGCTTGGTAAGCAGGATAGCAGGCACGTTGCTGCTGTAACGCAGTGGCTGCATCCAAAAGGCATTGGGCACTCCCTTGCTCTCCTGCTGTTCCTGTGTCACACACACCTCACCTGTCTGAGTGACCTTTCTCTTCAGGGAAAAACTAAAAATGGAGAAAGTGGAAGTGTAGCAGCCATTCACTTTGTTACCCCAGCTCCTTTTCTGTTGGCCTTGTTACGTAGGTTTTCTTCCAAAGTGATAGCC
Organism: Eubucco bourcierii; assembly: GCA_013396675.1. Classification (NCBI taxonomy): domain Eukaryota; kingdom Metazoa; phylum Chordata; class Aves; order Piciformes; family Ramphastidae; genus Eubucco; species Eubucco bourcierii. The sequence continues at coordinate 267,767 of VWZE01025984.1, read as the reverse complement.
TCAGTGATAAGGATGATTGTCAAAGAAGCTTAAACCCCCCCCCGAACACCCTCAAGGAGGGCACATTAAGAGAGACCCCTAGGGTAGCAGGTGTCACTTCCTCTTCTGCTTTAATCCCAAGAACTTGATATTGACCAATATGTGACTGTCATTTGGCTAACTCTGAGCAAGCCTGAGGGTAAAGATGCTGAGTAGATAGAAGCCTTCACTTACCACTGAAAAATGTCCTGGAGGGTGGCTGCTTCCACAGGGCTCCAGTTCTAGCACACAGGTTCTGGTGCACAAGGACGTTACAGCCAGTCAGCACGCTGCAAACATAGCAGACAAGAAGCAGCTGCTTAAGCACAAGTGTTCCATAATGCAGGGGCAAGCAGCTCGATGCAGTGATAATCACAAATTCAGAAGCTGAGTAACAGATGGAAAGGCCTCCTCAAAGTATAGAATTTTCATCATTCCCTTCTGGCCTACTCTTTCCCTAAAAAACAACAAAACTCCACCTGACAAACCAACTGCTCCTGCAGACATTTCATGTGGCCTCTATCCTACCTTTTCTTTTTCATAACAAATGATGTGAGTGTTTCTGCCTTGCTGAAAACCCAGAACAGAACTAGAACTAGCCCACACGGGAAGAAGCTTCAACCAGGGCTTATCACATGCCAAACATACAGCAATTTGTGTTTCTAGCAAAGCTGAATAGGATTCATCCAGCTGTACAAGAACTGTTCCTGTGCCAAGCCTGTTTAGTCGAGTGCTTGAAGCTGTCCTGCTGTCAGCCCAGCTGGCAGGCCCCAGGCAGGGCAGGAGAGGGGCAGTGTTGTCACAACGGCAGGCTCAGGCCGTCGGCAAGAACCAGGTCTGGCAGGTCTTTGTGCAACCCACTCACTGCTGGGATGTCTTCATTTGGCCTTCTGACCTTTCATCTGCTCTCCATCAGATACAAGCAGAGTACACAATCGCCACAGGAGCTTACAAGCTATTGCATCACCTGGGGTGAGTCAGTGCCAGGAAGTGACTATTAAGACTTCTGAGCATTACCTTCAGGTGTCTCGAGTTACACAGAGCCATGATCCCGACTTAGAAAAGCCCACAAATAGCACATTTCTTGGCTAGGAGTCACAGACTGATAATAGCAGGCCCTGGGTGACAATGTTTTAATGGCAGACCAAGACAAACAGCTCTAGCTTCCACTTCTCCCCATGACACACTGCCAGCAAGACTTCACTCTGTCCTTCAGCTTCGGTCTGTTCAACCACTGCATTACCCACGTGGGACAGGCCAGGCCCCCCAAACACCAGTCCCTGTAGCCAGTGCCAAACGTGTCACAGTGCTGCATTCCCTCCAGGGGTAGGATGCCCTTCGCAAGCAGGAGGCGAAGCCCGTGCTGATGCAGAACCTGTGTCTCACACAGCTCTCTGATGTAATCCTGTTCTGCACCGCCAGCAGCAGGTGCCCTCGGCCACGCAACTTTGCAGCCTGTTTTACAACCTACTAAAACACTGGGACAAAAGGAGTGCTTGGCCCGGCAGAGAGCTGGGAGCCTGTGGGCTAATTCCAAGGGATTTTTAGAAGTTATAACTAATCCACTCAGTATTAGCCTTTAAATTACCTGAAAAGTTTCACAGCCTTAAAAGTCAAGAAGGGAAAATGAAATGAAACTTAGCTACAGCCCAGAGCACTAACACTCCCAGAAGATCGATTAGCATTGGTACACGATCACCTACTACAAACAGGCCCAGCCAGAACAAAACTACCTGCGTTGGCTCCACAGGAGCTGACCAGGACTTGGCCCTTCAGCAGACAGAGCACCACAGAGGAAGGATGCAACAACTGCACACCCTAAGCTCTTACCAAAACTTGGGTTGGTGTCCAACATGGGAAAATTAATTTCCTTCTTACTCTAAAATCTGTCTAAAGCAGTAAAGATGACAAGACTATAGAGCTTGCTTTCAGCCTCACCTTCCTTGCTCCTGACAGCCTGACCCTTATAGGTGAGAGTGCAGAAGAGTGCTGGCCTCCTCCCTCTGTCACCCACCCGAGGGCTGCTGGAGCAGGAACTGCAGGGCTCCCAAGTCATCTTCAGCCCCCGGGGACCTCGGCCGCGGTGGGGTAAGGGACAAGACGCCGCTGCTGGACGGCACCGGCATGTTCTGTGCAACAGCTGTTTCCCCCAAGGTGTTCAGAGGAGGCAGGCTGCGTGCTTTAACGACACACAGCTGTGCCCCGAGACGGTATCCCTGAACATTTCCGCTGCTGAGAAAAGCCTGTCCCGGGAGATAGCCCCCGCCTGAGGCTCAGCCGTGAGCCGGCCTGCCCGGGTGCACGGCCGCAGGAGCTGCCCCAGCCCGCCGGCTCCGCGCCGGCAGCTGCCGCACGCTTGCCGCTCCAACAGGCGGGAACCTGCCCCCCGGCTGCCCGTGGACAAACCTCCTGCCCGGGCGACAGGGCCGAGGTGCCGCGAACAGCCGCATTTTCATCCCGGCGGGGAAACGTCAAAGACCGAGGCCACCGGAGAGGTGTGGGCGGCTGTGGCCCCCGGCCCGGGGAGGCCGGGGCAAGGCCCAGCTGCTCCTCACGCTCCCCGCCCCCGACGTGCCGGCTGCCCCGTGCCCACCGCCGCCTCGACCCGTGTCTGCCGGGTCCGGACAAGCCTAGCCCAAGCCTCCCATACCTGCTCCGCAGCAGCACGACCACGCCGCCCCGAGCCACGGCCGCCGCCATCTTCCCGCCTCTGCCGCGGCCTGTGCCGCGGAGCGGGTGACGGGCGTGGGGCGGGGCGGCGACGCGGGGCGGGGCGGAGGAGGCGGGAGCGGGGCCGTGATGAGCGGGGCTCGGGGGACACTCCTGGGCTCGGGGGACACTCCTGGGCTCGGGGCGCGCCGCGTGTGGGGGCGGGTCCATGCCCGAGGGCCAACCGGCACGGGGACGCCGGAACTAAGCTGCGCGGGAAGGGAGCTCTCCGCGGGCGCTGTGGGGACAGGCCCGGCCCTGCCACCGTCTGTCCCGAGGCGATAAGGGACGGCGCTGGGCTGGCTCCGAGGCGATATGGTGCGGGGACAGGGCCCTGCCTCAGCTGTGAGGGGATGCGGTGCGGGGGCAGGGCCAGCTGTGAGGGAACGCGGTGCAGGGGCAGGGCCAGCTGTGAGGGAATGCGGTGCGGGGGCAGAGCCCTCTCTGGAGCATACTTGGAGGGATGCAGTGTGAGGACAGGGCTGCCTCTGAGGCGGTACTGGGTGGGGACAGAGTGGTCCCCGAAGGTTGGTGGCACAGGGCCATGGCTGCCGCACGCGGGGCACAAGGCTGCGGCCCGAGGGAGGGAGTGTGTGAGAAGAGGCTTCTCGGGTAGCTGCCGTTCAGCTGTTTCTCAGCACTGCTGTGGAGGGGCAGGTTGGTCCTTGAGCACAGGTGGAGGAGCACCCAGGGTGTCAGGGCAGAGATTTTGGTCGGTGGGGACACAACACAGGACAAGCACGATGCTGTCCCCACAGGTGGGATGGCAGGCAGGGTGGCACAGAAACATCCTTTCTGCTCTGTATCTTAGCATCACAGAGGGCACTCTAAGAATTGTTTGGTTTCTGCCCTCCCAGATGCGTAAATGCCACACTCCTGGGAAGTAGCTAGTGACCACTTTTGTGGTGTGGGAGGGAGGTAGATTCGTAGAGTGAATCAGCAGGAGAAGAATTTCAGCCCTGCTGCCGTGTTTCCACATCCTCAGTGCTTTAGAATATGATTCTGTGGGCAGAACTGACACATGACTAATGTTTGCTTGTTCTCCTGACCAGGCCTAAATGTAGTCTGCAAAACCTTCGTGGCATTCTGCTCATTTTGCATCATCACAGACAGCAGCTTAGTATCTGGATAAGTATCTTAGTCACACACAGGCAAGTCTTTTCTTTTTAAATATCTGCAGTTTAAGTAGAGATCCAGAGGCAGCCCTCATGCAGCAGTAATGTTGGCTAGCTGAGCTGTTGGGATGTGCTTCTATCTTATGCCTAATGTAAGACTGGCAGCAAGCAAAAGCTCCAAGAAGGCAGGACTGGATCCTGTTGGGTGCCTCGCTACAGGCATTGCAAAAGCCATTAGCTTTGGTGTCTCACTGCAGCCTACCGGGGGGCCTGTAGGACAAGTTTCCCCAGGAATAGCTCGGAAGTGATTCACAGCTTAAGATGTAGTTGAACCGAAACATACTTGTTTATGATGTGTATTAGTTGACATTACCTGAACCGATTAATGAGGAAGACTTTTTTCACTGTGAGACTGACAGAGCACTGGCACAGGCTCCCCAGGGAGGATGTGGAGCCTCCCTCTCTGGAGGTATTCTAGAACCGTCTGGATGTGTTCCAGTGTGATCTGCTCCGGGTGATGCTGCTCTGGCAGGGGGGCTGGGCCAGATAAGCTTTCAGGGTCCCTTCCAGCCCCTGACATTCTATGGTTCTATGATTTCTCCTGATCTAATTTTCCACGATGGAGTTAAAAGTAAATGTGGACCTTTAGCTATTTTAAAATGAGTTATATCATGTTTTGGTCTTAAATCTGTACTGGCTTTTTGGTTGTTTTTAAGCATCCAATAGTGTCACCAGAGTGACTGAGGAATAATGTTATTTACGCTGCGGTCCCTGAGGAACAAAACACACTTCCCAAAGGGTACTGAGCTGTGCTAGGCCTGTGCAGAACCCGCATGGAAGGGCACATTAATACCTCAGTAGTTCTCTTAGCAAATGAGAGAATGGAGGTCTTGGGGCTTGAGAACTTTTGCTCAGGGTGTATGGGAGACAATGAGAAGCCTGATGACCGCTTCTGTGATGAGTCAGTGGCAATGCATCACCTCTAGAGATGTAGTGAGGGAGCCTGTGAAACACAGAGATAAGAGCTGGAATCCATGTAGGTGAAGTGAGTGGGGAGTGAGGACTGTGAATCACTAGGGGAGAGTTCCTAAGGCAACCAGAGAAATCTAGGAGAAGCATTGGCAAGAATCCATGAAGCAGAGAAAACACCTAGGAAAAAAATAAGATGAAGAAGGAAAACAAACCCAGGGACCAAACTTGCTTTCTGCACTGGGAGTGGTCTGCTCTTTGCTGAAGAGGGAAGATGAAGCTGTATTAGCAATAGTTTATGCATCCTCAGATGAGTACAGTGTGCACCCTTCTGCTAACACACACATGTATGTGTGGTTGTTTTTTCCCCTGCTGCAGGATTAGTGGTGTTACTTATGGCTTCTGTAAAGTAATTGAGAGGTACTACTCCATGCCAAGCATTAGACAGCAAGGAAATCAGCCCATTTGGGTGAGAATGCTGAGATAGACTGGAATGGAGCAAGTCAAGTAAGTTGAGTGTCACAGTTCTGTTACTGTACGTGGCAAGAAAACCACTCCTGGACAGGGAGAATGTCCTGGAGAGCAGCTGGATCAGTTCTGTCTGGAATTCTTATGGAGGCATAGGAGTACTTCCTTTAAAATTCCTCATTAGATAGACCATTAGCAGGTGAAAAAATAAGGTGAGAAGGCCCCTACAGTATTCTGTAGAGAGACCTGCTCAGTACTTTGGACAATTCGCTTAGCTCTGGATACCTTTGTTGTAGCACAGTTATTAAGTCTGGCCTGTTGGTGCCTTCTGAAGCAGGAGGAGCAGCATTCATCCCAGAAGCAGAGGGTTACCCTTCTCCCTGTCTGCTCGTAACCAAGCAGAAAACACACACGTGTTTTCCATCTGTGGACAGAACAGGGCACTGCCCCCTCCTGCTTGGCATACAAGGATACACCATCCTCTGATGGTCTGAGTTTTGCTTAAATCTTGCTTTACCCTTGGGAATGCCTCAAACCCCTTTGTTATCCCTCGGAAGCTCTGGTCATCACTGTGGAATGCCTGGTATGAGCAGGCTGAGCGTCGGGAGAAAGAAAGAATCCTTGCTGAACTGCTGTAATCATGAAGAGGGCGATTTTAATTGTCCTGATCATCTTCACCTTGCTGTCGTCAGGTAAGGCTGATGCAGAGAGGGAAAGGGAAAGGTGGCCTGTGGGTGAGGTGAGCAGGATGCAAACTCTAATGTGTGCCTTAGAGTTGTTTTCTTCTGTGCGAAGGAGCTGCAGCTAGAGCTGTGCCTGCGATTTCCAGTTGCTTGCATGCTCCCTGTCTGATCCCTGGCAGATGGTGACCCTGTTAGTTCTGAGCAGCTCAATACACTGGGTCCTCAGGAAACCAGCGGAGGTTTGTTTCCTTTGAGCAGTGGAGGTCTGGGTAGTCATTAACGCTGTCAAAATCCATCGGGGCTGCTCCCCCCTTAAACCACAACCCCATCTTTTGGGAACTGTCCTGAATTAACATCAAAACAACTGGAGTGCTTGTGTCTGATGCTCTGCTTAGACACGAACTTCCCTGTTTTCATTGTAAATGTTATGTGTTCCAGGTAATATTTTTGTGTAATGTGAATAAAGCACCAGGAAACCAAATAGTTAAACATCTGGAAGTGACAGTGCTGGAGCTGTTGTGGTGCTTTGTATGGGCTCGGTCCTAGTTTTCATTACATGGTATAAGAACTCTCAAGTTGCATTACTGCCTATCATGTTTATATGCAATAGTCACTTTTCCCTTCTCAGGTAAATATTCTCCTCTTGAGATGTATATGATGATATGTTTCAGAGTAGAAGGCATTTAATAAGAAGAATACAAAATAAGTCATAATGGATCCAAGATGGAATAATTGGAGCNGCTGGCATGTCTGGATCCCTTAGGGTGTAGCTTTTTAGTCAGTTTAAAACAACCCCCCCCCCCCCCCCGACTCCTGGAAAAGGAGGTTTGACCGCCTCTGCTTCTGATTGAATCTTCCTAACCCCTTCTGCTGGCACTGGTCTGGGATTTTTTTTATTGGTTGCTTAGTTTTCAGCTGGAAAAAGATCTGACAGCTGGATAGTTCAGTTCTGCTGCAGTCGTGCACAGTCGTCCTGTGCAGGCTACTTAGTCTGATTGACATCCAGAAAATAAAGTAGTTCTTCCTAACTTTCTGCTTGGAAAAGGTGGTATTTGGAGGTTTTTGTTGTTAGTGTTTGTTTAATCCTCTGTCCAACAGAATTCTTCATTGTCAATAATCAAACCGCCCCTAGTTCCTGTCTTTCATGGTGGTTGTTGTGGAAGATAAACCTCTGGAGGGAAACCCATCAAGTTACTTGGCATTGCTGCAGGAGAACTTAGATAATGTGTTTTTTAAGCAGAAAAAGGCCCAAAGCCACAGAATTGCTGTTAGAATGCCGCATAGTCCCAGATCCTCACCTCCTGTCTTGAGGGGGTTGTTTTCCTCTCTTACAAAGCAGCATTTCACTTTGGAAGCTTTAACTTTGGAGGAACTCATACTTCTTTAATGTAAGGTTTTGTGACCCTGGAGCTCTGCTGTGGGATTTACTATTTAAAATCAGGTCGTCCTTGTCTGGAAAGAAAAGGGGCGGGGGGGGGGGGGGGGGTGTAAACATTGTTGTGACCAAGCTGGCACTCAGCAGGAAGTCCTGTTCTAAGCATGCAGCCCAGTGCTCTGAGACACCTGGGCCTTGGAACATCAGTTGCTGTCTGCTCCCCTCTCTAAAGACTGAAGCAATTCAATCCACTGTCAACATCCTCCCTCCATATTTCTTGACCTTTTGCAGGCTTTTTTTCTGAATGTCTGGGGCTTTCACAGGAATATTAAGATTGCCATGGATAAAGCATGCATGGAAATGTGTGTGTTTATGAAAGCACCAGAGGAAACAGCAGGGCAAAGGTTAAAAGCTTGTCCTGTATTGATAACTGAGGACAGAACTGACAGCAGTAAAACTGATAAAGCCTGGGGAATACATCGTTTACATCAAGATCAGAAGGTCTGTGCCCTCAGAAGGTCACCTCGCAGCTGGCTTGATGGGAGAAGAACTGCAGTCTGATAAGAGAAGGGTGATAGCAAGGTTACCCTGTGCTGTGAGTGCATCTCGTTGTTATCCCAATGGGGGGAACAGGCCATAGCCCTGCAGCTGTCCTTGCCTTCTTCAGTTTGCATGGCAACCCTGCCTATAATTCATGGAGGATGAAGAAAGGAAGATTCTGAGGTGAAAGCTCACGCCATAATGATTGTTGATTCTTGAGAAATCTGCCTGAATTCTGCTTGATTGGTGCCAGCCAAGGAGAAGCAAAGAGCCACAGTGCAGACTGGACAGCAGTCACTGCTCTCTAAGCTGCTCAGGTGGCTTGGGCACAACTCTCAGGTGCCTCTGGGTGTGTGGATGCGTGAGGCAAGCAGAATCTACTCACTTGGGAAGTTAGATAAAACAAAATAACCTTCCTCTTCGCTGAGATGTTTGGGTTTTTCCCCACTAAATCCTCTCAGTCTTGACTTCTCTTTTTGGTGCTCCAGGGAAGAAGTTCCGGTGGTGCACCCTTTCTGACCTGGAGCAGAGAAAGTGTGCTGAGCTGTCCAAAGCACTTCTGGCTGTGCTGCCCCTTGCTGTTGGCAATCCCTTTGCTAGGATTTCTTGCATCAGAGCCCACAATACACATGACTGCATTGACAAAATCAGGGTGAGTTCACAGAGACTTCAAGTACAAATCCTCTTTTGAAGAAGTAACTGGCAAAGAGAATCCATAGGAGAGTACAAGGATACAGGGATGAGGGGATGGTGCATATGATAAAGCACACAGTAGCTTGAGAGGCAAGAATTGGTCCCCAGGAGCATTCCACTAGATGTGTACCCCAGCTAATGTCCTTGCAGTCTCTAGGACATAAGTAAAAAAAAAGCTTCTTGGGAAATGAATAGACAAAACCAGATTAGTAAGTTAAAACTTGCTCAGAGCATTCCCCTTGCTTGTGGGTTTTGGCCCTACTCTGACTGTTACGAATATTTTGTCTTCCCTTCCTTCCCTGTTACTTTTAACCCCTAGTCAGACTTTTCTGAAGAGAGGAGCCTTTTTTTCACAGAAAATCTTTGCTTTGAATAAAATTAGACATCAGGTCTTTGGTAAGTGTAAGCTCCTGTCACTGACCAGTTCTGAAATCAAATCTTTGTCACATCAGATGCTTTGAAAAAATCATGAGTGAGAAGAAAGCTGAGCAATTGCTACAACATTTATACTCAGAGCTTGGTTGGGATAGGGAATCTCAGTTCTCATTTTCATTCAGTCCTAATTGCCTCTAATGGAGTCCAAATCTAACCTGAAAAACAAACCCAAGGAAACCTTTCTTGCTGGTTCAGGGAATAATTTGTTTAATCTTTTTCAGTCTTGCAACCCCTAGTAATAGATTTCAGTTCCATGTTCTGTGTTATGGAAACTTTATAGCCAGGGGAATCCTGAGAAGGGTTTGGGGTCTTGTGGGAGCAGCAGGAGGAGAAAGGGATTACCTTTTTCTTCAGCTGGTGTCAGAATTGTGCTTTTGGAATGGAAGGCCCAAAGGAGAGGTGAGAAAGGATGTTGCTGCCAGAGAAATGATATTTTGTGGAGGAAACAGCTTTCACTGCTAACACTTCACCATGCTCGGTGGCAGGGATCCCCTTAAAAACAAAGCTAATTCTCAGAGCAGCTGCCAGAGCAGAGGTTCTGCCTGTTTGTGTCTCTGCAAACAGTTGTTTTGAAGGGTTTCCTGTTCTTTTTAAGGCGAATAAAGCAGATGCTGCCTCCTTGGATGCTGGAGATGTTTACTCTGCTGTGAAGCTGTATGGTTTGACAGTGGTGGCAAAGGAGATCTATGATCAAGGTAGGTTCACAAAGCAAAGAATGAGCTGTGCTTCTGACCTGGCTGATGAAGCCCTGCAGTGAAAGGCGGAGCTCAGGAACTCCTGAAAAAGAGTCTGTGTGGTAGGCGTATGGAGCGACTAGCAACTGCTTGGAAAGCAGCACCAGAGCTACTTTGTACCCAGGGGGCCTTGCTGCCAGTGGTGCTGTCCCTCCAATTGTCTGTACCTACTCCTGCCCTCAACACTAGTGCCCTGGAGGGCTACATCCTGCAGGGAGTAAGAAGTGCTTATTCTCTCTGTGCCAGTTCTATGCCATGTCCCTTACTCGTGTAGCTGAACACTCACCAGTGCTTCTTTGAGAGATTGGCTTCTCTCACGAGTTCATTCCCTCCTCACCCTAAAGACACAAGAACATAAGGTAGAGCATCTTCTTGTGGCAAGTTTCCTCTTCCTTCCTGCGGACCTGAACAGTCTGCAATGAGTGATTTGCAAGGGAAGGAGAAACAAGTGTGAGCCAAAAGCAAGCACAAAGTAGAGAACATGTGTGGGGCATGACTTGAGAAGGAACCCACATTAGCAGGTGGGTGTAGGAAGAGAGAGGTAAGGGGAGGGTGTGAGCAGAGGAAGTTGTTTTAGCTGAAGACCCATGACTAGTGGAATGGATGTGTTTCAGGTGGTGTCTGCTGAGGCTAAGACAGGAGTTTTTTCCACTGCTATATCTCAGCAGTGTGACACACATGTTCAGCACTCTTGAGAAGCAGTTGCACTGGGTGATGGAGCTGGGTGGCCCTTGTGAACCTTTCCCTCCAGCTGTTTACATTCTTGCTTTGCATTCGGTTTGATGAGGTGCCAGAAGCCAGGATATGGTAAAGTCCTGGCATAGGTAGCTGTGTTTCAGGTGCCTAGGAATCATAGGATCATAGAATGGTAAGGTTGGAAGGGACCTCAAAGATCATCTAGTTCCAACTTCCTGCCATAGGCAGGGACATCTCCCACTAGTACAGCTCACTCAAGGCCTCATCCAACCTGGCCTTGAGCACCTCCAGGGAGGGAGCAACCACAACCTCCCTGGGCAACCTGTGCCAGTGTCTCACCACCCTCACTGCAAAGTACTTCTTCCTGACATCCAGTCTAAATCTCCCCTCTACCAGTTTAAACCCATAAGGAGATTGTTTCCTTAGCTGTGCTCACAGTAGTTGAACTCCTGCCCATGCAAGAGAACTGAGGCCTAGTTCTTTCAGTTCCATCTTGTGTCCTGTCACAGGGAATTGTGTTTTTGCCGTGGCCGTTGCCAGCCGAGGAGCTCTGGATATCCGGCGGCTGCGAGGTGCACGCAGCTGCCACAGCGGAGCCAGGTGGACGTCAGGCTGGAATATCCCACTTGGCTTTCTCCTTGCAAGGAACGACCTTTCCTGGGATGAGTCACAACCTCTGAGCCAAGGTGGGTGATGGGAGCCACAGGGCTGTGTCTGCCCTCAGCAACAGTGAGTGAAGTGCAAGCAGATGTGGAAGGAACCGAGCTGTGTTGTGGATGAGAGATCCTCTTGGAATGGTTTTGATCCTGGCTGCTAGCTCTCTGCAGAACTTTTCCAGTGATCTCAAAGCAGTGGAATTGTTACCAAAGCGGGAAACTTTTGTGTTTGGAATGCAATATCTAAGCAGCACAAAGATAAGTTTTGAACCATCTGATCACTGTTCCAGCAGATGTGACAGCTGAAGTTTAGGCCATGAAGTTGCATCTGTTGTGTTATTTATTAAACTGTGTGCTTCTAGTTATGTCCATGATGTGTTTCTCACCTTTTCCTCCTTCTGGTTTTCCTCACTTGACTTCTTTTCTCTCTTTTTATCTTTATTTGGTTTTGTTTTCCCTCACCATCTGAAGTCATCAGTGACTATTTCAATGCAAGCTGCATCCCTGGGGTTGGTGTTGCTGCTCCTCGACTCTGTGCCCTCTGCCAAGGACAAAAAGCCTATGTCAGGGACAGGAACCACTTTTGTGAGACAAGTGGTAATGAACCCTTCTATGACTCTGAGGGAGCTTTCAGGTGAGCTCTGTGACACAGCTACTGAGTCTGCCTTTGCTGAAAAAGAATTCCTGAGGGAGGGAAAGCCAGGTGACATATTAACAGGAGGGCATTTGTCTACCTGCAGATGCTTGAAGGATGGAGCAGCAGATGTTGCCTTTTTGGATCATCTGACAATTATGAGTGCCACAGGTAATCCTGAAAAATCAGAGTCCTTGTTACTCTGCCTGCATCTGCCCTGCTTTGGTGTTTGGGGGATATGACAATATTTTTGTTGTTACCAGGGAAAATCCAGTCCCTGAAAATAGTTCTTTGGCTTTGCTTGGCTCTCCACACAATTCAGTAGCAAACAGAAGAGGAACAAGTAAATGAGCTCCTAGAGGATTTTTAGAATGGGAGCAGTGCAATGTTTTTGTGCAGGGGATTTCTGCAGCCTTGAGCTCCTGGTGCAGCTGTCGGCACCAGTGGTGCCTGAGCTCACAGAGTCCTTTCAGGATTCAATATGGAGCTGCAACAACCTGCAGCTCTTCTGCACCTGCTTAGTGTTTTTAAACCCAGCTGAGTTCTGCACCAATGTTTTTGCAGGTGATTAGAGGAGTATTTTCAGGTAAGTACCTCTAATGTATTTAGAGGGCTTAGGGTATTTTGGAGGACCTCTTGCTGGGGTCCCTCTCTCTGTGAAGAGAAGAGCTTATCAAAGGCAGCTTTCCCAAGCGTGCTTGCTAGACTGACCCTGCATAATCTCTGAGAAACACTTCATCTTCTGTGCCTGCTGCCAAGTCGTGTCTCACTTCATGGATCCATGAGTGTCCTCTTCTTCCAGAGGCAGAACAGCAGGAGTATGAGCTCTTATGTCCTGATGGGACTACAGCTGGGCTGACTGAATACAGCACCTGTAACCTGGGCCAGGGGCCTGGCCGTGGCATTGTCACCCGCTACAACTTCCAGAAGATCACCAACAAATTTCTTAGCATGATCCAAGTGAGTGAATGTTATCATCTCCAGGGGTTCTCCTTCCACCTTTGTGGGGTCACTACGGGGAAGGCTTCTGAGAGAAGATTTTGCTTTTCTCTCAAGTGCTCTTCTGTAGGAGGCTAGGAATAAGAAAGTAAAGAAGGGGAAAATTCATTAACACCCAAAGTGGAAAATGGCTCATGGTGTTTGACCTGCTCTGGAGCTCAGGGGAATTCTTGTGTAGCTGAGGGAGACGTAGGGTCAGGGTTCACCTTTGTTCCTCGCTTTCTCAGCTTATAAATGGTATCTGTTACTTTGACATCCGGGAAGCTGTTCGAATTGGAACAATGCCTATTTGAGTGCAGATGTAAAGATCTGATGAAACTATCCAGCTCTTAAAAGAGTGCAGCAGATAGGGAGCAGTTCAAGCCAGCAGGCTGACTCTGGGGACAGCAGTTGTACAAAGTCTGTTGTTGAGATCTTCACATGCTTTTGTCACACAGCCCAGCTGTGTTCCCCCATCCCAGCAGTATCCTAGCACACTCCTCAGGGCTCTCTTCTTTCCTAGTGGAACTGCCTTGCATGTGGTACTTGCCCATCATCAAACACAAGGTAACTTGCACCCCTTTACTACACGGATCTTCATCACAGATGTTTCTCACTGAGCTCTACTGCCATAGTTGCCTTTCCAGGGTAGGATACATTGAGCACAGACCAACTGCTTGGGGGTAACTAAGATGGGGGGGAAAAGGCTTTGAAAAAGTGAATTGTCTAAAGCTTTTAGGGCTGGAACCGTTCACTGGTGTGGTCACCATGGGCTGCTGCCGGTCTGATGACACCCTGGGTACCCTGTTACAGTGTTGGTGTGTAGGGAGGGATGAGGCTTCCTGGGAGGAGGAGCAGCTCCATCACAGTTCCAGGTGTTGCTCTTGTCCCAGGGCTTCTTTGGGCGGAGAGGAAAGGAAAGAGCCAGGTTTGAACTCTTCACCTCAGCACCCTTCGGGGGAAGGAACCTGCTGTTCCGAGATGCCACTCAGCACCTGCAGCTTCTCGAGGAGCAGCTGGAGATTGCCTATGTCCTTGGGCTGGATTATGTAGCTCTCCTTAAGGGACTGGGCCATGAAGGTGAGAAGCCTTTCAGAGGACTGTAGCTAAGTGTGATGGTTTGGGAGTTCCTTGTCCACCGCCCCCCCCCCCCCCTTCTAAAACG
>VWZE01025984.1:227317-253874 GCA_013396675.1 Eubucco bourcierii | reverse complement strand
GTGTGGTTTTGTGTTTCCTCCCCCCCCCCCCCCCCCCCTTTGTAAAATGACCCAGACTAGGTTCAGTCTGCTGGAAGTTAAGGACTGAAGCTCTGTTTACAGCTCAGCACAATGTGCAAGCAGAGATATACACAATAGACAGGAATAGTTACAGAAATATACAAGTTAAAGGTAATACAGAAACACAGCTCCCCTCCCAGAAATCAGAGTCCCCGGGAGGGGCTCCCAACCACCCTTCCACCTTCTCCCCACCCCTGTACCTTACGCCAAGGTTTGCCTTACACACAAGGTGAGTTTGGAAGATCGGCCAGGGGGTTTAGAAGGAAAGTGGTTAGTGAGGTTACTCAGCAGAGAGGAGAAAAGCCAGAAGCTGCTAGACAACCTGAGACCCTGTGCCCCAGTGTGTTATCTATGTTTTGAATTCTTATTCTTAGCCATCTCAGCGAGCCAATGAGTGAAGTAGACATCACCATTGTTTTCCTTTCACAGCCTATAATATAACTTTCTCTATTAAAATATTCTAATTAGCCTCAAATCAGCATGATTTGAAGAAAAGTTCTCTTTGTCTGTTATTCCTCCCTGCCAGGCATGAGTGCACAGACCTGAATACCCTCTTAACAAAGAGCAGGCCTGTGCCAGGTGCCATGATCTCACCATGCTCCTTTCTGACTCAGGGAGCTCCTTGGACAACAGTGTTGTGCGCTGGTGCTGCATCAGTGATGCTGAGCTGCGCAAATGTGAGGAGTGGGCACTGAGCATCAAATCTGACCCTTTAGTCTGTGTCCAAGCAACTTCCATGACCAAATGCATTGAAATGATCAAGGTAGGAGACTCCCTCTGGCCAGGATATGTGGTAAGACCATACAGGGTGCATATGTCCTTTTCTGAGTGGAACAAGAGGAAAACCAGTTTGTACATTAGAGGGACTGGTGGAAATAAGAGGGAATTTATGCAGGGCAGTTTCCAGCCAGGGGGGAAGTACAGCAACTGGTTACACATTCCCAAAACCTCCTGGGTTTGTAATTCTCTGTGGTGCTGTTGGCAGAGCAGTGAGGCTGATGCGGTCACCCTGGATGCAACGCATGTCTACATTGCAGGCAGGTGTGGACTGGTGCCTGTAGCTGCAGAATGTTATGGTAAGTTCTCCTGAGACCTGAGCAAGAGGAGAGGGAATCAGAAAAGTACCACTGAACAGAGAGCTGAATGTCCACAGTTTGTGGTGGTTTGTGATGGAAGCAGCAATCAATGTATTATGTCCAGATGCCCTTCTCAGCCCTTCCACTTGCTGGCTCTGGCATTTGATCTGGCTGGTTGCTCCCTCTCTTCTGTGAAAGACACAGAGATGCTGAGGTGGCTCAAGAGGACCACAAGGGTTTTAGTGGGGTACTTCAATGTGAGAGGAGTGACAGCAGCCACAAGATCCTTAGTGGTTCAGGGGAGACCTCATTGCTCTCTACAGTCTCCTTTAAGGTAGTTGTAGAGAGCTGGTGGTTGGTCTGTTCTCCCAAGTAACTAACAACAGGATGAAAGGAAATGGCCTCAAGTTGCACCAGGAAAGTTTTGGGTTGGGTATTAGGAGTAATTTCTTTCCTGCAAGAGTGACCAGGTGCTGGAACAGCTGCCCAGGGAGGTGGTGGAGTCATCGTCCCTGGAAATGTTCAAGAAATGTGTGGGCATAGCACCTGGGGACATAGTTTAGTGACCATGGTCATGCTGGGTTGATGTTTGGACTGGATGATCTCAGAGGGCTTTTCCAACCTTGATGATACTATGATTCCTCTCCAGGGGGAGATTGTGCACCTGCTGCTGAGAGCATGGAGGAAACAGGGAAACTGATTCATCTTAAGCACAGAGGTAACAGCACAACTTTGAGGTGGTAAAAGGTTTAGGTTTTCCTGAGGCTTCCTGTAGGACTTCTGTAGGAATGTGCCTGTGTGTTGGTTTGGGAAAGGATTTACTGTGTGCTCATCAGAAGCTTTGCAGACAGCACTGGGCAGCTGGGGTGAGAGCTCTTGGCTCAGCTGGGAGTGCAGATCCTCTGCTGTAAGTGAAGATACCATGACAGGCTGAGGGAGGGGATAGAGGGCCTGTGCCTGTCTGGAGTATTTAACTGCCTTGGTCTAACTGGTTATTGTCACTTACAGCACTGCCACCTGTCTATGCTGTTGCCTTAGCTAAGAAAAGCACCAAGCAGATCAACATCCATAACCTCAGGGGCAGACGATCCTGCCACAGCCACATCTATAGTCCTGGAGGATGGTTACTGCTGTCCAGATACACAGTGGGAGCTCTGCAGAATGAGACTGGGAACTGTGACATTGGCTCAGGTAAGGGCTGCTCTGGGCTGTACACTGACTACACCATGGAAATCTGGGAGGAAAATGGAGAGGAGGCCATGAAGATGTGACCAGCAAGTGAAGACTGCAGTCTCAGAGGCTCTTTCCCCTATTGCTTTTGTATAATTCTTCACATTATTTGGCTCTCCTCCTGGTAGCTGTTAGGATGGAATTCCATTCCTGTCTTTTCCCATATGTGAAGAGGCTTTGGAATACTTTGCCTTAACCTCAATTCAGTTTTCTTGACTCAGCTTATCAGAACTACTTTTGGAAGAGCTGCATGCCAGGAGCAGACGGGAAGCTGTGCAAGGTGTGCATCGGAGACAGTGAGGTGGAAGGGGCTCGAGTGTCCAGCAGGTGTGCTGCGAGCCACAACGAACGCTACTATGGCAACATGGGAGCGCTCAGGTGAGGGCTTGGCACAGCCAGGAGTGCAGAGCTGCAGCCAGAGCTGGCTCGTTATCTTGCTGAGGGCTTTTTTGGAGTTGTGGGGGTTTTATGTTGAGCATCTGACTGTGTAAACTTTTGCTAGCATGTCTTCTGCTTTGCTTGTAGCTGCAATGGGATATTTAGCTGAGTGGTGTTTGAAACCAAAGCAAGACAGCGCTTCCAAACTTGTAAGGAAGCCTTGTTAAAGCAAAGGGGTGAAGGACAGAAAGTCAGAGAACAGAGGTGATGCAGTAAGGGGCAGTATAGGGTACAGGAAAGAATTATGTTAATGGAAAAAAAATAGTTGAAGACAAAGGCAGAAAAGACTTGTAAAGGTGAAAGCACTCTCACACACGTATGTGGTGCTTTGGGTTACCTTCTCTTTTCTGGCTAGGCAATGGTGAGGCTGCGTGGACATCGTGCCCCAGGTTGGCCTTGGGGACTGCTTGAGGGGCAAAAGGGATTGCCTGCTCCACGAGATCTGTGCTGACAGCTCTGACTGTCCAAACGGCTGTCGCCACGTAGTGGCTGCCTCTGATAACGGTTCTTTCCCTGCTCTAGATGCCTCGTTGGCAGTCCCAGCGGAAGGAGCTTCGGAGATGTAGCTTTCCTGGATCACTCTCAGCTGCTCCAGAACATAGCAAGTGAGCTGCAGATACTCTCTTGTGCTTTGAGAATGCTCAGCGGTGTTAGTGACTCCCCAGCGACCATCACTTCTGAGGATGAGTTGTTACAGGTTTAAGCTATCCCCATGAAGTTGTGCTTGTGCCTGGAAAATTGCACGAACCTTCCCGCACATAGGTGTTCCGGTAATGCTCGAAAGGCAGCTTTGGAAGAATCATTGACTACACAGATGAATGTGCGTTGGGGGCCAAATCATCCTTGGAGGTTGGTCCAAGGATCTTGGAGAGCTCAGAGCTTTCAAAAGGAGCTGACTTTTCCCAGCAGAGCTCCTGCCATCGGCAGCCACAGTGCCTGTAACTGTTGGCTCTAATCAGAGCTTCAGCGATGGAAGTGGCAGCTAAGGACAGTGCCATGGGCTCTTTGTGCTGAGGATGTTCTCTGGCTTCATCATGACCCAGCAACTTCCTTGTGTTGTTTCACAGTCACACACAGAGCGAAGAGTCCACACAACTTGCATAGGCAAAATAGCTGCAAATTGTTTTGCCTTTCAGATTTTTCTTACAGCAGGCTAAATCCTCTCAGTCTCTTCAGTTGTGCTTACTGCTCCATCAGCCAAAACATGCTGCAGAGAGCTGGAGAGAAGGGAACTCCCTTGTGTTCAGACTGGTAATGCACAAAGGAATTCTCTTTTAGGCAATTACAGTAACAGAAGAGACTTTTCCAAGGGAAGAATCTGTCTAAAACCAAGTGGAGGTCCAAGGGCCTGGAAGCCTACCAGAACTCATGCAGCAGTGAGCAGTGTGAGGAAGCAAGGGACGTGCAGGCTGAACTGCTTTCAGAAAGGGGTCTGATTAGAGGTGGAGGCACAATAAGATGTTTGTGTGCCATTGTGAGCCTGGTTGGTAGCTGAGAGGGGCAGCTCAGTTTCTGACCTGTTTTCTCAGTGAGGACACTCACCTGCTCCTTCCTGGTTCTGATTAATGCCCTTGCCGCGTGCTGCATTCGTTTTGAACATGCACCTGAGCTTCTGCCTCTGCATTCCCAACATCTTACAAGTCATTCACTCTGTCTTCTGCTTACATTTCTTAAAGGCATTTGCTTTCACTTCGTCCTTTCAGATCTGGACAGCTCTGGCTGGGCCAAGGGTTACAGCCCCCTAGACCTGGAGCTGCTGTGTGCGGATGGGACGCGTGCTGCGGTCACAGAGTGGGCAGCCTGCAACCTCGGCGCCGTTCCCCCCGGCGCCGTCATGGCGCGGCCTGTCACTGTCGCCAAGATCTCTGACTTCCTGGCCAAGTCCCAGGTAGGGCAGATAACAGGAGGAGTTAGCATGGTGCCACTTGTTGCCCGTGACTGCTGAACTCCTGGAAGTTCAAAATCTTTCGGTGTGAAAGAACTAAGACTGTGCATAGGGAGTTTAGAAAAGAAAGAATGTTTTGTGTTCTCTAAAGGGGCATTTTGGCACCAGCTGCCAGTCTGCAGTGGGCTGCAGCTGCCAGTGGGCAGGCTTCTGCTGAGAAAAGCCACTGCGAAACTGCATCTGTTTGTGCCAGTAAGGGCAGAGCTAGGTGAGAGCAGAACTTTTTTTCTGTTAGATCGTGCTCTAAAGTTGAGGGTCATCAGATTAACTTTGTTCTTTATGATCTGAGCTGTGGAAATTACTTGTTTTCTGTTTAGGAATCTCTGGGAAGCAAACTGGATTCTGGATTCCATCTCTTTAAGTCCTGGAAGTATGGTGAAAGCGATCTGCTTTTCAAAGATGCTACCCAGCACCTTGTCCATGCAAGCCACATGAGCTATCAGGACATTCTTGGATTGTCTTTCTTTCAGCTGGCAGAATCAGTGTTCAATTGCACACCTGCAGGTACACTCATGTTCTTAATTCTGAATTTTTCTGCAAAACAGAAAGGATGCTCTCGTTTGGACTGAGTGGAGAGCATGCTCTGCAGAATCCTCTTAGTGGCAGCTTCCTGAGGAGCACTGTGTTCAGGGCTCCTGCAGACCCTCTTCCAGCTCTCACCCAAAAGCACCAAAACTGGACTGTGCAGGGACAGCCTAACCAACACACTTTGGAGCAAATGTGAGGTTATTGAAGTAGAAATGGTTTGTTCCTGCTTTGAAGGCTTTCCCTTCAATTCCAAAGGTCATTTCTGGGAAAAGGTAACATAAGGTTCATTTGGCTATGCCAAACCTGGGAAAAACAGAAGGAATTTTATATTGAATTTTTTAACTAACTTCAAAATAAGTTAAATACTTTCATTTTAAAAAGAGCACGCTGGAGAACTCAAGATCCAGCCCTCAGTAGATGTGAGGGATGCCTTTTGCATCATTTTCCACTGAGGCTGTAGGAAGGATGCATCTGACTAGCATGAAAACTGGAACTTTCTATGAGCCAGGGTCCATCTCTTTTAGGATCTGAAAGTCTGCATAGAGGCAAATGCAGATGACGCAGCAAGTGAGGCCTCTATGAGTGTAAAGTGTTAAAAGCCTGGAATTCAAAAGGGAATTTTATCATTTTTCTGCTGTTTCAGTGACCAGGAGCTGAAGGATTTACTTTTGAAGCTGTAGCATTTTTAAATGTACCATTTCTCCCTGGTTTATAGGAATCTTGAACTTCTGCAACCAGAATATCTGTGTGTCATCCTCAGATTGACAGCTGGCAGAAAGGCTTTGCAAGGCACACAGAGAAGCATCAGTGTTGAAAACAAGGAAACATGCAAGTCCAACCTGCCCAAAGCCATCAGCAAGGGAACAGTTGTCTCTATAACTGTATGCTGAATACTCTCTTGGGGGTTTTGTTTTTTCGGTTTGGGGGTTTAAAAGCAGGTTTGTGTTTATAATGTAATGCCACTCACGTCTCACCCCTTTCTTGTTTGGAATGTGGCACCATGTGGAACACAGGCCAGCCTGCATAAGTCACAGCACAGAAACAGGATCAGCAGTGCTGTACAATTGTGGAGGAAAGCAGCAGTTCTGTGGAAATAGCAGGGCCAGTACCAGGACAAAATTACAGACTGTCATGAGTGGCACAGGTTAGTTGGCAGCACTTTGCCTTGTTTGTCTTATGAACTGTTTCCATGCAGAAAAATCAGCTGACAAGTTGGTAGTTGCAGCATTACCCTCCTCTATCCATGAGTTTGGCTGCAGCTAGAGAGCCCTTGCTGAATATACAGAGGTACTCTAGGTTGTGTAACTGCTATCAGAACCAGTCACCTTTCCTGCTGGGAACTGGGAAGAACAGATTTGGTTTTTTAACCCAGAACTGATACAAGTGAATCAAAACATTTTCATCCACAAGTTAATGTATTAAGGCATCTAACAGCCAGCAGAACAGGCTGAAAGTGAAGGACAGCAATGGACAATCATCCCTGGTAGAACCCCCAAGTATTACTTTGTAGTGCTTTGACAATGCTTCTGTGCTCCTACGAAGTGTCCAAATATGCTTTCTCAAATTAAACAGCGCTGGGTTTACAAGCAGAAGCTGCCTGAACATGCGCTGAAGCCTTTGGACCAGAACGTGTTACGTATTCATTTTGCCTGTAGATGGATAAAGAGGGCAAGGGGCTGGCTCCTCAAGGGCAGGGCTCACTTCAGCTTGCAAGTGTTCTCACCTTCATGCACCCTCCACTGGGCAAGGTCAACAGTTTTAATCCAGGAATAATTTAAAACCCCTTTACCCCAAACATGGCAGTCCTTGCTAAGTCTATTGCAGTTGTATTAACCTCAGCTGGCCATAAAGGAGATGGAAGTGGTGAAGCCAGACCATCTGCAAGAGGAAAAGGCAATGTACCTGCCATCTGAAGGAAAAATCACCCTCCTCTACCAAACCCCAAAGCGGCAAGGCAGCATCACTCAGCTGTAAGACGCAGTGCTAGGAATGCCTAGTTTTTTAAAGCCGTTTGTTCGACACCCAGCTTGCCTTTCACAGCGCTTCACTTACAGTCGTCTCTCTCCTCCGCCTTTTCGCTTCTTGAGAAAGCAAAGCTTTGCAGTCTGAACCGCCGCAAGGGTTTTAGACCCAGCGCACCCGAGCCGAGACTGCCCTGTCTCCTCTGGCCCCTTCTTTGACGCTGAAGAGGCTGCAAGTCCAAACTCAGCTGCTTTCGGGAGAAAAAGGGAGAGCTGAACGGTGAACGAGCAAGGCCCAGTATGAGAAGAGAGCCCTGAAGAAGCCGAGGGACAGCAGGGTACATGCCGAGGTCTCTGAGGTGCCCCCTTCCTTCCTCTCTTTGCTGGAGCTTAGGTGCCACCTGCGGGACTCGTGCAGCGCTGCACTTGAGAGGAGGGACTGGGGACAAGAGCCAGGACGGCAGCTGCCAGCTTAGTTCGGCCAAGAGCAGCGTGCAGAACTAGTGGGCTAGGATCATGCTCAGAAGCCCCCAGGTCTGCTTCTGCTCCCATTACACTATGGCTGTGGGTGAATGAACACTGCCATTGCTGCTCCATACCCAACCAGCTGCCTTAACCACGTTACTCTCTGCAGAGATGTGACCTCTCCCCGCTCTAGGAAAGACAGAGCCGTTGTGCATATTTACTGAGCCAAGCCTGAAGAAGGCTTTAAAAACCAGGAGGGTTCTCAGAAAACTTTATTTCCATAAATTAAAAACACAGAGAAAGAAAACAGTAAAATTTTAGTCACACAATATTGAAATGAAATGCCATCGAGCCATTTGCTGGCACCACACAGACTTTCAATCCACAGTTACCACCCATAACTCTAGCAAAGCACCTGGAACATGATACAGCAAAGGCCCACCTCAAATCAAACATACCAAAGGAGTATTGCTTGCAGAAATTCAGATCCAGCAAGCAGCACAACTCAGACCTATGCAGGCCAGCCAGACAAATGCTGTGACACATTAGGCAGTTGTGGCTGCTCCAGCATGGTGCAACTAAGAAGCTGTTGTCTTTCACTTGCCTGGTTCCATAACACTACAAGACAGTACATAGCTAAAGCTTTGCACTTCTTCTTAAGCTGTTCCAGACATTGTTCTGTGAGCAGTATGTGCAGTGTCTTGCCATGATCACAGGAAAAAATCCTCTCTGCAGCGGGTTCACTTTATGGAAGGGCAAGTGAGGCTGAGCCAAAGATGCACACTTCCTTATCTTTCAGTGCTCTGGGACAAGAGCAACTCAGAGTGGCCAAGCCTTAGCTTTTGCTTGTGTGCGAGCAGCAGCCACAAGGAGCAAGGCTGGTCCACAAGTGCTGTAAAGAGCAACAGAGAGAGGAGAAAGGAAAAGAGTGCACAAGGTGACATGTCTGTATGCTAGAGAGGGGCAGGAGAAGCTTTCTCTCAATTACATCTCTCTCATCATACAAATACTAAACCAAAGCAGAACAATGCTGTATAGCTGGGTTTCCACAAGCTAAGGTCTGGGACAAGGTAGGCAACTGCGTCAGCATTTTGTACCTCCACTAATTTTTCTTGGCTTTGCACTGCTGACCCTGTTAAAAAGAAAGCTAAGAAATGTTATTTCAAAGCAATCAGAAACAAGACAGAGCAAGGAAGCAGACAAAAAAACCCCAAACAATCAATCAACAAATAAACAAACCCTAAACCCACAGCCCCAAAGGAAAACCCAACACATTCCATGTTTTGAAGCACATTAGAGGTTTGAACTTTGCCTGGACCCCAGTTTCTTCCCTCCTCACCCGAATCTGTGTCCACAAAAGCCTCAGTAAGATCACATCTCAGTTGTGTGACAGCACTAGAAGCCTCCCATATTAACAGAAGATGAATGAATGCTGTGTGACAACTCCAACCTATGGCAGAAACCCATAAAAATATATCTCTCTTGCTACAGCTTCCAACCAGCCAATAATCCAGCACAGGGGAAGTCTGAAACAGTTTTTTAACAAGGCAGTAGACCTTTATTTTTAGAGATTCCTTTTTATAAAAATAGAGGATCAGTTAAAATCTTCTACAGCAGCCCCCACAGGTTAACCAGACCTTCCTGCTGAGTTTGTCAGTATGCTCAAAGCTTGGCTGCCGTATTTACCCTCAAACCCCAAGCATCACTACTCTAAGCATGCAATCCTCCCTTTTCTTCAGTGTTCCTGATTCAAGACAATCATCCTCCAAGACAAGAGTGTAAACTTCTAGGGATCCCAGCACATAAGCTGGGAGCAAGCCAAGCCCAGCTCACATTTCCTTCAAGACTCAGGCACAGAGTGTCATGGTTCTCTCCCATTCCTCTGCTTTCATAGCTCTGAAACTCCACAGACTGATTGTTCATTTTCGGTTTTTTGTTTGGTCAGCAGCAGAAGTGGCAGAACAACAGAAGATACAGTGGGTGTTTTCAGCCCTGCATTTACTGGGACTTACTAAAAATACTCACCCACTATCTACTGCCTCAGCTTCAAAGGCAACAACATAAACTGTATCATGTGGGTAGGGAAATAAGAAAGTGCAAGTTTTAAGTGACGAGTGAAGGAAAGAGCAGAGTACTCCAGTCTGAGCATCCCAGCAAGGACAGCTTGGCCTGAATCACTTCCATAGGCACTAAAGGACAGGAATGACCTGAACTGCAGCTAACATTTATTTGGAATTATGCTTCAAGTACAGTTAACACAACTTACCCCAGGAGGGAGCTCTGTTCCCTCAAAAGCTGCAGCTGAGAGCCTGCCCAGTGCTGCATCAGCTAATTACAGACAGCCTTGCATCATGGAAAACACAGAAAGATTTCCACCTGCTAGGAAGCTCTCTGCACAGCACCACCTACTGTGTGCAGCACTGCTGTACAGAGAATATCCACTTCTGAGTGAAGGTGGAAAAAAACAATTTTCTTCTTGGCATTAAGTTGATATTTTTAATGCAATTAAAATAGATTCTGCTGGTGGTCCCTGTGTGCAGCAGCTCAACTGAACAAAATCCTCTGCTTGCACATCCTGCAGCTTCATATCCTCATGGGCTAATTATCTTTGCCTCTAGAGAGGAGGCTGGCATCAGCCAAATGGGTACAAATTCTGCATCTTGGGAAAAGTTGGTACTGGGCACCATGTTTTCTTAAAATATGACCTTTTCTTGAGCTCAATCGTGTTAAAAGGCGTCCTCACGCAGCAAATACGGAACATATACAAAGTGCAAGTTTTTTAAAGTCTGGTTATGTAAGGCTTCTGCTGCCTGAAGTCAGGAAGGGCACAGAAGCTCTGGAAGAACCTTCTAAGTAAAGAGAAGGAAGAACCAATTGAAAGCAAACCCAGAGAGCTACCTTTAATTATCACAAGTTGTGGCATACCAAGAACGTGCTTGCTGGAGTTTCTCCTTGCCAAACCCCACCTCCCTTCTGTCAGGTTGCTCCAAACAGCCGTTACAGTACCACAGCAGACTTGAGTGTGCAAAGGACCTGGAGTAGAGAGCTGTAGGGACTGACTCTGCACTGCTTCCTCCTCAGCACACCTACTCCACCCCCGAGAGCTGTTTAGCCATTACCAAACACTGGCAGTCGTTGCCAGGTTGAGGAAGGACTGGTCAGTTGTACATGGCTGTGTTCCACTCCAGCAGGGACCTAGAAGAATCCCCCCAGCAGCATTTAAAAACTAGGGTAGAACAGCACCTTAAAGAGGGCCACAGCCAGAGCCAGATCTTGGGTTGCCAGGCCAGGGTAGCAGAGTAGCGCGAGAGGAAGTCAGCAGATTTCCCCCAGCAGGACTAAAACACTAAAGGAGCTGCCTGGACTATTTTCAGTGAAACAGTTCCCTCAGATGCCAGAGGCCTGCTCCTGCTCAGCCTCCTCTGCAAAGAAGGCTTCCAGGTCCATTAGCTTCTGACTCAACATCGCATCGAGCTCTGTGCTCTGCAGCATGGCTCTCTTCGCCCGGGTGAAGCTGCCCACTGCTTTGATTTTGCCTCGTGTCCTCCTCTTGCGGGGAAGAGTAAAGTCCTGGAACTCCAGAATCCGCTTTCTCTTCTGCTGGCTGACAGAGACAAAGTGTCCATTCTTCTCTTTGGGCTCCTCAAAGATGGTTTCCAAGCTCCTGGTGAAAGCAAAGGACAGAACTCAGGGACACTCACGAAGCAGGTAACCACCTCACCAGGAGAGAGGCTCTGGCAGATCTCCCAGCCCAAGTAAACACAATTGTAGCTTGGACATTTTTACAGGCTGCCCCGACCTCGTGTAATGCAAACTCGTCTGCAGCTCTCACCTCCTACAACTGCACAGTGCTTCTAGCTACACTATTTGTAACAGGTGCAGAACCTCTTTTTGCCTGGATCTCAGTTCAAAAGCACAATTATAGAGTCCTGATGTTACAGAAGAAATAGATTTGAACATTAAAATGTAGCAGTCTTTATAATCATGCTCTGCTCGATGGCAGGCAGTGTTTCTTAGTGCTGTAAAGAACATTTAGCTGCCTTTGAATTCTGAACAAGTCAGCCCTCTACGTGGAGGCTGAAATGGATCAGTAAGTAAAAAAACATCTCTACCAACTCAGGGTGAAACAGCTGCAATGCCTTAGTCTCTTACACTCCCTCCCACTCAAACAGCAAAGGGGATTACTGTGCAATAAGCTTTCTCTACCACTTCCAACCAGCAATTTTAAAACAACTTAGCTCCTTCTTAGCTTGCAGACCCCTTTAATCTTCTCTCTGCCCAAACCATTTACATCTGTTTGCTCACGAGGAAGCAGAACTAACCTGGCTGGAGGAGGGGATTTATAGTTCTTGTTTGTGTAGATCTCTTCTAAACTAAATTCTTTCTTCTTAAGCCTGAAAAAGTAAAGAACAAATCAATTGAGAAAGAAGACTTTTTAAACTGCCTCTCTTCACATCTTTACAAGAAGCAAGCATGGTTTGCATTCTGTGCAAATGGTAATAAGAAAGAGAAGCAGTTGCTGAATGATGACACTGTCAGGCAGGAGATGTAAACAACAGAAGCTTTCTGAGTCCACTCAAAAGTCCCTGCTCACCTTTTTGGTTTGGGCAGTCCCATTGGAGTAAGGTTGGGGTTTGGCTTAGGAACAGTTTTCCTGATGCGGATCTGTGAGACTTTCTTTGGCCTCCTTTCTGGCTCAGTCTTAAGAAATTATATTAAAAAAAAAAGTTAAAATGCAGAAGAAAACAACCACAGCTGTCGAAAGGATCCCCTTTTATGTTGGGTATGCATTATCTTCAGAGTGAACATTCCTCTTTGTTTTACCACCTTCTTTCTGCTTGGATAAAAGAAAGCTGCAGCAGAGGCCCAAACCAGCAGCCTGTTTAATCTCCTTGTCCTTAAGATTTACTAGATCAGCCACAGCTTTGGGGGACCAGTCTCTGAGGTAAATAAAATCTAAGATGAACTCACTTTTTTCAGTTCTGTGTTATCTTCAGATCCAAGACAGGCAGGGACAGATGCATCCATGTCATTGAGGGCATGCACCTGCAGCTCGCATGCTGAAAACCTGGGGGGGCATGGCAGTGGGTCTGGAAGTGAGCAAGACTTTGGTAATGGAAGAGGGAATGAGGCCTCCAGGCTGTAAGAGAGAAAGAAGGGCACACGTGGAGAACAAGACCCAAGCTACGCTGCAACAGCATTGCTGATGCCTGCTCATGTTCCTGCACTGCAACGTGGGCACAGCCAGGCTTAGTTCGCACAACTGCCCAGGTCAGTAAACTCTTTTTCCAGGGCACAAATACAGCCAATAGCTGCTGCAGCCTGCCCTGATGCTGAAACAAACTGAGCTGCTGGAGTATTTCCCATGCGATTTCAAACACAGCCGAAGAGCTTTCTTCTCTCTTTAGTAATTACTGATAGAAAGAGATTAAGTCTCCTTTCTCGGGCAGCAAATTTCTTTGACACCACGATTGATTGTGCCTTTTGTTTACAGGTAAATTTAAAGCACAGCTCTTGTATCTTCCATCCCAACACTGAGAAGGGATGAAGGAAGCCTCAGCCCCTGAGATCCAGACAGAAAGAACAGAAAGCAACTTCTACAGTGTCACAGATCCACTGCCTGCGAAGGGGCACAAGGCAGCTGAAAGTAACATGGTGTTTGCATTAATGCCCCTGCACACTTCTACACTTCTTCACTATCATTTTAACCAGAAAACTGTTCTTGGAGTGAAGTGGCAAGAGCTGAAAGCCGAACTGACATAAGCAAGGTGTTTCTGAGAGCTCAGGATCCCACCAGGCAGAACCAATATCAAAGTTCCGGAGCCTCACCGTATCTCCCGGCCTGCAGTCTGCAGCGCTTCCACGTTCTGTACAGGTAGGTGTGGTAACATGGCACAGCTGGTTCAAAAGAAGAATGAAAAACAAAAACCAAAACAGAAAGAAATTAGGTCTACAATATAAAAAGGGTGAAAGAAAAATTATCAGTATAAACTGGACTGCAAGACAAAAACTGCTAGTACCAGAACAGGAATAATAGAGTAATCCAACACAAAGGCAAGCCATCTCTGCGTCTAGCCCCCTGCACTTCACTGACAGCTGCTTAAGGAAAACTCTGCACTGATGAGGAAAGTGCAGAAGGGAGACAGTAGTAGCCTGAAAGGTGTAACTGTTTCTGTGATAGTCTGTATTCCTCAGACAAAACCTCCAGTCTCCTAAAGTAACCAGAACCCTTGGCTGCTAAAGGAGATGGGGCACAGAGGCACCAGGAACAAGAAAAAGGAAGGATTTGTAGATGAGCTGCCTGCTGTCCCTGACTCCCAGTCTCGTGTCAGTCTTTTTTAATTGATTGGAATAATATTCCACAAGGCTTGGTAATTACAGCTCCATGGCAGAAAAGTCAGCACAGGAGCTCTAAGTTCTTTAATATTAAGCATTATTTTTGTGCCCACACTATTAATAGCAGGGGGAAAAACCCAAAGTTGGGCCAGGTTTTATGTCATGAAACAGCAAATCCTGTACTTGTTGTTCTCCCAGACTAACTAAATGTACTTCACTGCTCTACAGTGAAGGTGCAGCCAGACTGGAGTGCTATGAAATCAATGAAAGCCAACCATGCTGGCAGCACAGGCAAGTTCAAGCACAAGGAGGTCACAAAGACACGTGTCTTGTGCTTGTCATTTAATGTCAGGACCTCCATCAACAGTTCTCCAGACTCCTGGCTGCCAGTACATTTTAGGCAGGACAGCTACTGATTGTCCTTGCTATTAAAATCACTGAAAGAACTTAAATAGCACAAGTCTCTTCCAGAAGAAAATGGACTGGAGAGAATCTGAAGCCAATTTTTAATGTTTCTGGTTTCAACTATCTTAATCCAAAGAGGCAAAGAGTTTTATCACACAGGAGCTGCCCCAAACATACTGCTCATGTGCTTGGATTTAGAGACCAAACACTTAATTCAGAGGAGACTGGGGTTTTTTGAGTACACACAAATTTAAGAGAGATTTATTTAATTATCCTTTTGTCACTGCTCCTGTTAATACCATCAAGGCAAATATTATTAGTTGATGAGCACAGGCTGGCAGTCTTCAGCAGAACAAGCTCTAAAATTGTGCCATATCAAAAACGTTAGGTTTGGCCTTTATGTTGTTTTACAGCCAAACCTTTCATGCTAACTTCTGCTTAACTGTTTTAGGAACACAATTTATCTGCTGCACTTCTTGAAACCCCTGCAAACATTCAACTCAGTGCCTGCTACAATAACTTGACCTGACAGAAAATGTGAGCAAGGCAAAACAAGGAATGCTCCCTCAAGTGCACCTGAGAGGGATTCTGGAGCAAACAAGATGAGTTTTAAACTCTTTTAACTCTGTTTTTCACTTGAAGTGCTAAGGTTTGATTTGGGTTCTTTCCCTTTGGGATAAAGATCATTCACAGGAAAATATTTGCTTTTCAAAGTGCCCTTTACATAAAGGAGTTCAATCCTCTTCCACTTTAGCTACCAGGATACACTGTGACAAGCAGCCTAGAAGTCTCTAGACTTATGTGTAGGAAAAAACAGGAGAGCAGAAGTCAGCTCTGCTCTCCCAGCCCAAGGGTAAGATGCCTCAACAACAGAAAGCAGTACATTCACCTCAGACACACAGCCTAGTTGTCAGAGTTGCTTTGTTTTTAGAGAAGGGCAGCAATGTCTTGGTTTTGAGTGCTCGAGCTGTAGTTCATTGGTACAGATACTTCCAGAGTGCTCACTGGAGCGCTGGAAACTTTAGCCTGCTATCCTGCTTCCTATGGAATGAAAAATCCTGCAGGTCCCCTAGAATGTGCTGCAAATTTGTCCTCTGCCATCAGTCACTGTCATTCTTCTGCTGCAGACAGCTCCAGCATGGAGCACTACTTACATAAGCTTACTCACAGCTTTGGCAACAGAGCAGTACTTACATAAGCTTACTCACAGCCTTGGTAGATATCAGAATTTCTATTAACAAGGGATAAACTTTGAGGTATGTTCTCCATTGGGACACAATAAAAAGTAGCAGTAGTTATCTGGCAAGATTTCTGGTTATGTCAAGCTATGACACAGGATAAGCCAAATTCAGCAATTCTCCATAGACTGCCACATTAAACAAAAGAATTAATCACTTTTTTACATTGCTTAGCACCCTGGACACTGCCCAGGAATCTCAAAACTAGAAAATGAGTCACTGAGGCTCAAAAGGCAAAATCTTTGCTCAAGGGTATGCGAAAATCCTGCAGCAGCACTAGGAACTTCTTCTCTTACTGTGTTTGTTAGTAAAGAGGTCTCAGACATGGACAACAGAGTGAGATTAAATACACAGAGCAGATTTCAGTCCTCCTCCCACCCATAACCAGAGTGACAGAGAAATTCACTTCCAACCTGAACTGCAGATACACTTGCTTGTGCCAACAATACATGGGGCACAGGCTACCAAAAGGCACAGCACAGGTAAAGAGGTTTCAGTCAGCACAGAACGGTCATGAAATACAACTGAAAATTTAACTGAATGTTATCCCCCCCACCCCTTAAGATTCTTCCTAACCTGAAATGGAGCATTTTACAGCAGTTCCAAGTGGCACTTGTGGCTCAGACCTCTGAAAAAAACTTTCCTACCTCAGGAATCCAGTTGTTCTGCAGTCACTCTGAACAGACCTAGTGAAGAAGCTCACCCTTCTGCTTTATAAACTCTGATGCATGGTGTGTGTGTTTTGCGAGGGAGAAGAAAATAGAGTTAGCCATTCTGCCATAACAGGAGGGGTACAGAAATGAAGGCAAATAGATTTAAATTCAGCTAGCAGAGTGTTCCACAGGGGAAAAAATCTTCCATGCTGAGCCATTTGTGGAGCAGAACGTGGAGACCTGGAGTCAGGGGCAAGTGCCCCCTCAGGACAAGCTGTCAGTACCCTCTCCCTCCCAAAGGCAGCAAGCGCATGCCCTCCACACATTTCAGCTCAGAAATAGGTTGAGGGGGTTTACCTGTTGTCGATGCCCACACCTGGCTGCCACTTGCTGGGACTGGAATGGAGAGGAGTGATTTCGGAGGGGCAGGCAGAGGGACCGTGCTGGCTCCACACGGAGAGAGCCCTGCCCAGTGAGTATGGCAATGAAGAGAGGAGGGCATCTGCCACAGAGGGTGGGTGCCTGGCGCCCTTCAGACCCTGCGCGAACTGGGATATGAAGAGTCTCTGGATGGTAGGAATGTGACTGGTTAAATTTCTTCTTCTGGTCCAAATCCTGTAACACCCAGGGGAAGAAAGTGCTAGCACTGTGTGAAGACCAAGCATGGAGGACCCTCCTCTTCTTCCAGCTGCGGCGTTTCTTCCATGGTCAGGATGAAGGGCATGAGCCCTGGGGGTCATTACAGAGCGAGAGGACTGCAGCTCAGCGCTTAGACTGGAACCTTCCTCCAGAGCCGCTGGACCTGAACAGCTCTGAGACAGGAGAAAAGAGAAAGTCCACTCGGAGGGCGGTGCTGCCATTTGCCCCAGGACTGAACTGTGATGCACAGAGTGCTGGGATGTGGTCCCCGGGAGGTCTGTCACAGGACTGGAGTCCAGCTTTATGTGGAAAGACACTGGGAAAACTGAGGAATCCAAAAAGGAGCCTGGAGGCTTGCGGCTCAAGTCTGAAAAGAGTATTTTGGTAGATTCTGGAGGATAAAGTGCCAAAGGCTGGAAGCTGAACATCTTGGTGCACCAACTGTCAGCCCAGCGTGAGTGTAAGCTCCTGTTAATGCAGGAAAAGGCATCCAGTAGGTTCTTTGATCTCCGCTGGCTGCAGCGCTCAGCCACCGGGAGCATTGCAGAAGAGTACGGCAGAGCTTCCAAGCCATGGGTGCCCTCGGCAGGTGCCAGCAGCTTGCTGGCCATGGCAGACAGCCTGCTCAGCAGTGCTGGCTCTTTGGTACATTTCCTAAGTTTCAAGCTGTTGAACAAACTGCGCCTGCTGGCACTCTGCCCAGGCACAGGCACGAACCTCAGGGCTGCTTCCGCTTCCGTTGCCACTGCTTTACATGGCAAGCACACAGATTTGGGAAGAATCTTGCCCAGCTGAGGGAGGGCTTCTGGGAGAGCCTCAAAGAAAGGTGAACTTCTCACTTTGTTGGGTTTTCTGACTGTTTTCAGACGACATAATGTGGGAACCTTTTTGCACGTCCTTCCAGGCTGTATTTTCAGTGGGAGATGTCCTCTTGTTTCATTTGCGGTTTTAAAGGCACCAGGGATTCCATCATACCCTAAATTAAGGTTCAGGTTTTCTGTTTCTGAATCCTGAGTCTTCACAATCTGTGAACTAATAACATCTGTGGTAATCTTTGGCCTTTTGACTTCTTGTAAAGTGCTGCAAGTTTTATTTTTACTGGTTCTGACAGCCAAAGTCTCCTCTGGAGGGCCTCTGAGCTTTCCATTTCTTGATGTCACCAGCTCCTTTGACGAGCTGCACAGTAGCTCAGAACTGTGCAACAGACAGGGCTGCAGTGTGATTTTGGCTTTCTTTTGGTACCCTGCCTTCTGCTGTGCCTTGTGTGGCAGGTGCACTTCCACCTTTGCACGCTGCATCTTTGCCTTGAGCACCTGGCACTGCTCTGCTTGGTTGAGCCTCTTTGAGCCCAAAGCCTTATGTTCCATGTAAGCAGAACGCCTCGGTTTGGTGGCCTGGCCTCCTGGCCTGCCCTCCAGGTGATCCATGCTCTGCGCATGCAGCGTGTAAGGCACACAGACCTCACTGCCACCCACACAGCTTGGGGGTGACTCTTTGCAGCTGCCTGGTCGTGGGGAGAGTGTGGGTGCAGGCTTGCGCTGCAGCCCTGGGGAGGCCTCTGCATCAGCTGCGTCTTGAGCGTGAGCACCCTGCACAGTTTCTGAAAGCAGGCTGGCACCTGCTGAGCCTGTGAGCCCTGCATCCTTGCTTCCTTCTTTGGAAAGATTATTTAGGTTAGGTCTTGGGATTTCATCCAACACCTTTCCACAATCCTCGGTGCTGAGAGGGACTATCTTGCTACCAGACTCATTTGAATCTTCCAACGAGACTCTTGGACACTCTTCTCCACTAACAAAAGAATCTATGGGCAACTTTTTTCTGGAGGCTACTTCTCTCCACATCTGCTCTTCCACACAGGTGCTCCTAAACTTCTCCCCGTGGCGAGTTCTTTTCTGCGAGGTCCCACTCCTGTCTTTTGCAGCTAACACACAGTGCCCCTCTTCTCTCGGGCTTCCTTTGCTGCATGCACAAACCCCGGAGCTTTTTGCACCATTCAGAAAGCCAGTGGCCATGTCACTGCCTGCAGGTGGCATCTCAGCAGTGCTGCCTTCTCTCCTAACATAAGTGGTTACATAAAGAGGTTTTGTCACTGAAGAATCTTCACTAAAACCTCTGTCTGAAGCTGAACTACATTTCTGTGTCTGTGTTTGCTCAACTGTCACACACAGCTTTTCTTTCTCAGGCATAGAGGTTCCCCAGCTCAGAGCTGGGAGGCTTTCTGAAGCTATACCAGCCTCAATAAAAGATTCCTGGCTTCCAGGGTAGGATGGATCAATACCCTGTTGAGCACCGCCTTCTGCACCAGGCTCAAGTGTTGACTGCATGCAAGAGTTATTTAAGGTAGGTTTTATTCTCAGAGGGTTTTGGTTCTCTGTCTCTGAGCACACTTGGCTGTTTTCTGGCTTACAGGGCAGACTCTGCTGGACTGATGAGCAGGGCAATGAGGCAATTGATGCATTCCTCTGCTCCTTACCCAGTTTCTGCTCTGGCAAAGGGGGCTGCAGCTCATCTCCTGCCAGCACTAGCTCTGCTTGCCCTTTGGGACACTGCTGTGAGCACTGTGGTGTGTTATTAGAGAAGTTACCTTCCAGAGCACCTTTACCTTCTCTTTCACACCTGTTCTGCTCTTTTAGTTTGATTGTCTTCTCTTCAATTAAGTGACTGCCAAAGCCTACGTACCCCATGCAGTCGTCGCTTCTCACAGCCTCTGGAGTGTCCAACTCCACTGCCTTCTCTTTTAGGAGTCCCTGCAAACTGTCTGCTCTTGCACATTTCTGACCCAAGTAAGGAAGGTCATCTCTTAACAGTAGCTCTTCCCTTTGCCCGGAGCAGATGGATAGTTTGTGTCCTTTTTCCGAAGTAGCCATGATTTGTAAGCCAGTGGGGGGATTACTGAAACTCTTCAAATGTTGCTCGCCGCCTAGAACCAGGCCACCAAAGCTCCTCCCAGGTGCAAGATGTGCATTTTCCGTTGTTTGAACACTTGTGCCCCAGACTGAAACACTGCACTCAGGGTGGGTAGCTGGGAGTGATGCCACTTCCCCCTTCTCATCCATGCCCAGCTCGCTTTCCTTTGGGCCTAATGCAGAGTTGCAAAGACCAAAATGATCACAAACAGTTTCACTGCTGTCTGTTACTCTGCCAAGATCAAATCCTTTTACAGCCTCTGTATTCTTATTTGAAACCTCCTCTCTTACCAAGGTAGCAAGAGGCTCCTCTGCAGGATAAGCTGAACAAGACGTGAGTTTTGCTGTGGAAGTGTCCTTTAGCCCATGCAGATGTGTACCTCTGCTGCTGCAGGCATCTTCAGGAGGAAGAGATCCAAGTGCCCAAGGGAAGCGTGCTGCTGCAAAGGTGAGTGCCCTCTTGCTGTGATATCCTCCTTCCACATTAGCATTTTCCTCAATGTTCTTATCAGCCTCAGCATTAGAACAAGGACTGTTCAGGAAAGCATCACCCAGACACGTGGTCTCTGGTAACACACAGGAAGTGTAACACACACTGACAGCTGCACACTGCTCTCTTGTACTCCACTTATGACAGCTCCATGTGGGACTGTGCTCCTTCTCTGGAGCAATGACCACAGGCTCTGCTTTCCCTGCTGAGGGCTTTGTGTTCTTTTGGAAACTTTTGTTTGTCCTAGTGGGGTTATAAAAAGTCCTGGAACTTCCTGAAGACTTGATTTGGTCCTTACGAAGCACAGCTTCAGGGACTGGTTCCCCTGTTGTTCCAGAAGCACCAACTGAGTCTTTTCCAAGTACATTATCCTGAGCCTTGTCTCTGCTTGAAAATTCTCTAGCAGGACAAGGGCTCTCCTCACAAGGAGGTTCTCTTGATTTTTGCGCTACAAGAGGTAGAGTTACATTTAGTGTATACATCAGATCAGTGTCTTTGCCAGCAGACAAACTGGCATCACTAACAGCTTCTGTACCTTCAGCTGGACTGGCAGCCAGCTCCCCTGGTGTTGTATTACTCTCAGATTCCTTTTGAAACAGTTGTGCTTCAGGTGAATCTTTTTCTGGCTTGGTACTAAGATCCAGCCAGCTGTGGCTACTAGGAGGAGGAATTTCACTGGCAGCATTACAAAAGCAGATGTCTGTCTGCTCAGCTCCAGGGCAGGCAATGCTGCTTCCTTCCATCAGCAGGCTGTTTGCTTTTGTGTTATCCCTGCAGAGACCACTGGCAGAGAACTGCCACTGGTCCTTTTTCAGTTTAGAACCTTCTGATGGGACCGCTGTAAATGTTCCTTTTGAGAATTCCACAGTAGGTGCAGCAGCAGAACTCAGAACTGGATCATTTTTAGCAGTAGATAATCCTTTGCTCCTTACCACTGAGATCTGCTCTACTGGTTTGGATGTGGAAGTTTGATTTCCTACAGACCCAGTTCCATGATCATAAGGAGCCTCACTGTTGATGGGCTTGGGAAGATCCTTTCTGGAGGTTTCAGTGACAGTTCCACTGACTGCAGTACTTGGGTTTTCTTGTGGCATATTTCTGAAGTCCAGATAACAGAAGCCATTCAGAACTGAACACAAAACTTCAGAAGGTTTTGTGGAGAGTGTTCTACAGCTTTCTAGTGATGACAACGTAGGAGGTTCTTCGGGAGCACTGCATTGTTCATCCTGCTGATAAGTCTGGCAATTAGCAAGTGATGCACTAAATTCATTCCCAGGATTTTGTCTGGGTAGCTTTTCTTCTCTAGTCTCCAAAACAGTGTCACCCCCTGCTCTCAGTGGCATGGCAGCATGGGCTCTCAATCCACTACATTCACTTGCTTCTTGTGGATGCTCTGTGTCTGATTCACTGTCCATGCTCTTTAAGGGCTCCAGAAAACCCAATGTGTTGATTTCTGAAAGCCCAGCTCTGGCCGTGCCTGTGCCTGGGCATTCATTGCTCTTGGGTGGAAGACCTTTCCTCACTCTGTCCTTCCTGCATCCTGCTTTACTACCTATCCTAGTCCCATCAGCCTTCATACCTTGTACTTCTTGAGCGAGCTTTGGGAGAGCTGCAGCTGTCACCTGAACACTTGCTGGACTTCCTTCTGCATAAGAACAAAGAAGGCAAATCAGAAGCAGGGACAACATTCGGAAGGCATTCAGCTAAGCTCCTGTCAGCACTGCGTGCAAGAGCCTGTGAGATGGCTCTGGAGGGAGCACTGGCACTGGCAGTTCTGCTGCAAGCCTTTAGAGGACAAACCACCCCACCACAAAGCTAAGCTGACAGATGCAACCATTTTCCATACAGACAGACCCCAGAAGCAGCAGGCTCCCAAAGGCCTTGCTTTTTCAGACCCCTCTAATACCAAGCTAGATGCAATGCAGATCCTGCAGTATATGAATTTGTGGCCAGCATCATAATGCTCATTTGTAGTATCAAAGCTCAGAACACAGCTGTGCACTAGCAGCCATCTCTGCTGCTTCCCCTCTGAAGGCTTTTTCTCAGAATTTACCCACAGAGAGACAATGCAGCTTTCATTTGGCCCAAGCAGAATAGCGAAGGTGCCAAGTCACAAGGTGACAGCTCCTGTAGTGGCTTCCCTTCAAAGCTTTCCAGGAACATCTTTGCTCAGACTTCTGCAGATCTTTTTGTTATTTTCTACTATGGATCAAGCCTAGCTGGCATTCCTCAACTAAGTACAAGTTTGGTTATGAGAGTATGGAGGGTGACAGAAAATCACTAGTAGATGCAGCCGAAGTGCAAAGTGTTTAGAGCTAGAAGGTTACAGGTCATAATGAAATGAAGAATTAGATTTGTTGTCCCCTTCCTCTGGATTCTGAATGTCTGTTTTTAAAGCCCTAGAAAATGACTGAGTCCCACTTTCACCACATCCTTGCTACTGCTGCTCTAATATAATCCATCTTGGAAACAGAAGGAAATGCAAAACATCTGCTGTGAACACTTTCTGCTTTGGGGTGGGTAAGTGCTTGAAGTCAGTAACAAACATGTTTTGTACATAAAAGGTCTTCAGGTAGCTGCCAGCAAAAAGCAGAGGCTGAAATTTTCCTATTGCTGTAGCTATGCAGGGTAATAGCTTTCTGCTCTACAGCAAAGCAAATCAGCTATCCCATCATCACTCAGCAGCTTTAAATCAACAAAATGTAACCTGGGAGAGAAGCAGAGGTGGACAGGGGGTACAGCTAAACATGCACCTGTGCTCCTTGGAGACCCCACGGTCCCAGTGCCACACATTGCCCATGGCTTCAGCTCCTGCTGCTGTAAGTCAGGGTTCTCCTGAAACAAGACAAAAATATCAGAGGGGATTGATCCATTTTCTGAAAGCTTTAGCATGTTTCAGGGCCCGTCCCTGCTCAGCTGGGTTAGTTCTGAATCAGCAAACCACCAAGGACCCTCAGCCCTTGCATAGAGGCAGCCTTGGGTTGCAAGTGGTTCGTGCAACTCTTGTCATTCCTTTCCGATCCTGTCAGTCACCACTGTCTCACCATGCATGCAGAAAAGATTTGTATGTAGCAGCAATCAAGTCTTGTGACGCAAGCAGCTACAATCTTAAGTGTCTTAAAATGCAAGTTGTGACAAACATGAACCGGAAGAACAATCCAGCCCCTGAGCTGCCTTGCATCCCCACACCGCTGCTGCATGCCTCTGGTAGGACCTGTGCTTTCTCTGGTCTTTAGCAGACCTTGCCCTCTACCACCCCATCACTTGGCTCAAAATAACACAAATCCAAGAGCAGATGACCTGGGTCTGCTTGTGAGAAACCCCAAACCAAACCATGACTCTGCAACCAAACTACTTGCACTGGAGAACTGAGTGACCAGGCCAAGCTTTCCACTAAATCAACCACAGGTCACAATCCGGAGCCAAAGCTGTGCAGCCTTTTAGTGCCGTGCAGTGCCCAGCCGTGAGCGCAAAACATGCTCCTAGGCACCTCACCCAGCTGCCTCCTGCCTGGCACACCATCACTCACAAGACTTCTTTTCTCCTTTGTGGCCTTTTGAGGTGTGTGAAAAATACTGACAAATTTCACTGAGCAAGAAAGTCACCAAAAATCTCAATTTTTAAACAGAATTTTGTGACTCTTGAAGGGTCTATTCTTTGGCATAGCTTATGGCAGCCTTTGCCTGGAAATAAGTTTTATTATCAGTGTTTGCTAGAAGGGAGGAAAAAGCAGCCATGGGCAGGAGACAGACTTATTTGGAAAGAGGAGCCTAATTTACAGTCATTTCTTCTCTAATTACAAGCAGGATTCTCAAAACCAAGAATAATCTTTATTTTTAGATTAGAACCTGGAATACCCCAGCTTAGCCCTCTCTGGCATTCTATACTATTCCCTGACTGAACTAACAGCGACTTGGTGGTTAGTGCCTTAACTGGAACTGATGGTACTGGTACACTCTGTTGTACCCACGGGCCATGGATACCAGGCAAGAACCTGCTGCTCTGCTGAAGCAGAGGCTGATTTCTCACTGAAGCCATTACAAACCAGCTAACAACACACATGCCAGAAGACACCAATGAGAAACAGTAAACCACTTGGACACAGTGCTCTGCCCGCTCACTCTAACCCAAAACTTTAAATATTACACAGAGATGGACTTTTGCATTTGCTTACTTGTTCTGACCCACTTTCCCCAGGAGTTAAAGCACAGCACTCAGGATGATAGTCCTCAGCAACTTGTACCTCTTTGTCTTCTTCCTGGTATCCATCCCTGCAACAGTCTAGTTTCCTAAAGGTTCTTTCTGTGTTTGTTTCATCCTTTTCAAGGTCTCCAGCCTTTAGCAATACCTCAGTAAGGGAGTCTGCTGCCCCATGAGAAATCACCTCGAGCAGATCACTCAAATCCTCTGTCTTCTGGCAAAAGTTTTCTGCTGCAGAAGTCCTGCGATGCTCAGCTGACAGACTGTCACTGTGTCCTAGCACAGGCGTGGATCCTCCAGACTTTGCATCTAGTCCAACATCAGACTCTGAAACAGCCATGGGTTCTGTGGAGCTCTCTGGCAGCCCAGTGCACAGCACCTCTATTGCAGCAGACACAGAAGAATCCAGGAGAGATTCCACCCCAGATAATAGCATCAGGGCAGCTGAAGATTGGTTGGCCTGAGCTTTCCAGAGTTTACCCTAGAAATAAAAGCAGTGTTACATCAACACACATAGGAGTAACCTCCAGGGTAAAAGGAAAAGCTTCATTCTCCAACATTTAAGCACAGATGCTGAAGAGAGATACTTCTGAATACCTTCTGAAGAAAGGAGATGAGAAACGTTTGAGCACGTGAGCAAATGCTTCACTACTAAGAGAGGGGAGCATGGACAAAGAGAGGTCCTTAAGGCTCTCTTCCATTCAAACATCTCCCTGCAGACAAAACCTCATCTTCTGCAACACCGGAAAAGAGATCCTGGGATTTTCTTACATTTCTGATCTCTGGAATAAACCCAACCCTCCTCAGATGTTTCTGCCTCGAAGCACTCCCTCATGTGACATCATTCATCAGCTCCTCTCACGTAAGCACTCGACAGGCTGTACGTGGGATGCGCGGTGCCAGCACTGCTCTGCCACACATCCCTGCCACTGGTGTCAGGGCCCCAGCAATCCCAGCAAGACACTGGTCCCCAGCACCCACTTCGCAGCGAGAGCACTCAGCAGCACACATCACCCTGGAGAGGGCAGCGGTTGCGGCTGATCTGACGCGAGTGCTGTGGGGGTGACAGACCCCCGACATGCAAAGACTCCCGAAGTTCTACGGACCCACAGGACTGATCGGTTACT
The DNA here is from genome assembly GCA_013396675.1 of Eubucco bourcierii. NCBI lineage: Eukaryota > Metazoa > Chordata > Aves > Piciformes > Ramphastidae > Eubucco > Eubucco bourcierii. The sequence goes on along the minus strand of VWZE01025984.1, from coordinate 228,177 downwards.
CGGTTAACAAGAACACCGTATCGTTAACGGAGCGCTGGCCCGCTGCTCCCTAAGCAAACCAGCCTGTACTGAACGGGCTCCACCTGCGCCAGCCATGGGGGACACTGGGGGCAGCGGCCTTTGGGAGCGATCCCCTTCCCGGCGGTACTCGCTAAGCGCAGCCCCGACGGGGAGCCCCGGCTGCGAGCAGGGCCGGCGCCGCTCCTTTGTCCGCTGCAGCGTGGACGGATTCAGCCCCGGACCCTTCTTCTTCCGAGGTGGAAGCCCCCGCTCCGACCCCCGGACGGCAGCGGCCCGACCAGAGGCGAGACCGTCTACGCCCAACCCCGGAGTGCTGCACCCGCCCAGAGGCAGCGTACCGGAGGAGGCCGCCTGCTTTCGGCACTTACGCAGCCGCCGGTGCTCTCCCCGGTGCCGGCAAGGAGCAGCTCGGCCCCGCACAGGCCTCGCACAGGCCCCGCCGCGCCCGGGCAGAGCAGGGCCCCCGCCAGGCACTCGCCTCCGAGGCCACCGCTGCCCACTCCTGACCGGTGGCAGCGGGCGGAAGAGGCGTCCCCCTCCGGAGNTTACCTCCGCGGCAGCGGCCGCCGGCCCTGCTCCTGCCCGCACCGTCGAGCCGCGCCGCCCGCCCCTGCTCGGTCACATCACTTCCTCATCCGGGCCCGCCAGGCGCCCGCTCCCTCTCTCCGCGCACCCGGCGGCAGTTGCTGTGGCTCCGCCCGCCGGTGCCCGGCGCGGCCCGGCCCGCTCCTTCCCGCCCGGCCCAGTGGTTGGCGGTACGTGACGCGTGCCGCCGGCCCCGGATGCGGAAGCGGCGAGCGCCGCCTGAGCCGCCTCGTCGGGACGGTGCCACTGCGGCC